>VZTA01019016.1:97170-107873 GCA_013398855.1 Mohoua ochrocephala | reverse complement strand
ATGGAATTTTATTGAAATATGGAGCCGGAAGCTGATTTTTAGGGAGGAAAAACATGGAAGGAAACCCAAACCTAAGGAAATTAAAAGCGTTTCTCTCTTGAAATGTTCTCCTACAGCTTCTTGCTGGTGACTTCTTTCCGTGGTTTGTCCATTCCCATGTTCTCTTCCAGTCGGAATTCCCGTGTGGATTTTCCGGTTTGATTTTCCGATGTGAGGAATGGAAACCCCAAGAGTTGCACCAAACGGGGCCAAAGCGGGGTTTGCTCGGCGCAAAGCCCAGGTTTGGGAATCCTTCATTTTGTTTTCATCTGCTCCTGGTGGAGCTCCAAAGGTTCTGGAGAAATCCAGGGAGAAAATGTCTCAGATGGGGAAAAAAATGGAGGAATTTTCTCGGATTCCACACAGACCTGTTCCTAAGGATGGTATTGGAGCTGATGCCGGAAAATTCCTCTTCTTTTCACCTGTTCCTAAGGAAAGATTGGAGCTGATTTGGGAGAAATCCAGGGACAAAATGCCTCGGATGGGGAAAAAAAGAGGAATTTTCTCCCTGGATTTCTCCCGGTGTCGGCTCCAATCCCATCCTTAGGAACAGGTCCGTGAGGAATCCGAGAAAATTCCTCTTTTTTTCCCCATCCGAGGCATTTTGTCCCTGGATTTCTCCCAGAATCCACTCCAATCCCTCCCTAGGAACAGGAGAAACGAAGAGGAATTTTCTCCCTGGATTTCTCCCGGTGNGAAAAAAAGAGGAATTTTCTCTGGCTTCTTGTTGACCTATTCCTAAGGAAAATTGGAGCTGATACTGGGAGAAATATGGGAGAAAATTCCTCTTCGTTTCTCCTGTTCCTAGGGAGGGATTGGAGTGGATTCTGGGAGAAATCCAGGGAAAAATTGCCTCGGATGGGGAAAAAAATGGAATTTTCTCTGGCTCCTCATTGACCTGTTCCTAAGGAAAATTGGAGCTGATACCAGGAGAAATCCAGGGAGAAAAATTCCTCTCTTTTCTGCATCTGAGGCATTTTTTCCCTGGATTTGTCCCAGAATTGGCTCCAATCATTTCCTAGGAGCAGGTCAGTGAGGAGCCAGAGAAAATTCCTCTTCTCTTCACCTGTTCCTAAGGAAAATTTGGAGCCGATTTGGGAGAAATCCAGGGAAAAATTGCCTCGGATGGGGAAAAAAATGGAATTTTCTCGGGCTCCTCATTGACCTGTTCCTAAGGAAAATTTGGAGCCGATTTGGGAGAAATCCAGGGAAAAATTGCCTCGGATGGGGAAAAAAATGGAATTTTCTCGGGCTCCTCATTGACCTGTTCCTAAGGAAAATTGGAGCTGATACCAGGAGAAATCCAGGGAGAAAATTCCTCTTCATTTCGCCTGTTCCTAAGGAAAGATTGGATCCGATTTGGGAGAAATCCAGGGAGAAAATGCCTTGGATGGGGAAAAAAAGAGGAATTTTCTCTGGCTTCTCGTTGACCGAATCCTAGGGAAGGACTGGAGCTGGAGATCGGACACTCATTCCCATTCCGTGTGTAATCAGTGTCATTCCCATTCCATGTGTAATTAGTGTCATTCCCATTCCGTGTGTAATTAGTGTCATTCCCATTCCGTGTGTAATTAGTGATTTCTGCAGTGCCTCATCCAGGACAGATTTCTTGGATCGGTGCCTTCGTGGATCTTCTCCCAAGCCCAGTCAGTGAGATGGACTCGGGCTGACCCCGGGCTGGGAATGGCTCCTCTCCCACCAGCTGGAATTCCTGGAATCGGTCAGGAAGGGGGTGCTGGGTGGGCTGGATTTCAGAACCTGTTCCATGGATACCCGGAGGGAGGGGAGGAGGGAGAACATCCAGCCTTGGAGCTGCTTCCCTGGGAATGAAATGAGCCGGGAGGGGGGAAATAAGGAGGAAAAATCCGTCAGCTGTAGGGTCAGACCGGTATTCCCGGGAAATGTTTTCTTCCCGTTCTTACCTGCTCCAAAGAAAGGGTCAGTCACATCTTTCCAGCTTCCTGGAAATCCGAGAAATCCTAATTAGCAGGAGAAGAATCCCTTTCCCTCCGAGAGTAGGGAATGTTCCTTCCTGAAATCCATCAGAACTGGAATTACCTTTGGATTTGTAACCTCACCTCATTCCAGCAGCAGCTGGAGGAGGGATCCATCCCCCTTTTCCATCGGTGTTCAGGGCTTGAATTCCATCGAATTAAATCCTTCCTGATTTCCATTAATTTTTAAAGCCATCTTTGTGCTTCCAGCCGGGAATAATGGAAACGTGGGCGGATTAAATGGGGAAAAAGTCCCAAAAACCAGCCCAGGATGGACTTGATGGTCTTGGAGGGCTTTTCCAACCTCAAGAATTCTGGGATTCCCTGAGCCGCGCTCTGAATTCCTGCCGATATTTTCCTTCCTGTTATTCCTAGGGCTTTGCTTGGAAAAGGAATCCGTGAGTATCCTCACATTAAATTCATGGAAAACACCCGGCACTGCCCCCTTTTAATTCGGGATAAATCCGGGTTAAAACCCCCCAGTTAAAACCTTTCTGGTGCCGCGGAGATGGAAAACTCATGGATGTGCCAGCCTTGAACCTCGGCACCATTCCAGACGTGGAAAATATTCCAGTTGTGCTTTTTTATCTTCTCTCCAGCCTCGAGCTCCTCACGGCTCCAGAGCTCCTCGGATCGGGAGCAGCTGGAAACGAGGGATCCTCAGGGATGGGTTTGTCCGGACACCGCGCTTCCTCTCCGAAAGGATTTTTCTGGGATTTGTTTTATTTCCTTCCCCCGGAGGATCTCAAATTTCTTTGTGGGCAGCTCCTTGTGGGAAAAGCCCCAAAACGCTGGAGGAGTTTTCCAAGGAAAACGCTGCTGGATATCCGGCAGCTCCCGTCGGATAAAATATCCCGGAGATCTTTCCGGAGCTGACTCCGGGAATTTGTCTGCAGAGGAAAGGATTGGAGAATTCCCAGGCAGGAATATTCGCATCCCAAAAAGGAGGGGGTTTAGGAATGGTTCGAGGATGAGCCGTGTCCGTGCCCGGGGTGTTTGCACAGCCCTGGGGTGATGGAGAAGAGGGGCTGGAAGTGCCCCTGGAGTGTGAGAGAGGCAGGAATGGGGGGAAAGCTGGGATCCAGCCCCGGAGAGATCCAGGAGCGGAGCTGCAGCTGGATTTCCAGTGCCCGGGTGAACATTTTTTCCGGGAATTTGCAGCTCCTTTTCCAATTTTCCCGTTTATTTTTTGTTTTCTGGTGCTTTTTTAACCCGGGCCTGTTTTCCAGAGGGGGTGATTCCCTGAATTCCTCTGTCCTGGGAGGAGCTATCCCCGAGCAGCGGCCGCTGGGGCGCTCACCTGCTCTCTCCAGCTGGGAATTCCCCGGGAATGGGAAGAGACGAGGTTCCCAAGGAAATATCCCTGCAAGCCTGGGGGAGGATGGGATGGATTTACACAATTCCATGGAGGTGCCGCGGGAGGAGAGGCCGTGTCTGGATGGAAACTCCCGGATTCCCGCGGATTCCCGAGGTTCCATCCCGCCCTGGCCCGGGGAGCAGGAGGATGTTCGCGATTCCCAAGGGAACAGCTCTTCCCTGTCTCCTTCCCCGCGTCCCTGCCCGCACCTCTGACTCCTGCGATGTCCTGGAATTGTCTCTGCTCCAGGCTGGGCGGTTCCCTGGCAGAATTCCCGGCTCCCGAGCCAGCCCAGGCTGTGATTCAGCAGGAATTACAGTAAAAGTCATTCCCGGGGCAGCTCCTCCCGCAGGACGAATCCCCCTGACGGAAGCGGCCGGCACCGATCCCTCCTTCGCCCTTCCCGATGGAAAAGCAGCTTTCCCGGGATTTGCCAGCGCTGGGAAAAGCGAAGGAGTCGGGATTGTCCCTGCAGAGGCTCCCGGGTGGGATTTTCCCACCGGGATGCGGTGCCTGGATCCCGCCCGGCCACGTTTCCATCCCAATCCCATCCCAAGCCCCGCTCCCGAGCGAGCAGCACATTCCAAAGGGCTGGAAAAGCGCAATTCCCTGGAAGTTTTCACGCCTGTGGAGACTCCAGGAAATGGCTCTTTCCTGCCCCGTCTCCCGCAGCCACATGGGATCCATCCCCATCCCCATTCCTGCTGGGAAAAAGCTCCGTCCTGGAGCCTCCAGGGGGGATAACGGGAGAGGGAATTTTAATGGGAACAAATTAAAGCCGGCTCAGCACCGACCCGGCACTTCCAGAGCCCCTCATTCCTGCCTTTCCCAAGGAATCCGCTCAGATTCCCGGAGTGGGGATGCTCTGGTCCCGCAGCGAGGGGGGGATCGGATCCCATTATCCCGATCCCTGGAACTCACCTCGTCGCTCGGGATCCCTGGATCTTCCTTCCCTCGCTGTTCCTCGGCTGCTGTTCCTTCAGTTCCCCGGGCAGGCTGCAGCTCCCGCGCTGGGATCCAAGAGAAACACGGAAAGTCAGGCTGGATCCTCAGGAAACCTTGGCTAAAGGAATTTTTCCCCCCCCTCGTTTCGTTGCTCGCACCGAGCTCCCGCACCTTTGTCCCGCTCCGGTTTCCTCGGGATTCGCTGCCGGTCTGGAATTCCGCGGGGCCTCTCCCAGGGATGGAAATAAAAACCAAAGAAATTCGGGATTTAAAGGGAAAAAAAAAAAGATGACAAAAACGCCACCACAGAACCCAAAACCACATCCCGAGCTCCGGCCAAGAGGGAAAGCACTGGGATCACATGGAAAGAATTTTTCTTTGGGAGCTTTCGGCATCTTTTGAAAGGGAAAAAACGGAAAAAACAAAACCGCAATAAAATCTCCGGGATGGGTGCGTGAGCAGGAAAAGTGGGAATGGCTTTAGGCTGCAAGAGGGGAGATTTAGGTGGGATATTGGGAAGGAATTCTGCCCTGGGAGGGTGGGGAGGGACTGGGATGGAATTCCCAGAGAAGCTGTGGCTGCCCCTGGATCCCTGGGAGCATCCGAGGCCAGGCTGGATTGGGTTTGGAGCACCCTGGGATAGCTGGAAATGTCCCTGCCCTGGATGAGCTTTGAGGTCTCTTCCCACCCAAACCATTCCAGAATTCCATGATTTTTGTGCCCACCCTTCCTCACCCTCCGTTATTTCCTTGGAAAAAGCGCTTTGGGGATTTATTTAAAGTGAATTTATTTTTCCCACTCCTTTTCCTTTTCCTCTTTCCAACTGCTTCCCATCAATCGCAGGAGGCAGTGGAAGATCCGAGGATCCCAGGGCAGCTCCGGCGTCGTTCCTTCAAGGAGGGATGAAAAGGAAAAGGGAATCTTTGATCCAACTGGGAACACCGGGAAGGGAAGGAAGGGGGAATTCTGTCCTCTCTGTGCCCTCTCCCATTCCGGGTGCTTCAAATATTCCCTTCCCTGGAGTTTTCCTGACCCATCCGAGCAGGGACACGTGAGGTGCTCCCAGAAATTCCCAGTGCTCCCAGTGCTCCCCAGAGCTCCGTGGAGCAGAGGCGGGGCCGTTCCCATGGAAAAAGTGACACAGCTTTGGCAGAGCTTTTCCAAATAAAAGAAGGAAAACAACCTTTAAATCCGTGGGTGGGGCCGGCCCTGCTGGGCTTGCTGCATCCATTCCCATATTCCCACAACTCCCGGGATTCCAGATGGGAATATTTCGGATGAAGTGTCACAGTGGGCAGGGACAGCACACGGATGGCACGGATTCCTTGGAAAGGTTTTGGATCTGTGTGCTCATGGAGAACCCTCTGGAGAGTCCCTTTCCTTCCTTCATCATCCGGGAAAAACTGGGATTAGAGGACAATTAATAATTAATAATTAATATTTAGGAGCCCTGCCGAGCCTCGGGAGCTGCTTTTCCTCGGGAATGTCCTGGAAACAGGAATAACCCCCCCAAAAAAGGGCACAAAATAAAATTCCAAAGCCTTTAAAGCCGAGGGATGGAGCCCTGGAATGGGAATTGCATTCCCAGTGTGGGGTTTTGGGAAAGCTCTTCCCGAGGGTGACGGGTTTCTGCTCCCAATTTTCCATCCCCTGTTTTTAATCCCCCAAAAAATAGAATTCCAAAGCCTTTAAAGCCGAGGGATGGAGCCCTGGAATGGGAATTGCATTCCCAGTGTGGGGTTTTGGGAAAGCTCTTCCCGAGGGTGACACGTTTCTTCTCCCGATTTTCCATCCCCTGTTTTTAAACCAAGCTCTCCCAAGGCCAAAAAAAATCTGGAATTAGAGTGGGAGCAGCTCTGATTCCACAGGGGGTGAGGCTGCTGCCGGGAGTTTCCACACACGGAGAGGAAAACAGGGATTTAACCGAAGGAAAAAGAGGATTTGGGGCTCTGAAAACCTGGAAAAACCAGTCCAGGAATGGTCTAAATCGGGAGCTTTTAATTTAGTCTGGGCTTTATGTAACCGGGGCCGCTTTCTCCAGGATAAACAGGATTTCTGCCTCCTGGAATGACAGCTTTCTTTTTGGGAATAATAATCCCATTCAGGGAAGGATATTGCTGTTTACCCAGTTGATTTCTAGAGCTGGGATTTCGTCCACGTGGGAGAAAAAAAGACGAAAATCAGTGGGGACAAATGAGGAATGGGGGGAGAAAAGGAAAGGGAAGAGAGGGACAGAGACTGCGAGGGGGAAAAGAGGGAATTTTATATCCAGGTAGGAGAGAAGAGGCTGAGAAAATCTGGGAGGTTCCCCTGGAGAAGGGAAGGTTTGGACACCTCAGAGGCCCCTCTGGTGTCTGGAGAGGCCGCGGGGAAGCTGGAGAGGGAGCTGGAGAGACAGGAAAAGTGGGAATGGCTCCACAGCTGGAAAACCTCCTGATGATTTCCCGGATTTTGGAGCAGGGAAAATCCAAGCAAATGAAGGTTTGAGCACGGAGCTTCTCCGAGGATCTCGTGGTGAATTTGTAACACAAACGCCGGGAATGTGGGGTTTGCTGGTGGGCTCAGAACGTTTGATTTCATCCTTGAGGGTTTTTATCCCAGCTGAGCCTCACCCAGAATTTGGGGCGCCGTCGCTTGTGCTTCACATGGATTGAAAACATTCCAAGCTCAGCTCTTCCCCTCCCCAGAATTCCCAACAAAATAACAAAGGTTGATTCCAGATCTGTCTTTTCCAGAGGCTGGAATCCCAGGGAATTCCTGCAAAGAGGATTTGGATGCCTGGGATGTGCCCTGGGATAAGCCCACGGCTCCCTGGTGGAATTGTGTCCCCTCACTCCCTGGTGGAATTGTGTCCCCTCATTCCCTGGTGGAATTGTGTCCCCTCACTCCCTGGTGGAATTGTGTCCCCTCATTCCCTGGCCCTCCACAGGACGAGGCTCCCACAGCTACGGGAGGGGGTTTATTCCCAAGGAGCTGAATTCCCTTCCGGCCCCTTGGATCCTCGGTCATTTTTTTGGGAATAATTTAATGCGATTTCACCACCTCAGGGAGGGAGGAGGGTTTGGGACAGGACACAAACCCCGCTCGCCTTCCCCAAAAGATCCTCGGATTTGATGTTTTATTTTTCACTATTTTCAATTCATGAGAGGATCGAGAATCCCGGAAGAATCCGAGTTGCTCCAGAGCTTTTTCCAGGCAAATTTCCCAAACCAAAAGGGAGTTCGAGCTGGTGTTTTTGTGGGAACAGCTTGAGCGGGAAGGTCAGGGAAGATCATTGTGCTCCCGAGGAACAGGAGCCGGGACACGGCTGGCGGAGCACGGGGAAGGCGCAGCTTTCCCTGCCACGAGCCACTGCCGGCCAGCCAAGGGCACCTCGTCCTGCAGCTCCAGCCTTCCAAAAATAGCAATTCTCGATAGGACAGCAGGGTTTGACCTAGAAAGGGTTGGATCTCCATGGAATGGTAGGAAGTTTTTTACTCAGAGGGTGGGGAGGCCCTGGTAGAGATTCCCAGAGAAGCTGGGGATGCTCCATCCCTGGAATGTTCAAGGTTGGGTTGGATGGGATTGGAGCACCCTGGGGTAGTGGGAGGTGTTGGGGGTGGAACTGGATGGGCTTTAAGGTCCCTTCCAACCCAAACCATTCCCATTCCGTGATTATAAAAGGGGCCTCTTGGGCTTTCCTGAGGGAAATTCCTCCTCTTGCCTGGTCCGGAGTGGAGTTGGCCATAAATTCCCACGATTCCTCCCACAGACCCGCCTGTTAAGGGAGGTTTCGGCCAGAATTCCTGGGAGGTTTTTGCTGTAATTCCCAGGAGTTTTTGCCATAATTCCCAGGAGGTTCCTGCCATAATTCCTGGGAGATTTCTGCCATAATTCCCAGGAGGGTTCTGCCATAATTCCCAGGAGGTTTCTGCCAGAATTCCTGGGAGGTTTTTGCCATACTTCCCAGGAGGTTTTTGCCATAATTCCTGGGAGGTTTCTGCCAGAATTCCCAGGAGGTTTCTGCCATAGTTCCCAGGATCCTCCTGAAGATGTCCGGGCTGGGCTGGCTCTGTTTTGAGCCGAGTCACTCCCTGTGACACGGGGACATGCAAGGAACAGGGAACGGCACAACGAAACCGCCAGATCTTCCTTCGTACGGCTCCATCCTGAGGGGAAAAAATGCCAATTTTCAGCCCCCAAAGCCAGATCCAAACATTTCTATAAATCTGGGAAGGATTTTTATGCAACTCTTCTTCCCACCTTTTCCCCCCCTTTGATTGAAGGACTCTCACGAAATGAGCGACGCGTTTTGTGCGATGTCTATTCCTGATAAACCCTTGCCGGGAATGGAACCCGCCATCCTCACACAACCCTTTTCCCTCCGTTTTAAAGGGAATTTGTGGGATTTTGCTGCTTTACCCAAACCTCCAGAGCAGCTCAAATCTTTGTCTCTTTTTTTTGGGCACGGTTATTTATCATCGTTTCCCTTCCTGCTGAACCTAAGCATTTCCAGGCGGTTGCACAAAAGCCGGGGCTGAAGTTGGCAGCAAAAAGAGGGAAATAAACCAGGAATAATCTGAAGAATCCCCTGGAGTGATTGGCAGAGCTTTGGAGAGAGCTGGCACTGATCACCGCTGCCAAGGGTTGTTCCTCAATGCTTTAAAACCATTTGTTCAGGCAGGGTTTGTCTGATCGGGTGGGAATCTAAAGCTGCTGGTGGATGAAGGAGAATCCGGCTCAGAGCGTTCCTGAGGGGAGAGCAGAGGGGAATGTGTGGATTTATCCTGGGAAAGAATGACTTTACAGCATCCTCGGTAAGTGCTGGGATGAAAACTCTGCAGCTGGGCCCTGGAGATGGCCCCAAAGCAGACCCCAAACCTGGCCTCAAAGCAGGCCCCAAACCAGGCCTCAAACCAGACCCCAAAGCAGGCCAAAAACCAGACCCCAAACCAAGCCCCAAACCAGGCCCCAAAGCAGACCCTAAAGCAAGCCCCAAACCAGGCCCCAAACCAGGCCAAAAACTGGTCCAAAAACCGGTCCAAAAACCAGGCCTAAAATCAGACCTCAAAGCAGGCCAAAAAACAGGCCCCAAACCAAGCCCCAAACCAGGCCCCAAAGCAGACCCCAACCCTGGCCTCAAAGCAGGCCCCAAACCAGGCCCCAAAGCAGACCCCAACCCTGGCCTCAAAGCAGGCCCCAAACCAGGCCCCAAAGCAGACCCCAACCCTGGCCTCAAAGCAGGCCCCAAACCAGGCCCCAAAGCAGACCCCAACCCTGGCCTCAAAGCAGGCCCCAAACCAGGCCCCAAAGCAGACCCCAACCCTGGCCTCAAAGCAGGCCCCAAACCAGGCCCCAAAGCAGACCCCAACCCTGGCCTCAAAGCAGGCCCCAAACCAGGCCCCAAAGCAGACCCCAACCCTGGCCTCAAAGCAGGCCCCAAACCAGGCCCCAAAGCAGACCCCAACCCTGGCCTCAAAGCAGGCCCCAAACCAGGCCCCAAAGCAGACCCCAACCCTGGCCTCAAAGCAGGCCCCAAACCAGGCCCCAAAGCAGACCCCAACCCTGGCCTCAAAGCAGGCCCCAAACCAGGCCCCAAAGCAGACCCCAACCCTGGCCTCAAAGCAGGCCCCAAACCAGGCCCCAAAGCAGACCCCAACCCTGGCCTCAAAGCAGGCCCCAAACCAGGCCCCAAAGCAGACCCCAACCCTGGCCTCAAAGCAGGCCCCAAACCAGGCCCCAAAGCAGACCCCAACCCTGGCCTCAAAGCAGGCCCCAAACCAGGCCCCAAAGCAGACCCCAACCCTGGCCTCAAAGCAGGCCCCAAACCAGGCCCCAAAGCAGACCCCAACCCTGGCCTCAAAGCAGGCCCCAAACCAGGCCCCAAAGCAGACCCCAACCCTGGCCTCAAAGCAGGCCCCAAACCAGGCCCCAAAGCAGACCCCAACCCTGGCCTCAAAGCAGGCCCCAAACCAGGCCCCAAAGCAGACCCCAACCCTGGCCTCAAAGCAGGCCCCAAACCAGGCCCCAAAGCAGACCCCAACCCTGGCCTCAAAGCAGGCCCCAAACCAGGCCCCAAAGCAGACCCCAACCCTGGCCTCAAAGCAGGCCCCAAACCAGGCCCCAAAGCAGACCCCAACCCTGGCCTCAAAGCAGGCCCCAAACCAGGCCCCAAAACAAGGCCCTAAACCAGGCCCCAAACCAAACCCCAAACCAGGCCCCAATGCAGACCGCAGAGCAGGCCAAAAAAGAGGCCGCAAACCAGGCCCCAAACCAGGCCAAAAATCAAGCCCCAAAACCAGGCCCCAAAGCAGGCCCCAAAACAGGCCAAAAACCAGGCCCGACACCAAGCCCCAAAGCTGACCCCAAAGCAGCCCCCAACACCAGGC
>VZTA01019016.1:81200-97145 GCA_013398855.1 Mohoua ochrocephala | reverse complement strand
AACCATGCCCCAAACGAGGCCTCAAACCAGACCCCAAAGGAGACCCCAAAGCAGGCCCCAAAGCAGGCCAAAAACCAGACCCCAAAGTAGGCCCCAAAGCAGGCCAAGAACCAGGCCCCAAAGCAAACCCCAAAGCAGGCCCCAAAACCAGGCTCCAAAGCAGGCCCCAAAGCAGACCCCAAAGCAGCCAAAAACCAGGCCTGAAACCATTCCCCAAAACAGACCCCAAACCAGGCCCATGCCATTTTCTCCCTGCCCAGACACTAAAACCAGCTGCCAACAGCTGGGAAATGGGATTTTGGGATGCAGCACTCACGGTTTTCCTGCGATGCTCTGGCCATCCATTTTTCTATTGATTTTCCCACCAGGCCCCGAGAAATAAAGTGGAATCAATCCCTTTGGGATGAATAAATCCCTTCAGGGTGATGATTGCTGGCTAAACCTTGGGCAATGCTTTTTCCCAAATGCTCTGAGCTGTTCTTATCCATGTCCAGGGGTTTTTTTCCCTACTTTTCCACCTCCTATTAACAGCGGGATGAGTTTTCCAGTGGGACCAACAAAAGCAGGGATGATTCTCTCCCAGGGTTTCCTTGTGGGGATGAGGAATACGAGAAACGATGGAATAACAGGGGGAATCATCACGGGATTGTTTGGAATAAAAACTTTGTTCCAAGTCTTCATTTATTTTTAAAAAATATTCAGGATTGACTTCATCTCCCATTGCAAGAGCGTCAAATATCCTAAATTTAAAATTCCTCTGATTTTTTAGCCCGATCTTGGGAAGCTCGGGATTGATGAGGAGCAGGAAAACCATTGGGAAAAGACGCTTGAGTTGCCAAAAGAGTTCTTAAATTGTCTCCTAATTATGTTTTATTCCTAATTAATCAGCCTGGACACTTGATTTCCATATCCTGAGAAGGAAAACTCGGGAGAAGGCACCGCTAGAGGCCACTCTTGTATTTTGGGAAAACAATTCCGAGGGAAATTCTGCTGTTAATTCCATCATCCATTTTTAAAAGGAAATCTTCCGTAGGTGCTGACCGTGGAGCCAAAGAAGTGGATTTCATTTTTCCCAAGGGAAGCAGAGGTGCCGTGAGCTTTCCTCTTCCAGTTTTCTTGGAGGAATCTGGGAAAAGCTGGAAATTGGGGAATTCTGGAGTCAACCAGAATTGCCACAAAACCTTAAAAAAAGAGGAATATTTTACAGGTATTTCGCAGGTATCGGGATTTTTCCCGCTGATGTTATTCCCTCTCTCCTGTCTCCGCTGGGTTCCAACATCTCCCTCATTTTCCAGGTTTGCTTTGGAGGGTGAACCCATCCAAACCGGTCCCGTTGGACATTCCAGAAGTGTTCCCAACCCTGAATCCCAGTCCCCTCTCCCAGACCCCACCAACGGGAACACCGAGGCTCGGGTGGGCTCAGCCTCCTTCTCCTGCAGGATAAAAAGTCCCATCAATCCCAGAATCATTTCCCTCCAGCAAATTCCTCCCTGGGAGCCCCTCGATCCCATTTTTCCATGCAGGGATTGGGACAGAGTCGCTCTCCCAGCACCTTCCAGGCTGGTGATGCTGATTCTCCCGAGCTGCTCCTCTTCCTGTTAATTCTCTGGCTCCAAAGGATTCCTGATTTTCTCCTGTGGTGAGCAGCAGGTGAATCTCTTCCAGGACAACGTGTCGAGATTCCCATTCCCATCCTGGAAAAAGTGGCGGCTGGAAGCGCCTCCTCCACCCTCAACACATCAAAGATCAATTTAATCAAATATCGCCTGGAAATTTGGACTGGGAAGCAAAGCAATGAAAACCCCCCTGATCCTGAGGGAGAATATTCCGCTGGATTTTTGCGGATGCGCCACTAGAGGGGAATAAAGATCCGTGATATTTCCTGGATTTACCCTCTGGAATGCGGGGCCTGGAGACGCCAGCCCTGCGTGGATGTTTGCTCCTTATCTACAGCAGGAAAACAACCCATGGGATTAATCACAATTATCCCAGGCAGAGGAGAGCAAATCCAAGGATTCCCGAGGATCCCCGAGCTGTGGTAACCCTGACACCCGTGCCAGGTGATAAGGAAGGAAACCTGCCCCGATAAGGCCTCGGCTGATAACGTTATCTCCAAACGGGGCGCTGGGGATGAACGCGGGAAGAACCCTCCCAAACCATTCCTCATTTCCGTGCAGAGCTTCCCGAAGGAAGGAATCCTCTCCGTGCGGTTTGTCTGCCAATGGCAGAGGTTGATAAGGTGATTAAGATGTCGTTAATTAGGGAGGCATCGCTCATTTGCAAGAATCCGGAGGTGTTGGCGCTGACGATCATTAATTAGGGTGCTCCGGAGGAAACACGCAGGAGAGAAAAGTAGGAGGGAGCTTGGAATTCTCTCCGGAAAATGAGATCCCAGATGAAAAGGGAAGGGTCAGAAAATTCGTGGCTTCATCAGTTCAGAGGAAAACTGTAAATTATCCGGAATGATAACGTTGGGAAGCTTTGATGCTTCGGGAGGGGTTGGAAGGTGGGGAATCCCAGCAGAAATTTGGGATTTGGCAGGGATTGGAAGGTGGGGAACCCCAGCAGAAATTTGGGATTTGGCAGGGATTGGAAGGTGGGGAACCCCAGCAGAAATTGGGATTTGGCAGGGATTGGAAGATGGTGAATCCCAGCAGAAACTGGGATTTGGCAGGGATTGGAGTGGCACGGTGGAAAGATCTGGGCATGGACAGGGCGGGACACATCCCATGGAATGGACGTGGAGCTCGAGGGATCTCAGGGACTGAGGAGGAGAACTCCGAGGAGGTTCTCCAAATCCTGCAATCCTTGTGTCCCTCCTCCAGCTGCTTCCCAACCCTTCATCCCAACTCCTCCTCCTCTCTTTAACCTGCTCCGAGCTGTCGTGGGATGTCAGGAGGGAGGGAATGGGGTGTCCTTGCTGGAATAGCACAAACGGGAACTCCCTGTGCTTGGCTGGATGTAAAAATCTGGGAAAACCCAAAAGATTTGCTGATTTCTCCAGCAGAATGTAAGCTGTTTTCCCAGGATGGTGGGAAATCCTTGTTCCTGGAGGCACGAGTGGAAGTTCACTGGGAAATTCGGAGGGAAGAACAGGAATGCGCACCTGGATTTGGTGCAAGAGGAACTTGGAGCTGAATTCCTCTGTCCTCAGTGTGGGATAAAGCAGCAAATCCTCCCTTTGGATCCTGAGCTTCCCCAAGGCTCCAGGGTGGGAGCCTCATGTCCAGCTCGGAATTTGGGCCCACAGCCCAAATCCTTCATGGCTCCCAGCCCGAAATCTGGGACATTCCCAGACTTGGATGGGGTTGGGATCATCTCAGCCCAATGTCAGGTGCCACCTCTCAATGAAACCATCCCACCCAAAGGTCTCAATTGATTCCCAGACTTGGATGAGGTTGGGATCATCTCAGCCCAATGTCAGGTGCCACCTCTCAATGAAACCATCCCACCCCAAAGGTCTCCATTGATTCCCAGAGAGGCTCCAGCTCTGCTCCAAATCCCCAGGGATTCGTTCCTCCCAAAGCATTTAATGGAAACTTCCAGAGCTGGAAAAAAAAAAACCCAAGGGAATGCAGTGATGTTTCCACAGGCTGCAAATCCCGATAAAAATCCTGCTCCGCGGCCACGTTCGGCTTTCCTGAGCCTTAATCCCCTTCCCAATATTTGTACCACAACTGCCTGAAAGCCACGGGCAAAAGGACCCTTTGGAAGCCACGTTTGCTCCTTCCGACGTCGGAAACCATCCTTGATCTGCTGAAAAGGAGTGAATTCCTTCGGGATCATCCCCATGGCTGAGGACACCACACCAGAGCACGGGGTTTTTTTGGGATATCAAAAGAGCCCCCACGGAATTCAGTTCCTCCAGAGGGCTGCAAACCAGCCGGAAATTCAACCCCACCCTCAACTCAGCCAAGAGTTAATGTTTGTCTCCCACCAGAGGAACGGGGAAAAAGTTGGAGCGCGGCGGCTCCGCTCGGGGTGAAGTCGAACTCCCAAACTTTCTCTTAAATTAGGCCCGGCGGGGGCGGCGGAGCCTCCTTGGGGACCACGGAGCTGCGCAGCGAGCGCTGGCAGCTCCACCAACTCGCGCTCATTATCGGTGTCGCTCACTCATGTCACCTCCACAATTATTTTAGGACCTGTCACCGGGAACGTTCTCCCACCAGCAACTGCTTCTCCCGCTCCCTCTTAACGGGGAGCCTGAAGTTCCGAGCAAAATTCCCTTCCTCCCTCGCGCTCGCCGCCTTTTCCCGCCCCTGCCGAGCGGCCCCGGAGCTCTGGGAAGCTTTGGAGGGAGGGCACGCGGGGTTGCTCGGCTTCCCCACGCTCGGATCGAGGGGGAAATGGGATGGATGGGCAGCCTCGGGATGCGGGAAGCGATTCCGGGTCTGCGACGTTGAGATTTCGATCCGGAAAGCTCCGAATTGGTGGGGGATTAACGCCAGGCTCCTGTGGGTGGAAGGGGAGGACAAAGAGGAGGTGAGGGAAGTCTCCCCTGTTCCGGGGTTGTCATCCTGATCCTGGTGCCTTGGATACATATTTTGGAGCTTCCAGATTTTTGGAATGTCGTGGGAAATTGGAAAGCCCAAGTGTCACACTAAGATAGGTCTGAAGGGACCCCGCAGGTCCCTAATCCAGCCCTAAAAGAGGCACAAGATGAGGAGGAAATTCCAGGGCTTCACCTGGCTGAGCATCAACCAGCTCCAAGGATGGAGGATCCACACCTTTCCTGTGCCCCTGTGCCAGGACTTTTCCCCTCTTTTCCCTTCTTTTCCCCTCCTTTTCCCATTTTCCCCTTCTTTTCTCCTCTTTTCCCTTCTTTCCACCTCTTTTCCCTTCTTCCTCCCTCTTTTCCCTTCTTTCTCCCTCTTTTCCCTTCTTTTCCCCTCCTTTTCCCACTTTCCCCTTCTTTTCCCCTCTTTCCCCTTCTTCCCCCCACCTTTTTCCTTCTCTTCCCTTCTTTTCCCCTCTTTCCCCTTCTTTCCCCCCTTTCCCGTCTCTCTTCCCATTTCATCCCGCTTGAGAAGGCTCAGGCTCCATCTCCCCTCGAAGCCCCCCCATCTCCTCCCCATCTCTGTCCTACCCACGCTCCTGTCCCTCACTCCGTCCCCACTTTTTGGCCCCTCCGCTCTCATTCCTGGAGCTGGGAGAGGCTGACTCCAACGTGGATGGGCAGAGGAGCCACAGCCGGAGGCTCCGGGGATGCGGGAAGGGAGCAGCTCCGATTAAGTGGATTATGCTGGAAATAAGCCCCGGACAAAGGCCTGAAATGTTGACAAGAGCTGCAGCTCTGAGGGGAGGCAGTGATTAATCAGCTGCAGGGCTGGAACTAATCAGTGTTTGCAGGAACTTTGGACCTGGGAAGCATCAGCTCAGAAATCCTGGGAACGTTTCGTCCAGGATATTGACGGCTCACATGGGTGTTTTCCCGATTCTCTCGATATCTCTCTGAATCACGTCGATGAATTCACAAATCACAGTGATGTTTTCACAGATTATATTGATATCTTCCCAAATTACATTGGTATCTCCTCAAATCTCATGGATATCTCCCCAGCAGGGAAAGAGCTGATGATTCCTTTGGTGGAAAGGATATTTTCATAGAATTATGGAATATTCTGGATTGGAAGGGATCGGGATCGTCAAATCCAACTGCTGGCCCTGCCCAGGACATGCCAACAATCCCATCCTGAGAGCGTTGTCCAAAGGCTCCTGGGGTTCTGGCGGCCTTGGGAATGTGATCATTCCCTGGGAAACCTGCTCAGTGCCCCCCCAGAGCCTTTCCCTGATATCCAAGGTTTTAGTTTATCCAAGGTTTAACCTTGGATAAACTTATCCAAGGTTTTTGCTTTATCCATGCGGGCTCCGACATCCTCATCCCAGCTCCCTGGCTCTGTGCATGTCAGGATTTTGGGCTCCCACCCCAGGTTTGGATGTGGCCAGGATGGAGTGAGGCCCACAGGAGCCTCCCCGGGCTGGGATTTCTGTTCCATCCCTCCATTCCCTCCCATCCCATTCTCCCGTCAGACATTCCCTGAATAACCAGGAGCAAACAGATCAGAGCCCATTATCAAATTTTCCTTCACTCCCAAGTTGAGCTGGAATGGGATTTCCTCGGGAAGAACACCCAATTTCATCACTCCACGAGCCAGCAAATAAAAACCCGATTTCTGGAGAGAAATTTCCATCCTTTTGGAAACATTTCTGGGGAAAAAAAATCCTTGGAGTCAAACCCAATCTTGCCCCCACCGGCGCTGACATCCCCAGACACCCCAGGCTGAGACAACAGGTGAAAAGCAAATTCACGGGGAATTTTTCCTTCCTCCAGTTTCCCTTTTCTTCCCCTCCCGCCTTTTCCAGCGCAACACATGGCGGGGGTCATGTAACAACAAGAATTCCCAATGTCAGGCAAATAATTTTTCCATCTGTGGGGTGTTTTTTCCCTATTTTTTAACGGAAGTGGCATCTGCGAGGTGCTGGCTGTAAACGATCCCTGCAGGAGCTCTGCTCCATGCCCAGCATCCCATTTTTGGCTGCTCCAGCTGTTGTTGTGGAGAGGGCAGGAATGGGTTCAGCTGACAGCTGCAGGCACTCCGAGAAAAGGAAAGTTGTTTTTTTTTTTCCCTGTCTCCAGTTGTCTCTCCCTTCCCAGACACCACAGAGAGGTTTTCCACCAGGCAAAGGTTAAAAAGGAGGAGGAATAGGAACAAGTGTCCTCTTGGTTTAAATCCTGATCCTTTTCCCGGCCGGATTTACCTGGTTGGGAAATGGTCAGGACACTGGGAAGGTCTGAACTGCTCTGGGCTGTGATAATTCCCATCAGGAATGGGATGAGTGAGAACTGAAGGGAGAAAGTCCTGCAGGGTCGGTGTTTGAAATGTTTCAGTGGAAACCAGCTCTGAGCAGCAAAAATTAAGGAATTGGTGCTGTTTTCCTGGAAATGGACTGGGCTGGAGAGCCCCCGTGAAGGGGGTGAGAGGGTTGGAGCTCCTCTGCTCTGGAGCCAGGCTGGGAAAACTGGGATTGTCCAGCCTGGAGAAGGGAAGGATCCAGGGAGAGCTCAGAGCCCCTTCCAGTGCCTGAAGGGGCTCCAGAAGAGCTGGAGAGGGACTTGGGACAAGGGATGGAGGGACAGGACACAGGGAATGGCTTCACATTAACAGAGATCAAGGTTAGCTGGGATATTGGGAAGGAATTGTTCCCTGTGAGGGTGGGGAGGCCCTGGCACAGGGTGCCCAGAGAAGCTGTGGCTGCCCCTGGATCCCTGGAAGTGTCCAAGGCCAGGTTGGACAGGGCTTGGAGCACCCTGGGACAGTGGAAGGTGGAATGGGATGATCTTGGCATTGCCATGGCTGTGCCAGAGGTCACCCACATCCTCTCCATTCCCCAGTCCCCATCCTGGGAAATTCCCTCCAGGTGTGAAGGACCTGACAGAGCTTTCAGGCATCGACAAGTCTGAGAAATCCAAGGATTCGAGCTGGGCCAGGGGAGGTTCAGGTTGGACATCAGGAGGAATTTCTCCATGGGAAGGGTTTCAGGCATTGGAAGGGGCTCCCAGAGAGGTTTGGAGTCCCCATCCCTGGAGGTGTCCAAGGAAGGCCTGGAGGTGGCACTCGGTGCTCTGTGCTGGGGACAAGGTGGGGATCGGGCACAGCTTGGACTCGAGGATCTTGGAGACCTTTTCCAACCTCAAGGATTCTGGGATTCTGGGACTCTAAACCCCTGGACAAGTGGGCTCCTCAGCTGCCCCAGGAGCCAGCACCCCAGCGGAGGAGAGGCTTTGGGAGAGCTCCAGCCACACTTGGCACTCCCAAAGGCACCTTCATGGAGACGCTTCCCGAGGTTTGCATGGAGAACGTTCCTGCACCATGGAACAGCTCACCAGCCGGCCTCTGTGCCGTGAGCACCTCTGAAGGCTGGCTGGGATGGTGTCATTCCTCACGGATCAGCCCCGGATCCAGCAGGATCCTCACCCGGAGCCCTGTGTGGGAGCAGGGGGTGACACATCCCATATCCCATATCCCACATCCCATATCCTGCATCCCATATCCCATATCCCATATCCCGCATCCCATATCCCATATCCCATATCCCATATCCCACATCCCGCATCCCATATCCCACATCCCATGTCCCGCATCCCGCATCCCACATCCCACATCCCATATCCCATATCCCACATCCCATATCCCATGTCCCATATCCCATGTCCCACATCCCATATCCCACATCCCATATCCCATATCCCATGTCTCACATCCCATATCCCATATCCTGCATCCCATATCCCATATCCCGCATCCCATATCCCATATCCCGCATCCCATATCCCATATCCCACATCCCATATCCCATATCCCATATCCCATATCCCGCATCCCATATCCCACATCCCATATCCCATGTCCCATATCCCATGTCCCACATCCCATATCCCATGTCTCACATCCCATATCCCGCATCTCACATCCCATATCCCGCATCCCACATCCCATATCCCGCATCCCACATCCCATATCCCATATCCCATATCCCATATCCCATATCCCATATCCCACATCCCATGTCCCATGTCCCATGTCTCACATCCCATATCCCATATCCCATATCCCACATCCCATATCCCACATCCCTCATCCCGCGTCCCTGCGTGTTCCTGCGGCGCTTCCCTCCCGTTACACAACCCCGAGCCTCGGCAGCGGGTCCTTCTCCTTCCCGGCGGGGTCTGATTCCTCCTGAAATGCCGTGTGGAGGTGGGAACGCTCCTTCCATCGCTTCCCTGCCCACGCTCCTCCTGTGACATCCCACGCACGTGGCAATCAAAGCCGGGAATTCAGCCCGGCTTCCCGAGAGCTTCTCCCCCAGCCTGGCAGCCGGGAGCGCTCGGGAATGTTCAGCTCCGAGGTGTCCAGGGGATCTTTCCTCCGTGGGGATGGCTCATGGAATGGTTTGGGATCTGCGGTGTGGATGCAGGAGGAATATTTCCCCCTCATCAGATCATCCTAAGGAAAAATCCGGGATATTTGTTTATTTTTCCAACACAGCCATCACGGATGGATCATTGCCTACCTGCTGAAATCCTGAGAAAACGGGGAAAAAAAATTCCTCATCTCTCCCCGTTGAACTGGAAAAGCATTCCCAGCATCCTTCTTTTATTAAATGCCTTTTTTTTTTTTCCTTCCCAATCCTACACGAAAAAAAAGGGACTTTATTGGGTAAATATAATGCAACAACCATGTGTTGTTTCCCACTCCACGGCAAATGTTTCCACTTCCTGCCAGGATTGATTCCAGATCGAAAAGTGCTGCTTCATCCCAGGACTTTTCAGGCAATCTGTTCGACTCGGCCTACGAGCCGTGGAAAATTTCCTTTTCCATCCCATTTCCCCGATTTTTAATTCAATATTTGGGGAGCCAAAACTCAAACTCGAATATTTCTTTCCAGATCAACGGATTTTTTTTTTCCCCTTTCGTGTTCCCTTTTCCCGCTCGCAGATCCGTGAAAAGAGAAATTCCTGATTGCGGGAAACAAAGGAGAAAGGGAATTTTGGTGGGAAATTTATTCCAAATTGGCCGAGTGCTGGTGCTGACCCTGATCCACCTGAGAATAAAAGAGGAAAATCATAAAATCCTGGAGTGTGGAGAGCTTGGAAACGGCTTTTCCCTAAAAAGATCTGGATGGATGGATCCTCTGGACCAGCAGAAGGGATGAAATTTCCTCGGAAGAGGAAAACCCGAAATTCCCACATCCAAACTCCATTGTTTTGGGGGTAGATTCCATCGAGATCCATGGAAAACGTCCCACGGGAACCCTGCTGCTGATGGAAATGAAGCTGAACATCCAAATTGGCTTTTTTTCTTCAAAAAAAGCCAATTTCCAATGATGTGGGATTGTATTTTCCTTCAGGAAAGCATCCAGACAGCCCAGACTTCCTAAGGATCAGCACAGATCTGATCGAGCCATCGGGAGGGAAATTTTGGGATGCTGAGATCAGGTGCCTTTTCTTGGGAATCTCTGCTTTGGGATGGCTTCCGATGAGGAAAACCTGTCACAACTGAGATCTCGAACATCTCCCGTCCCTGATTTTTCGTGTGGGAACATCCAGACCTAATTCCAGGTGAAAAAGAGGTGGGAAAAGAGCTGTTCCTGCTCTCCATCCCTGAACCCAGCCCAGGCTGGGTCCTGCAGCTGAGCTGAGCTCAGGGTGTGGGAAGCAGCGGCTGCTCCGGGTGTCAGGGGGATAAAACATTCCCAAACATCCATCAGTCATTCCCTCCCCTCTCCCAGATCCCTGGAGCAGGAATTCCACCCTCATCGATGGCTCACCTCAGCACCCCACCCCGGATCTTCTCCCTGACCTCCACGACTGGCAAACTCCAGGCGTGGAAGTGAGATTGGGAAGAGCCAATTTAGACCAGGAAAAGTGTGAGGATTGCTGGGATTAGGGTGTGGAATATCTCCCATTCCCAAATGCCAGAGGGTTTTCCTCCAGCTCTTGGTCCTGGGGGGATTTTCCACCCAGGATTATCCCTCACAGCCGCTCTGGAGGATCCCATTCCTGCTGGACTCTCCTTCCTTGGCTATTCCTTCCCACGTGTCCAACCAAGCCCGCTCTGATCCATGACAAAATCCCGGATCCATTCCCATCTTTTCCTCCCTTTTAGCCTCACTCAGGCCCAGACAAATCCTTCACCTCCTCCATCCAACGGAGGGACCCGACTCCCTCCAGACTGGGAAAATCCCGGCATCCAGATCCCAATAAAATGGGGGTTTTTTTTCACTGTTTGATGGATCGAGGGCTCCACGTCTCCTCAGCATTCCCAAAGATCCGATGATTTTATTCCGATTGCCCGGTTCTCCGTGGCCAGCCTGCTTTTCCACTCACCCAACCCTCCTTCGCTTATGAAACACAAAAACCATGGAACGCTGGATGTTTATTTGATCTCTTTTCCCCGGAGAAGGAGTTTAATAATTTAGCAGCAGATCCGAAACTGCTCCGTGAGGAATAATTTGGTTTAGGGGGGAAAAAAATGAGAGGATTTTTTTTTTTTTCCTCCCCCTCCCTCTCCCAGATTCCCAAATAATGGTCTGGTTTGCTTTGGATCATGTTCACTCTCCGAAGACTTGGTTTTCCTATTAAAATCTTTATTTCACTCCAGATTATTCTACCATTCCTTTGTCTCCCTGCCTTTGGAATGCAGCTGTCACCATGGCTTTTTAGGATCCTGCTTCCCATTGGTTCCCAGGAACGCTTTATATCCCCTTGGAACGAGCCAATAAAGGAATTCAGGTGCTTTTGAACCTGCCAAGTGCAGCTCATCGAGGGACGCATGGAAAGGAAGGGCAGGAAGCAACAGATTTGGGGTCACGATTTATTTACTGAGAGCATTTGTTTGGGAGTTTATTGCTTGTTTGGGCTCTTCAGGAATGGTTTTTCCTTATGGAGCAGCACCTCGATGCTCGGAGCGTCCCAAAATGAGGGATATCCGTGCCCACGGGCATCCAGAACATCCCTGCACCCCTTCCACGGAGAGCAGGGATCCATAAACTCCATTTCGAGACTGTCGAAGTCCTTCCACACAATTCCCAGAAATTTTAGAGGTTTAGCAACCTCTGAAATCCCCAGGATTTTCCCAAGATCCATTCCCAGAGGATCTGTAAGATTTGGTATCTCGGGGACAGGGCCACGCAGGGCTCCTTCCAGCAGGGAAAATCCCAATCCCTGCCCATCCACACTCTGCCTTTCCCAAGGATCCTCAGCCCAGCCTGAAACATGGATCCCCTTTGCTTCCAAACGAGTCCCTCCCCCTCCCTGAGGACACCCCCAGGGAAAAAAACCAGGATTAAATAAACAAATCACAGCTTTTCCAGCTGCAAACTCCTCTATAAAATCACTGATTCCCATCCTTCCCGAATGGAAACTCCGCTTCGTAGGAGAGGGGTTGGATTTGATTTTATTTTTTAAAAAATTTGCTGGTTTTTTTTTTAAATATTTCTCCTGAGTTTCCCCCTCCCCTTGGTGATTTTTAATGTGTGGCACATAAAATTACAAGGCTGAGGACACTGTCTTGATAATTCCTCGGAAAACGCTCTCCAGATGTGTCGCTGCTTTTCCGCCGGGGGAATGCATCGTGTGGGCCTGAGCAAAAAAAATAAGGGGGAAATTGGGAATTTTTCCCAGAGTTTGGCTTTTGGTTTGAAATAAAGGAAGATGAGCCCCACTCTGGGGCTGGAAGATAAAAACCAGCACACCCAAAACTTCCAGAACATGATGAGGATCCAGGAGAGGTTGTTTGAGGAAGGAAAAGCGGGAGAGAAAAAAAAAAGGAGGGAAAAAATCCCACCCAAGCTTAGGAATCAGGGGCAGAAATAGGAGCCTTGTTCCCTTTAAGCTCGGCTAATCTGAGTCAAAACCCACATGAATCAAGTTAAGCTGAGCTCAAACTGCTGTTCCTGCCCACTTTGGACATACTCACACAAATTTCCCAAGGTTTTAGCGGCTCCCGATTTGTTGGGAATAACATTTGCTGCGTTCCCACTCCCGAGGAGGGCCGGGATTGTTTGGATTTTCCAATCATTGGGCTTTCACCCCCCCGAGCGTTTTCTAATAATCCTTGAGGGAGGTGGGAAAAGTCAGGATCCTCATCCCTGTTTTCCAAAGCAGGGAGAAGCCGGGATAGGGGCGATCCCTGCCTTGCCCGAGGCCGCACAACACAGAGAGGGCAGGATGGGATTAATCCTAAGAATCTGCTGGATCCCAGCCCGGGATCGGGGCTCCATCCACTGCCCCGAGCTTCCCTTGGGATGGGAATGAAGGGAAAGACAGGACAGAGGGAGGGAGGGTGGGATGAGCGGGATTTCTGCACCGCAATGAGTCGCTCCAAGGGATTTTTCCCACCGAAAGGACGCGCCGGGAAGCTCAGCGGTGTCACCCTGATCCTGTCCCGCAGGATGCTGATGTTTGGATGGAGGGAAGGAGTTTTCCCCAAGGTCCTTTCTGCCCGAGCTCCTTTCGGACAAACCCCAGCTGAATTCCAAGAGGGAATGAGCAGCAGGTCCGTGCTAACGGAGCTCTCCGGACAGAGATGGATGAGGGAGCGCTGACCCCGGCGACCCCGCTGGCAGGGGAGCGGGGACAAACAGCTGGGAGCTGCAATTCCCTCCCCCGGAACAGCTGGATCTGAGGGAGGACATCTGGACGCAGTCTGGGTGGTTTGGGAGGAACAACAAGCACGGAGCGAGCCGGGATCCTCGGGATGCGGAACGCGAGCCGCCCGGATCCGCCGCAGGGATGGGGCCACGGGGCGGGGATGGGGATGGATTGGGCCTCCCACGGAGCAGAGGTGGGAGGAAGAGCCCTGTTAGGGGGTCACGCACTCCGAACCCTCCTCAGCGTCCAGGGATTGCCCGTGAACCACCAAAATTCCATAAATCCAACGGCACACATGGAAACTCCTCATCCTACCGAGGCCAAACAGGTGGAGGGAAGGAAGGGAATCTCTCCAAACTTTTCCCACAGCTGCCAGTCCTGGCTTAACAAAGCTGCTGGAAGCTTCTGGAGCTTCAAGAGGGACTTTTCCCCCATGGATGTGCCAATCCCGCATCCCTCGGCTGTGCCCGGGGCCTCGTGGGGGATGCAAAAGCACCCCAGGACCCCAATTCCAGGAGTTTTCCGGCCCCTCTCTGGCTTCCAGCAGCAGGCGAAGCTCCCCACAAGGGTGTGAGCAGCTGCCCAGCCTCTCCATCCCAGCTTTTGGGAAGCTCACAGCCACTTCCGCCGAGCTTTCCCTGCTCCAGAGCTGCTTCCCGATTTCCTAGAGCGAGACCCCAAGGCAGCATTCCTCAAAAATCCCTGTAAGAGCCAGAGAATCCCATTAGGGCGGAAGCTTCATCCGAGAGGAAGATGAAGGCAGAGCTCGCACCTCCTGAGACATCAACGCCTCGGAAGGGCGAGAAATCCATGTAGGAAACCACGTTCTGGAGCTCGGGGTTGTTTCTTACCAAGCTCATAGGAAATTCCCTTGGGATATCCTTTTCCACGCGAGCAGGAATGGTGGTTAAGGATTAAGTCCAGCTCTGTTCCCTCCAAAATTTTCCTGTCTGGAGCAATATTTGCATGGAATTGCTGGGTTTGCCCTGGGAGAAACAGAACATTCCCTGTTGGAACATTCCCTGAAGGTTGGAGGCACCTCCTGCCCTCGATCCTGGGTGACAAACCTCATTCCAGCCAGATTCCAAACCCAGGAGCAGTTGGATGTAGGAGTGCCATACCAGCCCCACCACCCTTCCCAAAGTGGCACCAGAGCCCACCAGGAGCTCGGGGCAGGAATTCATTGACTACAGATCCATGTAAAGCTGAGCTGGCCAGGAGTCAGGACCGGTGGCCACCACACCGAGCAGCTCCCAAGAGCTGGAATTCCTTCTCCTGACTTTGGCTGGAAGTTCATCCCAGTTCACAGCCGTTGTGTTTTCCCTTTGTTCTGCTGCCCTGCGCGCGAGCTCGTGGCCTAGAGGGAGAAACGCTGCTTGAATATGCAGGAAACCTGGGCTAGGTTCCCGTTCTTTTGCTCCTCCAACTCCTTTAAAAGGAAAAGGAGCGGGGTTTTCCAGCCACACGGGTGTCGCATCCACGGATCTCGTCGGGAACTCGCTCTCCAAGCCTCATTCCCTTTTGTCTCCCGATCCGGGAGCAGAGCCGGGGGTGCTGCCAGACCGTGGAATGCAGCGCTCACCCCTTGAAAAGTCTTTCAGGAATTCCAACTTCGCGCAGGCGTTTGGAGCCAGCCCAGCTGCCAATTCCACATGAGACAATCCGGAGATAAAGGGATGTTTGTGATCCTGCAGGTGCTGGAAAAGGGAGGAGCCGTTCAGGTGAGGAGTTGATTGAATTTACCTGCTCGGGGTGATTGAAACGCAGGGTTCGCCCACAGCCGGCCACGCTTCTTGCGGTGCCGCTTCTGCCCTGCTCAACACTGCAATTACCTCCATTCCCTTCCCTTTCCCAGTGTTCCCATCTTTGGGAAGCCTGGAGAGTTTTTCCAGGCTTCCCATGGCTAATAGGAGTGGAAAATGGTCCTGCAGCTGGGGATTTGGGGTGTCCTTGTCACTGCCAGGGGGAGGAAATAGCTTTAAAAAAATAATGAAAAGATGGTTCGGCCTGAGAAATCCCACAGCAGATCCCTGGGGTGCTCCTGGATCCTTCTGAGGGAAGGAGTGGCTCTCCCTGGTGACCCTCCTGGCGCCGGAGCACTCGGAGGAGAACTTCAAGCAGGTAGAACTCACCCAGCGTGGGGATTTCATGGCAAACCCAACTCCAGGGCCAAAAGTTGGCTGTGTGGGGGGAATCTTTCTGAAGTGGGATTTGCTGGCAGGGAAAGGCTCGGCCCCGAACTGCCGGAGCCCTCGGGCTTCACTTAACCCCTGCCTGGCCCCCCCAGTCTGAGCCCACGCTAAGCCCGGCTTTGATATGGCCCCACACCCCCCGACAGCTTGAGGGGCATCAAATAAACCCCTGAGCCCCAGGGGCTCAGCCCTGCACCGCTCTGCCAGAGCCCATGGAGAACATGGAGCACATGGAGCATGTGGAGCACATGGAGAACATGGAACATGTGGAACACATGGAGCCCATGGAGAACATGGAGCCCATGGAGAACATGGAGCATGTGGAACACATGGAGCCCATGGAGAACATGGGGCACATGGAGCCCATGGAGAACATGGAGCCCATGGAGCATGTGGAACACATGGAGCACATGGAGCCCATGGAGCCCATGGAGAACATGGAGAACATGGAGTCCATGGGGCACATGGAGCACATGGAGCAGGATCCTTCATCTGGCTGAGCCAAGAAGGAGGTGTTGGAACAGGGAATCTCCCAACATCCCAGGAGCTTCTGCCATGGACAGATGTTGGGACAGGGAATCTCCCAATATCCCAAGAGGC
>VZTA01019016.1:66123-81066 GCA_013398855.1 Mohoua ochrocephala | reverse complement strand
CATGGAGCCCATGGAGAACATGGAGCATGTGGAACACATGGAGCCCATGGAGAACATGGGGCACATGGAGCCCATGGAGAGCATGGAGCCCATGGAGAACATGGAGCATGTGGAACACATGGAGCCCATGGAGCCCATGGAGAACATGGAGAACATGGAGTCCATGGGGCACATGGAGCACATGGAGCAGGATCCTTCATCTGGCTGAGCCAAGAAGGAGGTGTTGGAACAGGGAATCTCCCAACATCCCAGGAGCTTCTGCCATGGACAGATGTTGGGACAGGGAATCTCCCAATATCCCAAGAGGCGTCTGCCATGGACAGATGTTGGGCCTGAGCATTGCCTTGCCCTCGGTGTTCATCCCGCAAGGTCAACTCCGTGCTGCTGGCACTGGTTTTGTGGGATATTTGCAGGTTTTGGGGTCAAACATCACCCTGCCCTTTCTGAGCATCCTGCAAGGTCCATCCCCTGCTGCCGGTTCCCAGTTGGAGGAGATTTGTGGGAACCGAGTGCAGCCGGAGCAGATGGACAGAGTGACTCCAGTTAGAAGAGTTTATGGAACCACGACCTCAGTGAACCACCTGTGGCCTCCTCCGAGCTGACACCTCCCGAGGGTGCAAATTTCCTGCAACTGAATGGGCAGGAGATGGGAAAAACCATCAGAGAACCAGAGAATCCTGGAATGGTTTGGGTTGGAAGGAAATTTTAAAGGTCATCTACTTTCAACCCCCCACCATGGTCAGGGACACCTTCCACTGTCCCAGGTCGCTCCAAGTCCCGTCCAACCCAGGCTTGGACACTTCCAGGGATGGGGCAGCCACAGCTTTTCTGGGAACCTGTGCCAGGGCCTCCCCACCCTCTGAGTAAAGACCTCGGGTGTCCCCTGGGCGGGGCTGGGGGGAGCAGATGTCACTCCTCCTGTGAGGGGACCCTGATCCAACCATGGCCACGCTCCGGAGGGTGGCACTGACCCCCTGGCCAGGCCATGGAGCCTGCAAGGCTTGGGTCTCTCTCCTTGTCCTAATCCACGCTGGATCAGCTGATTTCATTTCTAATTTCCTCACACATGTGCTCCGGCACAGCTGTGGAACATGAGCCGAGTCTGCAGAGGAAATCCTGAGATTTACACAGGCCCCAGTGGATTATAAAAACCTGGAAACCGGACAGATAACACTCACGGAACAGACTCGGAACATGCTGAGGAGAAAAAAAAACCCCTCACAACAGATTAAAACCTGCTGTTCCCTGCTAAATGTAAAAGTGTCTTTTCCAACACTTTGAACTACTGTGGTGAAACTTTGTAGGTAGCTGTCGTTCCAAAGGTGCAATCTTCAGCAGGATTGTTTTCCTTTTTTTTTTTCCTCTCCTGGATTTGCAAAAGTCGCAATAAAAGAGTCCTTAAAAGGCCTTGACCCGGAGGGCTGCGAGCCTTCAGCCTGGCGAGGTTCAATCCTAAACCCTGCGCAGCTTCCAGAGCTTCTGAGAACTTCCAGAATCCGAGCTGGCTGCTGATGTTACAGCCCAAGGTGGTGGGAGGAAGAAGTAAACAGTTCCTGTTGGGAGATGTGGCGTTTTCCATCCCACCGGAGCCAGTTGGACGCTCCGTGGGTTTCTGACAGGGGACAGGGCTGTTTTCCCAGCTTCCCACTGCCTATGGAAAGGCGGCGGGAGGGGGGATTATCCCAGAGAAAAGGAGGCTTGGGAGGGACCTTCTGGCTCTGCACAACTCCCTGACAGGAGGGGGCAGCTGGGGCGGGTCGGGCTCTGGGAACAGGGAACAGGGACAGGATGAGAGGAAAAAGCCCCAAGCAGCACCAGGGGAAGCTCAGGTTGGACATCAGGAGGAATTCCTTCGTGGGAAGGGCGGTCAGGCATCGGAACTGCCCAGGGAGGTTTGGACTTCCCATCCCTATCCCTGGAGGTGTCCAAGGAAGGCCTGGAGGTGGCACTCGGTGCTCTGGGCTGGGGACAAGGCGGGGATCGGGCACAAGTTGGACTCAATAATCCCGGAGACTTTTTTCCAGCCTCAGTGATTCCATGATTCTGTGATTTGGGATAAATTCAGCCAATGACCTGCGGGACGCCACTGTCCTGGAGAGACATTTTCCTATTCCCCATCTCAGCAGGACGGATTTTTTTCCACCCATTTTCCAGCTGGCTGCTGGCTCAGAGCTGCCATTTCTGTGCTCCTGCGGGTCTCCAGCTGCATCAGCGGGATCAAAACCAAGCCCAAGGTCAGACTGGGTTTTCTTGAGCTGTCAAATGGGATTTATTGCTTTTCCCAGGATCAATGACTTCAAAATTTGGGCTGCCAAGCTGTGCTGGGTCACGTCCATCCAGGGCCAGAACCTCTCGTTTTGAGGCCTCCTCTTCTCCCAAGAATTGTGGGAATCTCGCTTCCATTTTATCTTGAGCATCAAAAGAATTTCGAGGAGGGGTCAGATGAAAGTTTGGGGGGTTTCCTCCCTCATTTCTGTGAAGAACAAACCAGGACGGTTTGGGGTTTGTGAAAGCAAAATCAGCTCGAGTTGGATCTCAGATCTATTTTATCTCAGTCCCCAATCTTTCCTTTGAATTCGGGGTTTCCAAACCAAAACCCAGGGAAGACTTTGTGAAAAAAACCAACCTGAACTCCAACCTCCTCCACACATTCCAGGCGGTTGCTGAGAGGAATTCTCCTGCGAGTTCATCTGAATCAACCCGTGACGAGGAGAAACCTCGGCCGGCGCCCACCTCCCCTCAAAAGGATCCAATCCCACCCCGAGAGGGGCAGAAGGAAGAAGAGGGAAAAGCAAAGACCTGGCTCGGTGTCTGTGCCACCAAAATGCTCCGAGTTGGAGATGTTCCAACTCAAAGCACCAACTCCAGGCATCTCCTGACCTTCAGCAGGGCTCGAGACACTCGAAATGTTGTGATATCCTCGGACAAGACAGAGGAAACACTGCTGAGACTTCCCTGGAACGCCGGAGCTGTTGGAACAGCCAAGAGAAGAGTGGTTGGAGTTTGGGCTCTTCACGAGTCGATGGAGAAGGTCTGAAGATGCCTCACGATGGTTCTTCGAAGGCCTTTGTGATGTTGCCCTCAAAAACGGCGCCGCTTCTGTCCCAGATGAGCTCGGCTTTAGGATTTTTTAATTTGGGATGTGGAGGAAGTCGGGCGGTGCACAAAGCTCTGGTTTAAACGGGGCCTTCCAGCATTTGGGTTTTTGAACCCTTAATATCCAGGCAGGATCAGGTCTTGGCAGATGGTCAGTGACACGAAGGAGGAAATCAGTCCCTGCAGGTCAATTTTTCCACCAGTAACGTGATCCCAGGCTTTAAAAAAACCCCGTCATTTCCATCCTCTCCCCCTGGAATCCGTGTGTCTCCTCTCGGATCCAACTCTTTCCAAAAATCGCTTCCCATTTAAAAAATGGATTTCCTCAATCCTAAATCTGCATTAAGTCCCTCATATTGTGTTTTCCAAATTACCCGTTCCGCTCCTCGCGTCAATAAAACCGTCCCCTGAGGGGTTTGTGACATAAACTGGGGCTTCTGACCCAGAATTGGAGCTTCCTGGGGTGTTTTTATTTGCAGTTCTCCCACTCCAGGAAGGAAAAAGTAGCCAAATGAAAACCTGCCCATTTTATGCAGCCACAAGGCGTTCCCACAAATCGTCTTTTTATTTTTCCCTGTCATTTTTTGGTATTTATTTGCTGCGTGTCACTCAAATTAAACGGGAAATAGAAGGAATTAATCAGAATTTGTGGCGATGCCTTCATGATTTAATTTAGCGTTTCAAAACTGTGCTGTGAATAGTCCGAAGCAGAGATCCTGGGGTGGTCTAGAAACAAAATCAGGGTGAAGATGGACATTTAAATAAGTCCTCAGGGAGGGATTTTGACACTCACATCATCCTTTGAGTTGCTTCTTCCCGACATGCCCAGCCCTTGGACTTCTCTACCACTTTTCCATGGCCTTCTCCACCACTTTTCCATGGCCTTCTCCACCATTTTTCCATGGCCTTCTCCATTGCTTTTCCATGGCCTTCTCCACCATTTTTCCATTGCCTTCTCCACCAGTTGTCCATGGCCTTCTCCACCACTTTTCCATGGCCTTCTCCATTGCTTTTCCATGGCCTTCTCCACCATTTTTCCATGGCCTTCTCCACCATTTTTCCATTGCCTTCTCCGCCACTTGTCCATGGCCTTGTCCACCATTTTTCCACGGCTTTCTCCACCGTTTTTCCATGGCCTTCTCCACCACTTGCCCATGCCCTTCTCCACCATTTTTCTATGGCCTTCTCCACCATTTTTCCGTGCCCTTCTCCACCACTCGTCCATGCCCACTCTGCCCTGGGCACATTCCAGGTGACACCAGGCTGCAGATTGTCCCACAGGATCCACTTTTTCGCAGGCACAGAGCCAGAAATCCCAAATCTGCCCCACACCCCGTGCCCAGCAAAGGGGACAGTCCCCAGCCCAGGCACTGCACTTCCACACGGATCCGAGAGGGATCAGGACGCCCCTCTGGAAAAGCAAAGGCCCCGAATTGGGGGTTTTATTGGAGCATAAACTTGGACAATTAAACTCTTCAGGGAGGAGATTTCTCGAGACAGTTTCATCTCAAGAAAAAGCAGCTTTTTCCAGCTGAGCCTGGGCCCCAAAATAACGAGAGCCTGAACACAGAGACGCTGTTTGCCGGCCGGGAGCGCGATCCCGGGAATGTCAACCGGGAGCCTGGTGAGTTTTCCTCCTTAATGAGGTGTGAAAAATCAATGGAGCCGCGTGGCTCTCGCAGGGGAGCCGCGGGGAGGCTGTTCCAGGGCCAGCCCCTTCCACCCCGCCCTGCCCCAAACCCCCACAATCACCCTTTGACAGCCACGGCTCCAGCCCTGCTTCCCTTCCCTGATGGAAAACAGGGAGAGCCTGGAAATGCTGGAAATCCCTGGAGAGCCCCACAGCACCTGGCTCCATCCATTCCTCCATGGTTTCTCTGCTGAGGGGATTCAGCCACCAAAATTTGGCTGATTTTGGGTGTATTTCAGTGCCTCTCTGCAGGATGGATTTTGTCCTGATCCAGCTGGGAGCATCCTGGTCACGGACAGGAACACCACTGAGACTGAGGCATTGGGTTATTCCCTATTTCTGTGTTCCCGAAGAGCTGAAATCCTAATTAAATGCCAAAATTGGGGCACTGTGGCTCTTCTCCCCCTGGGAAATGGCCTTGGAAATCCTGGAACTCCTGGAGAGCCCGGCAGCACCTGGCTCTATCCATTCCTCCATGGCTTTCTCTGCTGAGGGGATTCAGCCACCAAAATTTGGCTGATTTTGGGTGTATTTCAGTGCCTCTCTGCAGGATGGATTTTGTCCTGTCAGGCTCGTGATCCATCTGAGATGATCCTGATCCTGCAACAACTCAAGAGGCACCGGATTATTCCTTATTTCTGGGTTTCCAAAGAGCTGAAATCCTAATTAAACGCCAAAATTAGGGTGCCGTGGGCTGTGCTCCCTTAAGGGAAGTGGCCCAGCACTTTGTGCCATCACCTCCAGGGCTGAAGCCACCAGAGAAAATATTGTTCCTGGTGCTTGTGGTAGAGAATTCCAGGTTAAATTCAGCTGCACCTTGGATTTTTTGGGAAATTTCCAGTACATCCCACTACAGGCTCTGAGATTAACTCCTCAGGCTGTCCCGGGATACTTCCCCACCACAACCTCCGCAGCCCAGGAGAAGCCGAGGGAATTTCCACGAGGAAGAGAAGCATCCAGAAAGATTTCTGGGAGCGGAGTGGGCTGGGAAGCGGGATGTGGGATCCAGGGAAGCAGTGACAGGTTGCCTCCGAGCCGCTCCTGGCACATGTTCCCGGCCGCCTGTTGCTGTCTCCGAACAGATGTGGGCAGTTTGGGGGATGATGAAGTATTGGATCTGTTTCTCCTTCAGGGATTATTCCTACCAAATAAATCTGCAGGTTTATATGTTTAGCAGCTGACAGAGATCCCTTTTCCCTCCCCTTCTCCGCTCTGTTATTCCTCGCAGCCGGAGCCAAAACAAGGCTTTTAAGGCAGGGAGAGGAGGGGGGAATGATCAGGATGGGATTTGGGAAAGTTTGGAGACAACGCAACAGCGAATGGGGGCAAAACATCCTGCCCAAAACACAGCTCATGGATCCATCTCGGCTCATTGCAGGATGGATCCTGGACTCCAGGAGCGTTGGTTTAACCACCAGGTCATAAATTCGTCTGGGAGCTTTAGAATTTGTGGCCTGGGGAAAGATTTTCCCCTCTCTCCTGGTGGTATTGGATTTATTTGTTTTCCCTTTCTTTCTTTCTTTTGGAGCTGCCTTGGGCTTGGATTTGCAGTGGTTTCAATTCCTCTGAAAATATTCCCTGATCAGTCCCGGAACGAAAGACGGAGAGCGTGCGATGAAGGAGCCCAACCTGTTCGCAAGGGCATTCCGGGTTTTCTTTGGGAATGGCAGGTTGATCCAGAGGCATGAGCTGAGCCATGGATGTTGATGTTTGGACGTCTCCTTTTTAGGGAGAGGGTCTGAACTTCCTTTAAAGCCCCTCCAAACCCAGCCTGGAGGGCTCGGTGCTGCTCCCGTGGCTCCCGGATGTCTGGTGCCAGAGATCCTCCTGCAGGGCTTCGCTTCCTAAATCCTCCTTCCAGTTCCTAACTCCCCTTGTTCCATAAACATCCAATTCCAACTGCCAGCTCTGGGGGAATGAGGGACGTGCAGGAAACACTTGGTCCTGCAGCCGCCTCTGCACCTGAAAAGCTCCGGGACTGTTTTACCTGGAATATTCCTCAAGGGATGGGGGATTCCCGGAGATCCAGCTGCTCTGGGAAAGGAGCCCAACCCAACACTCCGTCCCTGCACATGGGAGCAAGGGAGCAGCTGCTGAAGGGTGTCCTGGAATTATGGAATATCCTGGCTTGGGAGGGACCCACAAGGATCAACGAGTCCAACTCCCAGCGCTGCACAGGACATCCCAAAAATCACCCCACGGTGAAAAATCCCATCCTGACACTTGGCCATCATCATCATCATCATCATCATCATCCTAATCCCAGAGGCACCATGAGGAGAGGGAAGTGGTTGTGGATTCAGCTCATCCAGAGCCTCAGGAAGCAGATCCCGCTTGGGAGGAGCAGGAAGGCACGTGGCGGTGTTTGGATCTCCCTGCTCATTTGGCCACGGGTTGGAAAGCTGGGAGCTCTGCAGGAGGAAGTCAGGATTCCACGGGGAGGCTGGGAAAAACTGGGAAGGGTGACTGGGAATGAGGGTTTGGAGAGGGCTGAATGCCCTCGGTGACAAGGACACAGCTGGATTCAGGCACTGTTGGAATTGCTGACCTTAAAGGGCTTTCCCAGCTCCAAGGATCCTCTGATTCCATGTTTTCCTTGGCTGCTGTGTTCGGGATGGGGATGTGGCCGCGTCAATCCATCCCCTGGGAATAAACAAAGGGGAATCCATCCCCTTTGTCCCTGTGGGAATGGTGGGACAAAGGGGATACTTGGAGCAGGTCTGGGACAAATCCCTTGGCTCGCGGGTTTTCCAGCCTCACCCTTTGCCGCCTTTTCCCGCCCCTCCATTGTAATAATTAATGAGCTAATTACAGGAGCACGGATGAAATAACGGGATCCACGCGGGGATGGGGAAGCTGTTGGAATCCTGGCTACATCCCTGACTCCCGTGGCCAATCCAGGGAACGTGCCTCTGGAGGCGTCTCCCAGACCGTGCTGAATCACCCAGCAATTTGGGAAGGGAAAAAAAAAGCTGGAGCGGTTCTCGTGTTACCGGGGAAAAGCCAATGGAAGTAGGACAGAGCCACTTCCACGTTAAAGCCTGGGGTTAACGCGTTTCACAACAGCGAAACCTTTTCCCAGCTTGTCCTTTATTTAATGGTTAAACGGGGGGGAAGTGCTGTGGAATCCCACAGGGACAAACCTGCTCTTGGACTCATCCCACAGCAAAGCCAAGTGGGGAAAAAAAAAAATCTTATTTGTAGTGTGTTTTAGACCCAAAAACCACAAAAAACCCCATTTTTTTTTTAAATTTTCCATCCCATTCTGTGTGGATGACCATGATATTACACGGCTCGGAGGGAACTTTGGCAGCTTCTCTCGCTGTTTTACAGCACAGTTGTTCTTCGAAACAAAAGGTTTGGATTAATGGTGTTTTAATGTCCAGGATATGACAGAAATGAAATGCAGGAACAGTTGGCTCGCACGCTGGGAGCCGAGTCAAGCTCAAATTTGGCCGCCAGCCTGCGGAGCTCCTCCGGGACACCCGAAAGGGGTGTGAACATTAACTCATAGAGCCATAACCCCGCTGCTCCCGAGCCTGCTCAGCCTCCCACTAATGCAATAATTGAATCAAAACCATCTTCAGTTGTGTTAAAAACAACTTTGAACGCTGAAGAAAGACTCAAAAGCCCGGCAAACCACACATCCCGAGCTATTTAAAGGTCGGGATAATTCCATTTTCCTGCCGAAGGTGAACCTCTGGCACAGGGCGAAGCTTCGGTTGCATTTATTAAGATTTAACAAATTACCCCCCCCCCCNCCCCCCCCCCCCCCAAAAAGCAGCAGTGATTTGGCTTTTTTGTTGTTCCAAGGCAACATAAATCCTCTAAATACCCGGAGCAGAAGGCAGGGATAATTATCACTGAAATATCTCTGACATTTCCTTCAGGGTTTGTGAAATCCTCAAGGCCTCTTTTCTATCTTTGTCAGTGCCTTCCTCTGCTTCCTACGACCACGTGCCTTAACTCCTCCATCTCTCCAGCCTCCAACTCTTCTGTTCCATTGTGTGCTCGACTTCGTTTCGGTGCCAGCTTCTTCCACTCTGTTTTTCTTTCTTCTTTTATTTATTTATTTAATTCTTTTTTTTTTTTTTAATGTTTTCGGTTTTGGTAATTGGGAACAGGCAGGAGTTTTGGGCATTAACAAAAAAAAAAAGAGCGTTCCACGTAATTGAGAGAAGTTAACAAAGCGTGAAACGAAATAAAAAACACCATCCGGTGCTGATGTCAACGTTCGTAAGCGCAGGAGTGCTCAGAGCCATCCAGGAGAGGCTGGAGCTGTATCCCTGCTTTTGGAAGGACTTTGTTGCTGTTGTTCCACGGAATTTTTTAGGAGTTTTTGATCGGATCATTTGTTTGGACCACGGGATCTGGTTGGATGTTTCAGGTGTCCTGCTTTGGGTACTCGGTGTGTCGCTGGTGTCACTCGAAATTATCCCACGCGCGCGACCCTCTGGGCACTGTCTGGGTGTTTGATCAGAATCCCAGAATCCCAGAATCCCAGAATCCCAGAATCCCAGAATCCCGGGATCCCAGAATCCCAGAATCCCAGGCACGAGGCTGGAAAAGCCTTTCAAGATCCTCGAGTCCAAGCTGAGCCCCATCCCCACCTTGTCCCCAGCCCAGAGCACTGAGTGCCACCTCCAGGCCTTCCTTGGACACCTCCAGGGATGGGGACTCCAAACTTCCCTGGGCACTTCCAATGCCTGAAACCCTTCCCATGGAGAAATTCCTCTTGAATTGTGATGCTGAACTCACCTTCTGCTCTTGCTGAAGGTCAGAAAGGTGCACAAGGAGGAAGATATAATAAGGAAGAGACTCAATATCCACTGGAGTTCCACGAGAGGATGAAGAGGCACCTCAGTGGTGCCATCGGGCTGGGAGTTGGAAGCTCCAGAGCTAGAAGCCATCACTTGACTTTGTCACTGACTGGAAAATCCCCAAGGAGAGAGGAACCAGCAGATTTTCAGCTGGGTTTTTTCAGCATTTTTTCTCCAGCTTCTTTCTCCAGCAGATTTTCCAGTGGCCACACCCATGAGCACGATCACCTCCAGGACATCTTTGAGGTGTTTTACTCCTCATCTCCGGGAGGATGGAACTCCCTGGAGCTGGGGTTGTCCTGCCAGTGGATTTTGCCGCCCAAGTGACAGCACCGTGGTCAGGTTGTGCCCTCGGCGGGGCCAGGGGCAGCTGCTTTGTGTCTGTCGGGGTGAGCTCAGCACAACGCGGCAAAAATCGATTCCGTCTCCGTTTCTCCCGTCCCCACCCCGAGCCCCTCAGCAGCAAAGTTGATTTCCTGCTCGTGATTAGGGATGGTTCCCATCCACTTCCTAAAGTTGTTTTCTTTTTATTCCTATCATTTAATCAGAATTCTGGGGATCGTTGCTTTGCCCAGACATCTGCACTTCCAACTTTGCCAGCTTCGAGATGCCGGAATCCAGCTCATCCCGGAGGATTTGCACGGGCTGAGGCTCCGACCTGGACTTCTCCCTGTGAAATCTCAACCCCCCCTCTGTCATCCCACCACTTCCAAGTGGAGCTGGAAGAGGCTCTGCAGGAATTAGAGCACTTAGAGGAAAGTGTGATGTTAAATCCCTGCGTGCCGAAGCCACCGGGATGAGTAATAACGAGGTGTCAGACTGACACTGATCCTCTTCCCACGGAAAAGGGGGGATGGAGCTGGCCCGAGCTGGGCACGGGCAGAAGGAACTGTGGGGATGGATGAGAAGCTCCTTCCCTGCCCATCCTCCCCCTCAAGGAAAAGCCGGATGAGCCGGGTGAGCTCTGTGCAGATTTCTCTCCTCCCCAGCTCAGCCAACGCTGTCAGCACGAGTCCAACCCTCCCCTGCCCGTTCCCATTCCGGGAGGAGGGAGAGGGAAGGTGAAAGGGAAACTGGCAGTCCCTGGGAGCTCGTTTTTCCCTGCTGGAATTAAGTCATGCTGCTGAGTAAAGAGGTGGATTCACTCCTTCCATGAGTCCCCTGCCCCGCTCCGAGGGGGAGTGGAGCTCGTTCCTTCCACAGCGAGCAGCTCTCGGTCGGGAATTGTCTGTCCTGCGTTTCAGGCACCTCTTGGCCTTTTCCAGAGGGAGTTTATTCCTTGCTGAAGGCAGAGCAGGAAATTCAGGTGGATTAGGAGGCTGCACCTCGGTCCTTTCTGAAAAAAGGACGATGGAGTGGCCGTCGAGGGCAGAGCACCCAATCCTTTGGGAGAGCAGAGTGGATTTGGGATCAATACTGGGAACGACGGCGTGACTGCACCCACACCTCATGGGGGGACATGGCCTCACTCAGCTGGGAATCACACAGCAGTTGGATTCTGGGATTTACCTCCTTCACCCCAAAAAAGAGTCAAAATATTTCCACACCGTGTCCCCGTTGGGAAAGTCCCACTCAGGCAGCCAAAACAAAATGTTCCGACCTTATTCCCACAAAATTGTGTCAGAATCTTTGATTCCTCCTCCTCTCGGGCCGGTGTGGCTCAGCCCTTTGCCTTTGGCAGCATCCCTCTGGATTTATGAGCTCTGGGAGGGGTTATTGATCTGATTCCAGACTCCCTGAAAATCCAGTGAAAGAAGTGGTTTCCCCAGCCCATAGATCCCAGCTGGCTCCGGAGAAACAAGTGTCATTCCCGAAAATCCCTGCGCTCACCTGTGCTGGGCAGTTCCCAGGGCACTGCCTTTGCTCCGAGCCAGCAGCAGGGAATTTCTGGGAATATCTCCATGTTCCAAGCTCTCCTCTTCTCCTGCTTTACTGTCCCTCCAGTTCACATTCCCGGAGGATGGATACCTGCCTCCATCCTATAAAAATCCCGTTATCCTGGTTATTCCTGCTGTGATGTCTCAGGCTGGAAGATCCCATGTTTTCCATTGCCCAAAATGCCTCTGGATTTTGGGAGCTTTGATTTCCCGCAGCCTCTACTCAGAGAGATGAAAACCCTCCCTTGCAGAGCTAAGGAAAAACGTGGGAAATGTCCGTAATTGGGGCCATTACGGGGTTTTCTTGAGGATCAGGTGCGCTGGTGGCATCAATCCCTGCTCTCATCCCAATCCCAGTGCTCACACAATTCTCCATCCTGGAGCCTGAGCAGCACCTGGTTGTCCATGGTTAAAGACAGAGTCATGACAACTTCAGGAGCACGTGGAGAAGGCAGGAGAGGGATTGTGCTCCCCAAATTTTTCCCGTGGATATTTCAGGAGTGGGAGCCGCACAGTCCCGGACACACAGAGGTTTCAATACTTTTTTTTTGGCGTATGTGCCTGTGCCTGCCCTGGATTCACAGGGAGAGTTGGAATATTGTCTTCCCAATTTCCTGGCTGTGAGACAGAGCCAGGAGATGCCAAGGAAAAACCAGGAGGGCATTCCAGAAATTCAGATGCAGCGATAACGGGAAATTCAGGGAACGAGTGCCAACAAGTCGGGACAAGGCGTTTGTGCGGGAAAAGTGGGATCACAAACTCTGCCTGTGGGAGCTCGGTGAGGCCTCATTATCCACAGATCCATCCATTCCCCTCTGGAATTTCACAGCCACTGCCTATGGGGTGATTAGACTCAAACCGGATCCCTGCTTAATGAATTCCAGCTCTTTCCCCACGTGCCAGGATGGCACAGGAGGGGACATCACCAAACCGGATTCCAGTCGGAAAGAGCTCCCACATTCCCATCCTCAGCTGCCCTCAGCATCCCTTGCTGGCGTCCCAGGGTCTCTTCATTGACCCCATCCGTAGGAAATGGAGATGGAATGGGGATAAATTTATGGATAAATCCATGGAAAGGCACTGGGACAAGTTTCCCTGTGGCTGCCCCATCCCTGGCAGTGTCCAAGGCCAGGTTGGACGGGGCTTGGAGCACCCTGGGATAGCGGAAGGTGTCCCTGCCTTCGGGGCTGGAATGGGATGAGCTTTGGTCCCTTCCAACCCAAACCAGTCTGGGATTCTGTGGATGCACATTCCTCTGCAGCCAGAGAGATCCCTCCGCTCCTTTTCCAAGCACAGAATCCCACAGGGATAACCCAACTTTTCCACCCCGCAGGGTGGGACACACAACCCCCAGCACTGCCCTGCCGTGGGGAAATAATCCCGAAATAAACATTTGGTGGGGGGGAAAAAAATCCCATTTAAAAAAATTTGCCATTCCACGATGGATCCATATTCCCTGGATGGGGAAAGGGCTGGGTGGAGGAGGCAGTGTTGTGTTTGCTGTAGCTGACATGAAAATCCCATTCCGAAGGCTGGATTTGATTCCTGGAGGTGCCTTTGAATTAAGGGCTTCAAGCAGCATTTCTGACTCAACCCTAAACATGGCAACTGTTGCTAACAGCGGGCAGCAATTAACAAATTAATCTCAACGCAGCCACACGCTGGGGACCTGCTTTTCCTGGGAAACAAGAAGGGATTTTCGCCCTGTTCCGTCGATTTAAGCTGGGTTTTCCACCCCCCAAAATTTTGCACCCCCTCGGCCGCGTCACCTTCCCAGCCTGGAAGAATCCTGCCCTTCCAGAGGGTGCCGAGGGGAGGGATTGTCCTGCTCGGAGCTCCCATCGTCTGATGGAGCAGGAGAAGACCCCACAGTGGGGTTTCTTATCTTTCCAGGCTGTTGTTTTCCTGCCAGGAATCTCCCGTCCGCTTTGGGAATGCTTTGAACGCTTCCAGGTGCTGCTCAGGCTCCAGGATGGAGAATTGTGTGAGCACTGGGATTGGGATGAGAGCAGGGATTGATGCCACCAGCGCACCTGATCCTCAAGAAAACCCCGTAATGGCCCCAATTACGGACATTTCCCACGTTTTTCCTTAGCTCTGCAAGGGAGGGTTTTCATCTCTCTGAGTAGAGGCTGCGGGAAATCAAAGCTCCCAAAATCCAGAGGCATTTTGGGCAACGGAAAACACGGGATGGAGGGAGCACCAGAGCCAGCTGGGAGCACAACCCCCTCACTCTTCACCCCCCCAGAAGTCCAAGGAAAAATGTTATTTTATAAAAGTGTCGTTTTGTTAAAGTGGCATTTTATTACAGTAGCATTTTATTAAATCGTCCTTTCATTAAAATATCATTTTATTAAACCTTCAGCAGTGAAGCAGAGACTGCAGAGCTGCTGCAATCAAAGAAATCATCCTGAACCCACTTTTTTTGTCATTAATTTCTGCCTTTCAACCAAAGAAAACAACAAGCGGGTCTGAGGAGACTCTGGGGGATTGTCCCTGCACCCAACTGGGCCGTTCCTGCCCTGTGGGATCAAAAATCCCACAGAAATCCTGGGATATCCCAGGAGATCATCCCGCTGCTGCCATCCCATCAGGTGAGGGGGGTTTTCCTCCATGAAGATCCAATATTTCTCTCTTCCCAGCAGAGAAGGCCAGCGTGGGTCGTGGAAGGGAATCAGGGAGCAGTGAAATCCGACCTGGCGTGGTGGACTCAATACAGACTTTGAGCGATGCTTCATTTTCATTTCTTAGGGAAAAATAAAAAACCCAGGATGTGAAGAGCCAAGATATTTATTGGCAAATTCCTGGCATTTCTTCTGGGAATGCTTCGTGATCATTCCAGACTCTGGGTTTTCAGGAAAATGCCGAGGGGAAGGATGTATTATCCAGGGAATGCTGCAATGCCGCACGGCTTGGTGTCCTGGGTTATTTATAAAATAACATAGAATTATATAAATTACAAAATAATAGAGAATTATTTTATATAATAGAATTCCAAAGAGGGAAGGCTGAGGAAGGGCCGAGGAAATGCTGAGAAAAGGCTGAGGAAAGGCAGAGGAAGGGCTGAGGAAAGGCTGACGAAAGGCCAAGAAAAGACCAAGGAAAGGCTGAGGAAAGGCTGAGGAAAGGCTGAGGAAAAGTCAAGGAAAGGCTGAGGAAAGGCTGAAGAAAAGTCAAGGAAAGGCTGAGGAAAGGCTGAGGAAAGGCTGAGGAAAGGCCGAGGAAAGGCCGAGGAAAGGCTGAGGAAAAGCCGAGGAAAGGCCGAGGAAAGGTGGAGGAAAAGCTGAAGAAAGGCCGAGGAAAGGCTCCCGTGCCTGGCCCTGAAGCCCATCCAGCTGGGATCCTGCGGTCGGGAATGCTCCAGCTCCGAGGTCGGGAATGCTCCAGCTCCGAGGTCGGGAATGCTCCAGCTCCAAGGTCAGGAATGCTCCAGCTCCGAGGTCGGGAATGCTCCAGCTCC
>VZTA01019016.1:54725-66036 GCA_013398855.1 Mohoua ochrocephala | reverse complement strand
CTCCGGCCCCGAGGTCAGGAAGGCTCCAGCTCCAAGGTCAGGAAGGCTCCAGCTCCGAGGTCGGGAATGCTCCAGCTCCAAGGTTGGGAATGCTCCAGCTCCAAGTTGGGAATGCTCCAGCTCCAAGGCTGGGAATGCTCCAGCTCCAAGGTCAGGAATGCTCCAGCTCTGAGGTCGGAAATGCTCCAGCTCCAAGGTCAGGAATGCTCCAGCTCCGAGGTCGGGAAGGCTCCAGCTCCGAGGTCGGGAAGGCTCCAGCTCCAAGGTCGGGAAGGCTCCAGCTCCGAGGTCGGGAATGCTCCAGCTCCGAGGTCGGGAATGCTCCAGCTCCAAGGTCAGGAATGCTCCAGCTCCAAGGTTGGGAATGCTCCAGCTCCGAGGTCAGGAATGCTCCAGCTCCAGCTCGGAGATCTGCCCTGAGCTTTTCAGCAAACAGCACAAACCCCGGGCAGACAGCGAGGAAATCACCCCGTGACGGCCACTAAAAACATCCTGGAAAACATTCCAAGGCAGGCCCGGGCCTGCTGGAGCAGCCCCTCTCTCCCGGACAGACCTCCCTGCTCACTCCAGCTCCCGCTCCTTTTTCCCTTGGATTTTTCCCACTGAATTGGACGGGACACGATTTCCTATTGCGACCAAATTGCTTCCGTCGGCTTGTGGGGGAGAGAGAGAGAGCAGCACATCAGGATGGTAATTTTCCCTCTGAGGCCCCGAGAAGACAATGAGGAGAGAGGCTGGATATGCAGATGGATAAATGATTAACCAGGCGCTGTCCTTTATCTGTCTGGAAGTCCCGTGGAAAAGAGAGGTTAAGGAAAAAAAAAATCCAGGAGCAAGTGGTCCTGGAGCTCATTAATCCGTCTCTTTTTGCTGGCACCCGGCAGGTCCGCGGCCCCCCAGGGGCTCTCAGGGTCTGCCTCGACATTTTTCTTTGATAACCAAAGCAGTTTTTCGTGGCCAGCGGTGACTGAGAGGTGGATTTGGAGCTGTTACCTCGCCTTACCCCCGATATTTTCGGATCACAGCACGAGCCAATCGTCAGGAGCTGGTCCAGGCACTGCTTTTAATGGGATTCCCAGAATAAAAAAAAAGCCCTGGAGTTCGGGTGGTACACAGCCTGGGTTTTCTCTGGAGTTAAATAGTGAGGGAGAGCTGGAAAGAGAGGGGAGCATCTGAAAGCACAACTCTCCTTAAGGAGGGAGTCTTGACCAGCAGAGACAGGGTTTTTCTAGGAATTTTCATTGTTTTGCTCCGTTGGAAAAAAGCAGCCCATGTTCCCAATATGCCAAACTTGTAAAATTGAGGAAAACCATCCTGGGGAGGGTCTTGGGGCAGTAAATCCCATCCTGTCCTGGTCAGCAACTGGGCTGTGCCCTTCTCCAACAGCTCCCAAGGGCAACATTCCCAATTACTCTAGAGAACGGATGTCCCCACAACATTCCCAATTCCTCTGGAGAACGGATGCCCCCAGGAGCAATATTCCCAATTCCTCTGGAGAACGGATGCCCCCACAACATTCCCAATTCCTCTGCAGAACGGATGCCCCCAGGGGCAATATTCCCAATTCCTCTGGAGAAGGGATGTCCCCACGGGCAGTATTCCCAATTCCTCTGGAGAACGGATGTCCCCAGGGGCAACATTCCCAATTCCTCTGGAGAAGGGATGCCTCCAGGGGCAATATTCCCAACTCCTCTGGAGAAGGGATGCCCCAAGCCATGCCCACAGCACAGCATGTTCCAAATGGGAAGAGCCAGCACATCCCAGAGTCAGGGACTCTGCAGGGAAAAGCTCCTCTGGGAGCATCTCCATCCCTGTGGCGGTGGGGATGGGGAAACTGAGGCATGGGTCACACAAGGGGGATGTCCATGGAATATCAGAATGGTTTGGTTGGAAGAGACCTTAAAAATGATCCCATTCCACTCCCTGCCATGGGCAGGGACACCTTCCACTATCCCAGGCTGCCGTGATCCCATTTCCTCCAGCGCTGAGCACTCCCAGAGCCTCCAGAGGAAAATGAGGACCAGGGAACGGAGGAAAGCAAAGAGGAGCGAAGCAAATCCACTTTTCCCTTCCTCCCGTCAGGGAAGGCGGCAGGGGAGGGAGGAGAAGGGGTTAAAGGGATCCATCCAGGCAGGGATCCCCCCCTTTGGCAGGGATGGGGCTGAATAATTCAGCATCTCCTTAACCCCGGGCCAGCGGCTCCCACTCACTCCCTGCTCCCGCCAGCCCATCCTCGGGGAGCCATGGCAACGCTGCGGGCGCCAGGAATATGGAAATCACAAGGATTTCATTTTGCTGCGGCACAAAAAATAAAAAAGTTGTTCGATCTGAGGGTTGTGGCTTTCGTGCCGCTTTCAGCGGAGAATCCTTTCTGTGTTCGGCTCTCCCGTTCGGCTGTCGGCTCGAAAAACCCCAAACATGAAGATGAAAAAGGACGAAAGATTCTCCCCCCCACCCCAAAAAAAAATCAAAATCAAAATCATTTCGTTTTTCTGGGCTGGGTTAACACTTGAGATGCTGGAGGGAGCTTTGTGCTGATGTCAGAGGGGAGGGAGATGGATCTGTCCCGAGTGTGTCCAAAGGAATGGGAAATAGGGAGGTTTGGATGGGATATTGGGAAGGAATTCCTCCCTGGGAGAGTGGAGAGGCGCTGGCACAGGGCGCCCAGAGAAGCTGTGGCTGCCCCTGGATCCCTGAGAGTGTCCAAGGCCAGGTTGGACGGGGCTTGGAGCACCCTGGGATAGTGGGAGGCGTTGGGGTTGGAACTGGATGGGCTTTAAGGGCCCTTCCAACCCAAACTGTTCTGGGATTCTCTGATTCTGTGAAATTTGGTGGGAACCACTGCAAGGGGAGAGGCAAGGATGGGATCAGGATGGGATCGGGATGGGATCAGGATAGGACCAGCAGGATGGGATCAGAAGGATGAGATCAGGATGGGACCGGCAGGATGGGATCAGGATGGGATCAGGATGGGATCAGCAGGATGGGATCAGGATGGGATCAGGATGGGATCAGGATGGGACCAGCAGGATGGGATCAGGATGGGATCACGATGGGATCACGATGGGATCAGCAGGATGGGATCAGGATGGGATCAGGATGGGACCAGCAGGATGGGATCAGCAGGATGCAGGTGCCACCTCCACAGCTCTTCCCTTGGGAATCTGCCTCACCCCAGCAGTGTGGGATGCTCAGGCTGGCGGGAAGAGCTCAGCCCTGTGGGAATCCCCAGCTTTTGGTGGGATAGCAGCACTCAGAGCCCCTCCAGGGGCAGGACCCAGCTCCTAAGTGCTCCAGAATTCCAGGAAAATCAATCCTGACCCCGTGGCTTTCCGTGGAGGAGCGGGCGGGCAGCAGCTGCCTGTGCAAGCTGCCAAGGGAGCCGGGGATGGAGTTAATGGGAGAGCTCGGGCTCGTTTTCCCTCCCCGCTAAATCCAGTTAAAAGCTGGAACAGCTTGGAGCGAGGAGCACGGGCTCAGCAGCTGCTGCCGGGACGCTCTGTGACCTCTGTGGGCTGGCAAAGAGGGGAGGCTCCCGTAACACATCCCGGGAAGCTGCCCCGGCTCCTCCGAGGGCCGAGCTCGGAACGGATCCTGGAGCCGAGTTTGGAACGCTCAGAATTCCCTGGAGCTCGAGGGGTTCCTCCGAGGTGCTGCTGCAACGCAGGAAAATCCCATTTTTCCAAGAGACTCCTCAGAAGGGACAACTTTGATTGGATTCACTCAGCCTTTGGGTGGAGGCGGATTTGTGGGAGCACCCGAGGGTCTTTCCACCTTTCTGTCTCTCCTTGCTCCCACCCACATCCCAAAGAAGTCAGCCGGGAATCTCACAATTTTTCCTCGGAAAATCCCAACCTGGTTTGTCAATTGGAAGCAAACGAGGAGAGCTCTCCCGGGAAGAACAGAGATTTTCATGCTCCAAGCCCAGAGAAGCAGGATTGTGCAGCGGGAATGTGTCACGAAAGGGGAGGAAGGTTAGGGCTGAGTGGAATTTCATTATTCCAAGGTTTTTCAGATGCCCTGTGGAAAGGCCGCAGAGGTTTCTGGACAAACAGCTCCAAAATCTGCATCAGCTCCTTCATTCTTGGAGTGATGGAAAACACTTCGGGCTCCCGGAGTCCGTTCTGATCCATGGGACACATAAATTGTCCCAGATTTCCAAGCTGTCGGAATAAAATAAACACGGGCAGCCAAGTGGCCAGAGGACACAAAAAATCCTGGAGTTCCCTTCCCAGCTTTTCCTGCTGTCCAGAGCTCCTGGCAGCCGAGGGCAGGAGGGGTCAGGCCTGGGCAGCAGCCCCCCTGGAGCAGGGAGTTGCAGGGAATTCTTTTCCGGGAATTCAAGGCTGGTGATGGGGAATGTCCTTCCCAATTCCACCAGGGTGGCCTGAAATGTGGCAGCTCCAAGAGTCCAGGGCAGGAATTCCGTGGGACTCCAGCAATTCCCTGACCTTCAGGGCCAACGGAGATCAGACTCCTTGGAATAAAATCATGGAAGCACCAACCAAACCTGGTGAACTCCAATTCACCTGAAAACCCCGAAATGGTCCTGCCCAGAGCCTAAAAATCCATCATTTCTGGGAGCGTTTTCCCCCCTCGTTACTGGGATAACTGGGATGAGTGGAATCAGCTCCCAGGGAGAAAATTCCAGGCCTGACTCCACCCAAAGCTTGGGAAGAGCGGGATAACTGTGCCCCTCAGAGCTCGGGTTCTGTCAGCCAAAGGGGCTCAGCATCAGAATCCCGATTTGCTGGAAATTCCAGTTTTTCCAAGTGGTATTTTGAAATAGAGTAATAATAATAATAATAATAATAATAATAACAACAGTTATTATTATTATTATTATTATATCTATAATTATGTTTATAATTATATCTATAATTATATTTATATTATATTTATATTTATATTCACATTTATATTTATAATTATAATAACAAAACCTCTAAATAAATGGCACGGAAAATTCTGACTGATGTGTTTAAAAACATGGCAAGAGAATCTATGAATAATTAAAATTAAAAACACTAAGTACGATTTTTATTTATTAACAAGAAAGAAGGAAAGCTGGAAAAAACCCCTTTATTTTTCCCTGAAAATCGCTCTTTTAATGAATTCCCAGACCATCTGTTTCAATCCCTACATTTCAAGAGCCACAAAAAAGCTGCATTTAAACCCAACTTTTGTTGGCCCTTCCACACCCATTCCACTTCCCCAACCCCTAAAACCAAATTCCTTTCCAAAAAATCCAAGGAATTCACTCAAATACCAGTAAAGAATTCGATTTTAGCAGAATTTTTCCACCTTAACGTATTTTTAAATCCTCCTCTGTCCGTGGCGGGATGAACTTTGCCTCTCCCGTCTGGAAGTTTATTGCCCATCCCTAAGGATCAGTATCCATTTCACTGCCGAGGAATGAAGGGATTGGAGCGCTCATGTGGCGCTGGGAGCAGCCCTCGGCCGCTCGCTCGAACCGGGAAAACGATTCCGCGTCTCCCTCCCTGTTTTCCTGGAGAGGGCGGATACGCGACACCGGCCCATGGAAATCGCTCCCGGGTCAGGAGTTGAAGGCCGAGCTGGGCTGGGGGAGCTGATCCCAGTGGGGATCCCGATCCTGGAGCTCCTCCCTGGAGCGCAGATCCCCGGGGATGTGGGAAGTCTGCAAAGCAAGGGAACGATCCTTTCTTTCCATGCTTTGTGCCCACGTTCCAAAGCATTTTGAACTTTATTCCTCCCCCCAAAAAATCTCGTTTTGAGCCTTCTCGCGTCCTCAGGTGGTCGCTGACCTTTTCCAACATCATGGAATGGTTTGGGTGGGAAGGGTTCAAGTTCACCCAGTTCCAACCCCAACACCTCCCACTATCCCAGGTTGCTCCAAGCCCCGTCCAACCTCGGACACTTCCAGGGACAGGGAATCCACAGCTTCTCTGGGCAGCCAAGGCCTCCCCACCCCCTCAGCGTGAAAAATTCCTTCCTTTTTTCTTCTTTAAATCTCCAATTCTTCAGTTCCAGACCATCCGAGGCTGGGGTTTGGAGCAAGCTGGGATGGTGGGAAGTGTCCCTGCCCATGGCACCTATCAGGATGAGCTTTGGGATTCCTTCCAACCGAAGCTTCCAGGATTCTGTGAGGAGCAGCAGAAGGAATGAGCCAGTCCCGAGCAGGGATTTCCAGGCAGGACCTGGTGGGCTGTAGAGCCCGTGATTCCCAGGCCTGAGTTCCCAGGCTGGAAAAACTCCTTGGGAAGTTTGCTGAGTTGGGATCTCTGGGAGCCAGGATTGTCACCGTTCCAAGAGTGGTCTCAAGAAGATAAATTATGGAAAAGACACCGAGGCAGCCCCCACACTGCGGATTAAAGATCTGGGAATTCCTGGGATCTGCTGCAGCTCAAGGGGCGGAGGCAGAGTGACAGGGAGAGATGGGAGAACAAGGAAAAGACCACCCAAAGGAAAACCTGGATCTTGGAAGTCACAGAGCAGAGACAGCTGGGAAATCTGCACTCATTTGAAGGAGTTTGAATGGCTCCTGGTCCCCACAGAACTTTGGATACCTCACAATCTGCTACATCCCGGTGTCCCACAGGAACATCCCTCTGGGCTCTGGGAGCAGCTCTGGAATCTCCTCGGTGTCATCCAGATCTTTTCCTCATGGCTGAAATCCCACGCAGGGCTCAGAATTCCCTCCGGAAACTCATCCCCTTGCATTGCAAAGGCTTTTGGTTTACAGGTCATGGAATGCCGGCTCCTTCCGGCTGGGAAACCATTCCCTTCCCAACCTGCAAGGAGCCAGGGCTGTTTTCCCTGCAAAAATCCGAGGAGCTGCTGAATTCTGCTCCGCGGCAGCGGCTCCCCAAGGCCAATTTTCCTGGCTAATCCTTGGAGCCTGTGAGGATCTCGGAGCCAGGCCCGGCCTGGCACGGTCCCCAAGGGGCTGTGGCCGTGCAGGGAACAAAAGATCCCGTGACACAGCTTAAATCCGGGGATCTGGGGGGCTGCCCTCCGCTCCAGCCCGGATCGGCCTCTTTGCAGCTTTTCCTGAAGAGTAACGGGGAAAACCCCGCGAGGTCTGCGGAAGGCTCCGAGCCCTGCCGAGCAATTCCTGATGAATTCCTTGCTCACGAGTCAAATCCAACATCTTTGGCCGCAGCGGGGTTTAGTTCAGGTCCGATGAGTTTTTCCTGGTGCCGCTGGACACATCCCAGCCCAATCATTCCCGACACGCCTCAACCTTCTCCTGGCTCCCAAATTTCTCCGGGACACCGCAGATAAAACATTTCCCTCTATCCCTTTCCTCATCCCCTCTCTCCAGAACGGGGGAACAACAATAATAATAAAAAATAACTAATGGGATGCGAGCTACTTTTGGAATCTCCTGGAGCCTGAGGTTTGGGAGAGGGAGGAATAAAAACCAGCCCTAATTATAAGTGTGCAGAGGAGTTGGCCTGGAGGAAATGGGAAGATTACACACTGGAGGAATTGGGAAGCGGCTCCAAGACAGGCAGTCTGAAGGGAATGATGGCCCACTTGGAACTGTTTTCATTTCAAATTGAAAAGAAAAACCCGTCTCCCTTCCCAATGGTTGTTCGGGGCACTCCTTGCCTAAGGAACAGCAGGGAAATTCCTGGACACGGAGGAAGATGAGTAGGGAAAAGGGATTCAGGCCTTCGTCCGGCCCTCCAGGTTAGGCAGGAATAAAAAACCATCGGGATAGAGCCAGAAGGAAAAGTTATAAATCCATATAACCTCGGGATTGTGCTGTTTTCCCCCACTCTGATCCCGGGATCCCAGCCGGATCCACAGCCGGATCCACGGCATCCCTGTGGCCTCAGCTCATCCTCAAATGCTCCCCATGGAGCAAACTTTGAGCCAGCTCGGGAACGGCTGAAAACGACTTCGCAGGAGGCACCTTCACGGCCTGACAGCCCTAATTAACCACCTCGGGGTCAAGTGGAGTTGGGAGCTAATTAGAGAAGACCCCACTTAATTAGGGCTTCCCTTCCAGGGTCACAGCCCCTTTAACTTGAAAATATCTCAATTTACTGGGAGCCAGAGTAGGAAAAATCGTTGGAATTAGAGCCGGCCGCTGATTTTCCACTCCCTCAGCGCCGGTTCCTCTGCACTGTCCTCCAGCACATCCCAATTCTCGCACTTGCAAAGGAAATCCTTTTCCAGTTGGGAAAGTTGCCTTCACTTCCAGGCTTCGTTTCTTTTTGGCTGCCCGGTTGTTGCTCTTCCTTCAAAAAGCGAGGAAACAGCTCAGCCAGCGGACGTTGGGATGAGGAGGAAATGCAGGAACAGCTGGGCTGGTGGATGGTGTTTTTATGGCCCGCTGGGATTCTGCTTCCATCAAATCCTCATCATGGCACGGGATGATTTTCCTTCCAGATGAAACTGCGGTGATCAGCTCTGCCTGCGAGTAAACCACAGAGGGGGCAGGTTTGGGGCTCAGAAATCCCTGAAATTGAACCCAAAAAAGAGCCCAGCGATTGGGACCTTCCCGGTTATCTGGGTGTATTTAAATGGGAATGATTGCCTTGACAATAGATCCAATAGCAGCTGTTTTAGGGGGGAAAAAAAATCCCTGAAAAAAGCCAGTGGTGAGTAGAAACCACCAATTTCATGCAGCGAGGGCTGGAGGTGGAAATCAATCTTTTCCTTGCCCAAGAAGTCTCTGAGTGTCTCCAGCCAGCAGTGGCAGGGATGGGCTGAGCCAGAGGCAGCCACAGCTTAATTTATCCCATGGATTTTCCCCGCTCGGTCCCAAAAAGAAAACCCCCCTGCCCTGGGCACTGCCAATGGAGACAGAGGCTCTCCAGCTTTTTGTGGGATTTCGGCCTTTGCCAAAAGCTCCACTGCACATTTTTAGGACTTGGCACGACAAAAAATCCCAGCCTTGGACAGCAACGCCATTAGTGGCTTAAAAATAAAGCCCAGCTTAGGGCTCCAGACTAAAGCTGTGCAGGGCCTGGGGGGTTGCTGCTCCACGGTGATGTGGATGTGGATTAACAAAGGTTAACTCCAGGGTCCATCTGCTAGATGGAGAACCCCTGGAAAAATGGGATGTTGTTCCCAAGGAATGGTGGAAAACAAGGCTGGGAAGGACCCGCCCAGGCCATCGCCGCCATTCTCCGGCCTCAGGTGGTGCCTGTGGGGCAAACCTGATCTCCAGGAGCTTCCAGGGGGATGATTCCAGTACATCCTCAAGAGGTTTTTCCCAGGGCTAAGCTCCATCCTGTTAAAGTGATTTTTCCACCTCAAAACTCCCGTGGTTCCGGAGCTTCCCAGTCATTTCTGGAGCTTTTCTCGGTGGGTACGGAGGGAGCAGCAGCTCTGACACTCTGGAAGACTTGAGGAGATGAAGGAGTGAACTCTTCTGGCCTCAGCAGGAGATTGGATTAATAATTGTAATCGGCCTGTGATCCATCCTTTCCTCAGCTCCATCCCTCCAAGTGTCCCTCAGGGATCCATTTCCCAATTTTCTCTGAGCCTGGGGATCTCAGAGTCGGATCCTCGGGCACTCCCTCCTCTCCACCCTCCCAGCCGCCCACACTGCCTTGCTCCCTCCACATTTTTGGGGGTGGAAAAGCCCAAGGCTGCAGAGGTGGGACTCTTCAGGAGGTGGCAGTGCCATCTGCGTGGCCCTCTCGGGTCACATTCCAGCCAGGGCAAGGAGAGGCCGTTCCCTGGCCATGGTCCACGAGCCAGCATAGAAAAGCCAAGGATTGGGGGGTCCCGAGAGCTCCAAAAATCTGGAGATGTGGCGATCTTTGGCCTCGTTCTCCTCCAGCTCAACGTGAGTTGATAAATCGGAGCCAACTCCACGTTGGGGACGTGGAGTTTGTGTTTGTTTAACTCCTGCATCTGCTTTTGCTCCACTCAAGCTCTTTGTTTTCACTTATCAGGATCCGAACTAAGGCCGGAGCTTCCCCAGGAGAAAGGAGGAGGGTTTTTTTCCAGGGGAGGGAATTCCTGCAGACCCTCAGCGCGGGCTGAGCTAATGGGTATGGCCGGAGGCAGGAGAAGGTCAGAGCCACGTAGGAAGGAGAGAAATTCTCTTCTAAACCTTAATTTTGTTCCATGCCCAGCTCTGTCCTGATCCAAGCGGATCCTGTGGGTGCCAGCCTTTTGTAGGGAGCTGGATTTACCTCTGGAATTGCTTCCTGAAATCCCAGAATGGTTTGAGTTGGAGGGACCTTAAAGCTCATCCAGTTCCCACCACTGCCATGGGCAGGGACACTTCCACTATCCCAGCTTGCTCCGAGCCCTCGGGAATGAGGGATTTGCCTCCTGCTGGATGGGATGCTGAGGGCAGGGAGCAGCCTGGCTCCTGCCGAGCAGGGAGCAGGATGACTTTGGGAAAGGAAGAGGTTCTGCTGTTCCCCAGGCCTTTGTCTGTCCCCATTTTCGGCCTGGCAGCCTCCCCTTGGAGCAGCAGCTCAGGAGGAAAAGTGAGGCTGTCAATTTTTCAAAGATTTCCTAAAAGTCTTGAAGTTCCTACCAAAAAATCAAACCCCAAACCCAACCCAACAACACAAACCAACCCCCAACCCCACAGCTTCACAGCTTTATCAGTCTTGGAGCGGGATTTTGCTGGGACGGGGCTGGGGAGGAGTTGCCAAATTATTTGTTGTCATTCAAACAAATGAGGTCTCAAGTTGTAAAACAATGGTGTGGTGACAGAAAGCTGGAGAGGAGGAGCAGCCCTAATCAGAGCGAACACGCCGCGTGTTCCGGAGCTGGGAGCGCCGCGCTGGGACGGGATCCACAGCTGCTGGGGGCTGTGGGATCTGGGATCCATCTGCCGAGCCTGATGGCTGGGAATTAACTCACGGGGACTAATTACCCCAGAAATGGGAGCCGGGGTGAGGGGGGAGTGTCTTGCACTGTTTTTTTAGGATCTCAGAGCGCTTTGGGAAGAGCGATGGTTTTCCGCGACGGCGCTGCACGTGGTTGTGGATCGGAGGGATGCAGCCAGGCTGGTGACAAGGATGATGGAGCATCACCACCTTCTGCTTTCCAAACAGACCCGGCAGGAGAGTCGAGGATCCATCAACAGGAGCTTCCAGCCGCTCTGTGCCAGGAATGTCCGAAGGGAAAGGAGAAGGATCAGCAACGGGAGCTGGAGGCCGGCACATCTGGACTAGAACCAGGCTGCACCACACAGGTGGGGCCCAGGAGCCTCCAGCCATGGCCAAGTTCCTCCTGCAGCTCCGAGGGTTCTGGGGCATCCAGCCCATCCTGAGGCTGTCCCTGGACTCATCCCATCCCTGCTGGCCCTGGACTCATCCCCACCCTGGGCTGGCCCTGGACTCAT
>VZTA01019016.1:21925-54577 GCA_013398855.1 Mohoua ochrocephala | reverse complement strand
CCCATCCCTGCTGGCCCTGGACTCATCCCATCCTGGGGCTGTCCCTGGACTCATCCCATCCCTGCTGGCCCTGGACTCATTCCATCCTGGGGCTGGCCCTGGACTCATCCCATCCCTGCTGGCCCTGGACTCATCCCATCCTGGGGCTGGCCCTGGACTCACCCCATCCCTGCTGGCCCTGGACTCATCCCATCCCTGCTGGCCCTGGACTCATCCCATCCTGGGGCTGGCCCTGGACTCACCCCATCCCTGCTGGCCCTGGACTCATCCCGTGCCCGCGGCCCCTCGGGCGGGCAGCTGGCGTCGTGCAGCCGGATTAGGAGCGGCGCTGCTCCAGCTGTGCTGATCCGACACAGGCCCCGCTCCGAGACACGCCGGATTCCCTGGAAGGGCTGCAGAAAGGACACCCCCAGTTGCTGCCCGTGCCTCCGTCTCGATCCAGCGGCACTAATTCCCACCCTAATCCCGCTCCACAACGGGTGCAGTGTTGGGGCCCAGGCAGCCCCTTCCTCCCCGGCTGACCCCGTGTCCCGGCCCTGGCCACGACTGGAGGGTGTCCCCAGGGAGGGGGTGACGGCCGGGGGGGCTGCAGGCACAGGTGGCCCCACCAGCTGCGGGGTTTCGATTTCCCGCTGATTCCCAAACGGCCCTGGTGGTGTCAGGGAAGCGGGAAAGGCAGGGCAGGCTTGGGAAGGGGCTTTCCTCAGCCTGTGCTTATCCTTGGCTGTTGGGGGGTCTTCTGCTGCAGACCCCACTGGGGATCCCATTATCCTGCAAAAATCTGGGATGCAGAAACACAGCGGGATTTCTCTTCCAGTTCTGTCCCAGGATCGCTCCGAACTGGGCTCCAGGTGAATCCCCAAAACTTCTGTTGCTGTCCCTTCTTACAGCCACCGATGGTGTTATTTTTGTTTCCTTTCCAAGCAACACAGCACCAACCCGTGCCCAAATTTCTTCCTAAAAAATTGTCCTGGATTGGCCACCCCTCTCTGTGCCCCTGGAATGCCCACAGGGATTTATCCAATGCATCCCTCTCCAGAAATATGTGGCAGCCACCTTTAACAGACCAGCCCAAAACACCATCCTTGATCCAGGTTCAATATTAGGGAAGGAGGAAGGGACAGCCTTAAATCCTCCTTAAATTCTCCAGCTGGAGCCTTATCCCTGGTATCCAGGGATACCTGCTGTGGGATCCAGCCTTAAAAATGTGTTCGGCTTGGAAGGAACCACTTTTAACAACCCCCCATGAGGGACTGAATCATATAAATCCCCTGGAGCACGGCCCCGTGTCCATGGAATTGGCTGGTGGGGAGGGAGGCTGGAAGGAGGACTCATCACTTGGCCTGTGGAAACAGCTTCCAAACTTGGCATGTGGAAGCAGCTTCCTACTCATTCCTTAAAAAATGGGGAAGAAGAATAAAAGAAAAGAAGAATAAGAAGAAAAAGACGGAAAAGGAGAAGGAGAAAAGGAAAAGGAGGAGAAGGAGAAGGAGAAGGAGAAGGAGAAGGAGAAGGAGAAGGAGAAGGAGAAGGAGAAGGAGAAGGAGAAGAAGGAGGAGAAGGAGAAGGAGGAGGAGAAGAAGGAGGAGAAGGAGGAGGAGGAGGAGAAGGAGGAGAAGGAGGAGGANCCGGTCCCCCGGCACAGTGCCCAGTACTGACGGTGAGGAGGTCCGTGCTCTGTCCCTGCCAGGTGCTGGCCGACATTGAGGTGGCACAGAGCCTGCAGGCACAGAAAGTGAAGGAGGAGGAGGAGGAGGAGGAGGAGAAAGAGGGGGAGAAGGAGAAGAATTAAAAGAAAAATGAAGAAGAAGAAGAATTAAAAGAAAAATGAAGGACAAGAAGAACAACAAGAAGAAGATATTTCTAATCCTCACAGTTTGAAATAATAACCAAAACCAGATGGCCAATTCCCCTCCGGTTTATTAACTGGATATTCTTCCAGTCTGGAGACCAAGAGCTTGTCAGGCTCCCCTTGATGAGGGAACATCTCCAGAGAGCGTGAAACAGGAGGGGATTTTGCAGTAGTGAAAATAATCCCTCCAAATTGATGGATCTTTCAGCAAATTCCTCCATTTCTTTCCAGCCACTACTGGATTTCAGCTTTCCCTCGCAGAATCTTCCCTTAATTTCCCACATCCGCTGAAAACCAGAACGAGGAAGTGAAAATGGCTCGAACTGGCTGGACCAGTTCCGCTGCCCTCACGAAGTCAACTTGAAGAAGTCAAACAACGTTCTTGTGGCTAAGGCAGGTCCTCCATGCATTCCCAATGGAATTCCGTGTCCCTGCTCCAGCCAGGGCTGGGTTTTCACCCTGGACACTCGGTTTCCATCCCCTTCCCTTCCTTTGTGCCACCGGAATATGATCTGGTTGAAGTCTTCTCTTGGAATGAGTTTTTCACAGCAGAGCAAACAAGAATGAGAACAAAGGGAAGTCGTCGGGCTCCAACAATGGCTCTGCTCGGTGATTAATTAATCAAGGGAAAAGGAAAGTCCCTTAATCAAGGAAAAGAAAAGAATCCTCAGGAATTGGGTTTCCTTTGAAGTGGCTGTGGCTGAGTCACCTGCTGACCCGGAGTTTTATTCCATAAAGGATTTGGGAGATTTCCCGGCGCTGGGACACCAGGAGCACAAGGCAGATGTAGGGAGGCGTTGCTGAGATCAGGAATTCCCTGGGAAAGGAAGAAGGAGCTGTGGAACACCTCCAGGGTCACCTGTCCTGCTGAGACAGGTGGGATTCTGTCTGAGCTGTGGGATTCTGCTCAATCCCAGACTGGACCTTTCCCCACGGTGTCCCACCACCAGGAATCCAGGCTGATTCCCACCAGTTGCCACAAAGGTGTGGGACGAGCAGGAGGTGTTGCTCCAGCTCCAGCCCTTCCCAATCCCACTCGGCAGCACCTCCATTCCCCTCTGCATGGGACACAGCTCTGCTCCCTCCCACTCCGGCCTGCCCGGCATTCCAGGGTGTCCAGAGCGGGTTTGGAGCCACCTGGATACAACCCCGAGAAATGTGTTCTAGGTGGGGTGGGACTGGACGACCTCCAGTGTTCCCATCATCCTGAACCAGTCTGGAATTTTGATTCCTGACTCCACATCCACTCCTACCCCCGGAGGCCATCCCTGTCCTCCTGGCAGGAATCCCATTCCCACATCGCCCCATTTCTGCAGCACGTGGAGACTTTTCCAAAGGAATCCGGATCAGGAATGACTGAGCCGCTTAGCAGCTCCCAGTAATGAGCTGAGGAATGGCTGGGCCAGGGGCTGGCAAAGCAAATCCCGGCATTCTGGAGCTGCTGGAATTGTTTTGTGCCTTGGCTGGGTGGGTTTTTCCCCTCTGTCTTTCCTCAGTGAATTTCTGTGGAATGCTCACTGGAGACAGGAATGTTGGTTTCCCCGCTGCCCTTCCCGACGGCATTCGGAGAAATTCCACATGCAGCACTTTTTTTTAGCTCTTTCTCTGCTTTTTCGAGCTGGGGTTTGCTCGGAGTTGGACTCGAGGCTCCTGTTTTCCTGGAGGTCACTCAATTATAGCAATCAGTGCTCCCAGGCTTCCAAAAATATTCCCTGGGGACTAAGTGGAAAACCATGGGAAGGGTAAGGAATGGTTGCTACTTCTTTTCCCAATTGAATGGAAAAATTATGATGATAATTTAATAGTAATTTTATAATTATTCCTTTCCCATCTTAAAGGTGCCAGACCTAGAGATCTGGAGAGGGAAAATTCCTAATTTTCCTTTTTTTTTCCCCCTGGTTGGTTGGCAGAAATGGTGATCACGGAGATGTTCAGGAATCTCCATCAAGAGCTCCAAGTTTTCCTCTGCCATTCCTTCCTCCGTGAACACTTGGACACTTCCAGGGATGGGGCATCCACAGCTTCTCTGGAAAACCTGTGCCGGAACCTCAAAAATCTCTCTTTCTTCCCAAAATCTCATGTAAACCAACCTCTTGTATTTGTGATACTTCCCAGGATTTCAAAGCCAGGTGGACCAATCCGGACACGGCCTTGGATTGTGGACCAGCGCTAATTCCACGCCTTCCACGAGTTATTCCCAAGGCCTGGAATAGGCCATCAGCCTTTCCCTCCAGCCTTCCCTTCCCTATGGAATGGAGCAATCCCTTGGATCTGACCGAGGCCAAAACTTACTGGGAATGGTAAAAACCCTCGGATCTGCAGGATGGAGTGGGAATATTGGGAGTGGAGGGGGCAATTTGTCATCTCTGGGACCTCCCGCTTCCAGCAGAGTTCCTTTGAAACCCTTTCCAGCACAAGGGTTCGACCAGTCAGGTTCAACCCTTGGATCATTCCCTGCTCCTGCTTCCCAAATGCTGGAAGAGCTGAGGGTGGGGAGAAGCCACCAGGAGAGCTCAGTAAGTCCCTAAGTCAGGTTTAATTCCCGGATCATTCCCTGCTCCTGCTTCCCAAATGCTGGAAGAGCTGAGGGTGGGGAGAAGCCACCAGGAGAGTTCAGCGAGTCCCTGAGTCAGGTTTAATTCCTGCTTCCCAAAGGAGGGAAGAGCACCGAGGCTCTCTGCTTCCACAGGGATGCTCCAGCTGAGCATCTCCAGGAGTTCTGGAAGCCCTGAGGATCATTATCCCAACCCTCCCGTTAGAAATGGAATTATCACCCACGTTTTACACGGGAAAGCGGAGCAGGGAGATGCTGGAAGGAGCTGCAGGGCTTGGGGAAGAAAAATGGGATTTGGGGGCTTGCTGGCAGCTTGGAAAAACCAAGGAAAAGAATTTAGGCTGGATCAAACCCAGGCTTTTATTTTTTAAAAACTTTTGGCAAATCCCAAACTGGAAGGAGAATGGGTCGTATAAAATGTTACATTTCTACATTTCAATCCAATTGAAACCATCCCTCTCCCTGATTCCTTGGAAATGTCTTGGAAGCACTGCCACAATTAAGGGGAAGCTTGAGACTGGGATTGAAATGGCACATCCCAAAAAAAAATGTCCAATCAAGAGCTCCGAGTGCTCCCTCAGAGCTCTCTCTGTGCTTTTTCCAGGCTCAATCCGTGGGCAAAAGGAGCTGGGATTTATTCCGTGTTTCCCTGGGATGGAACTGGTATTTTCCAGCAGAAAATAAAAGGGATTCAAGGAAAAGAAGATGAGTTTTTCTCCAGACGAAGCCAGTCCAGTGGGGAAGCTGCAGCAGAACCCAAAATTCCTCCTTCAGCTCAGTCTGGAGTTCGGGATTGAGCTCTCCAGGAATATTATCCTGGAGACTCAGCCCCCCTGGGAGCATCTTTGGCCTCTCCTCTGGATTCTCCCTGGCCTTGCCCTTGGATTTCATCCTCCTCTTCCTCCCTTCCTCAGCCTCTCAAACCAAGGGCAGAAATTCCCTCCCTCCTCGTTTTTCTGAGCGTTTGGAAGCGCATGTGAAAAGCACAACTCCAAACTATTCTTCCTTTTCCCATAATCTTCTTTTTATGGAAATATCCATAATAATTGATGACGGATATTATTGATTATGCCACAGGGGGATGGAAACCCTGCGGCACCCCGGAATTCTGCCCCTTGCAAGACGCTGGATGAAGAAAACGAATCTCGTTCATTTCATTGGAATTCTTCGTTGGAGCAAACCATTCCACAGCCAGATTTCCTCACGCATCCAAGGAAATCCACTCAGTCCCTCTGCTCCCAGCCTCTCCTGCTCTGCGAAGCTGTGGTTTGTTTTGGGATTTAAGGATATTTAAATGACAAAGGCTCACCCGTAGCTGCGGTTCTTAAAAAAGTGGAGCTCTCCTTTAGCTTTTCAATTCGCAGGAGGATTTTTGGGGGTTCTCCAGATGATTTTGCACAGCTGGGACAGGAGAAACCCCGAATCCAAGATAGCGGAGGGCAATATTGGGGTTTTTCTTGGGGTTTTTTTCCCATCTGCCTGCAAAACCAGCAGCACCAAACGGGACCACGGCGTGGCAATTAAAATAATTCCAAAAAATGAGATCCCTGCCTCTTTTCCCCCCTCATTTAATGGCAGCTCATTAAAGGTTATAACGAGGATCCCATTTGGACACGTCCTTGCAGATCTTTCATCTCCTCTCCCGCCTGGAATGCTTCTCCCAGGGTCTCCCGGGGAGCAGCACTGGCTGCTGCCTCCTGGCTTTGGGGTTTCTCCACTTTCCACCTGCTGCTGGGACTCTCAGCGAGGGCTCCCAGGTGCCAGAAGGAGCCTGGCGGGAGAGGGAAGCTCCCAATGCTCGGAATATTTGGAGGTCAGGCAGGAATTCGTGAGCCTGGAGAGTCTGGCTGGAGCTGGGGCTGGAGCTGGGTGTGGGGCTGGGGAAGGGGGAAACCAGCTCCGAGGGCTTTGATGGGGATGTGCCACCCCAAAAAGTTGTCTCCGCCCTGAGGAGGGTGGTCCATCCCCTGTGCCTTGAGCTGACCCGAATTCCTGAGGCAAAAAAGCCTGGAATTCAGTGCCAGGGCTGGCTGTGTCCTCCTGGGAGATGCAGAAAATCCTCGGAGGGCTCCGCCTTGTCCCTTGTCCCTCTGCCCCAATCCCGGGCTTGTCCCAGGCCAGGTTGGACGGGGCTTGGAGCAACCTGGGATAGTGAAAGGTGTTGGGGATGGAGCTGGATGGGCTTTAAGCTCCCTTCCAACCCGAACCATTCCATAATTCCATGATTCCCACAGGATCCAGGCCGTCCTGTGCATGATGGCACCTCCGTGGACACACACACGGAAATTTAGGGATGACTCTGAAGCCGCTTTGCCTCATCCCAAGCAGCTCATCCCTGCTTTTCCCCTTCACTCCTCCTCCCCCGAGTGTTCTCACGGTTTTTGGGGAGAAGGGAAGCCCTTCCAGGGGCTCTCGGCAGAACTTTGTCCTTTCCTGAGCTCATTTTGACCCTCGGAAAAGCGGGACAAGAAGCCAGACCTGTCGCAATCAGGTTTTTCCTGCTCTTTCCTGCTGCTGTTCCCTGCTGGAATTTGGGCCCGTCTGGAGCAGGGAGGAGGATTTTGCCTCAGAGGCGGGGAAATTAGGGAATGATAATCCCGAAAAAAAAAGGAAAACTACCTCAAGCAGCTGATTTGGTATCAGCAAACGATGCCCATAAACGCACGGGAGCCTGCGGGAATTCCGGAAGCTCCGGGGTTCAACCCCAGCTGCTCCGGCCAGTCTGGCATCAGAGCACGACCCCAGGGAAAAAAAAAATAGGATTTTTATTTCCCATTTGATCCCAGAGGGGTGGATCGTGTCTGGTTCTGCTGAGCTCCTCAGCCCCTCTGGAGGGCTGTGGAACGATGCGGGTCCGGTGTGATCCCAGGAGAAAATTTCACTTCCCTGCTTTTCGGCTGGAACATCCCTGAGCTGTTCCAGCTGCCTGGGAGCGAAGGTTCTTTGGGAATGGTGCACCTCAGCCATCCTCCTCTTCCTCCCCACGGATCAGAAGTGATGATGACACCACAGCCTGAGGCTTTTGGAAGGAGAAGGGAAAATGTTCCTGCCGTGGCCGTTTTGGGGTGGAATGTGCTGAATCCTGTGCTGTATTCCCGGGGGTCTGGCGAGCTCTGGAGCTGCCCTCCCTGCTCCTGCCATCCTTCTGGAATGCTGCACTTCCCTCTGGCCCTCGCCTGCCCTTCACAGATGCTGGAGGCCCCTTGGAGTCGTGCACCCTCCCTCCTTCAGGGGAATAACCCTGCACGGTTTCATCCCAATCCTTTGGGAAGCAGCTGCACCTTCCCCTTCCCAAAGCCAGCAGAGCTGCTAAGTTTGAACCCAACCTGATCCATTTTTCCCCAAAAGTTTCGTTGGGAAGCTTTCCTTGAACTGCTCCAGCTTCGGGGGGAGGATTTCTCTTTCACCTCCCCTTCCCACCTCGCGGAGCAGGGGCCGCCAGGATTCCAACCCCCATTCCCAAGTCTGTCTTGTGGCTTCCAGTGGCCCTAAGATCTGCAAATGAGATCTGCTGGAAATTCCCTGGCCTTGGCTCTGTTTTTTTGCCGGGGAAGTCTCTGCACCTCCCATATCACCCAGCCCTCCTTGGGCAAACAGCAACCGTGCATTCGATACTTTTATCTTTGCCCACTTCGCCGTTTCTCAGCCGCTAAATTGCATTTTTGTGGGCTCGTCTCTCCCTTTTTCATTTCGCTTCGCGTCGGCTTCTCTCCCTCGCCGCGACCGTACTCGGAGGAAGATTTTAATTACCTCCCTTCAGAGCCAAATGACAAGTGGAGCATGTCACTGGGAGCTAAAGTATCACTTGGAAATGCAAACGGGCCGGCTTTATCGGGCTTAAAAGCTTTCCTGGAATCCGTTCAAAAACTGCTGACTGGGCAAGATTAACCATCCCGATGTTCAGTCGGAGATCTCGGCATGTGGTGTGCTTTTATTCCCCCGGGGGAGCGGGGAAACTGCAGCCCTCGGGCCTTCTGCTCCGATATTATCCGGGTTTTGTCTCCTTTGTGCTCCGGGGAGGAGCTGGAGCCGTGGGGATGGGAATCTCCGAACGGCTTTGCTGCGAGAGGCACAATTCCTTCAAAGGATTCCAGGTGCTCCCGGAGCAGCAGGAAAGCTGAGGAATGCTCCCTGTCCTCACATGGCCGCCTCAGGCTGGGCAGGGATCCTGGAATTCAGGATCCCGCAGCACAGGGATGGCCTGAGCACACCCAGGCATTGGGAACGGGGTTTGGTGGGAGGGGTCAGCAAACACAGCAGGGACCGACCTTGGAAGGGTTGGGACAATGTTTGGAAGTTGGGAGGGGCACAGGGTGAGGCCAAGGGTGTCCCTGCCCTCCTCTCCTGGTGGAGATGTCATCCCATCACGATGAAGAAAGTGGGAAATTGGGGAAAAAATTGTCAGAACTGACCATTCCCATCATCCCCCATGAGTCCCACGGCCACGTGGTACCGGACAAGGACCCTGGAACTGGGAATTCTGCAGCCCAGGGATGGCCTGAGCACATCCAGGCATTGGGAATCCCCAGGTGGGAAGGGGATTTGTTGGGAGGGGTCAGCAAACACAGCAGGGACCGACCTTGGAAGGGTTGGGACAATGTTTGGAAGTTGGGAGGGGCACAGGGTGAGGCCAAGGGTGTCCCTGCCCTCCTCTCCTGGTGGAGATGTCATCCCATCAGGATGGATAAACTGGGAAATTGGGAAAAAAATGCCCAGAACTGACTATTCCTATCAACCCCCACCAGGAGCTCCGGGCTGGATTTCCCTGGAGGCTGCAGGGAACAGGGAATCTCTTCATTTACAGCTGCAGGTTTCCCTTCCCCGAGCACAGCGAGATGATCCCGATCCGCCGGCCGAGGGCTCCTTCGGAACGCCTGGGAAGGAGACCCGCGGGACGCAGAGGGGAAACGCTCGATGGTTTAAAAGGACCCGCAGATCTGCACAGATCGTCTCCGAAGGAACCCCGGGGGAGCCGGAATTCCTCGTTTTTAATAGGAACAGGAACCACCTGCCTGCGATCGCCCACAGAACGCGGGGATACTTTGCAAGGGAAGAGCGGCGTAAACGCTTTTTGCCGGAATGTTTAACCCGCCACCAGCTTTGGAGCTTTTTCTTCTTTTAATTGAAACCACACTTCTGGGAAGTGCCGTGTGCTCCCCCTCCAGCCTTCCCAAGCAGCAGGAACAAATCCCAACGTTTGCTGCGGGGTTGGAAGAGCAAACACGGAGATGCTGCTCCTCCTTCCCCAAAATCCCCCCAGGCTGATTGAGGGACACATCCTCATTTCTTCCTCCTCTTGCTGAAACCTCCCGGGTTCAGATCTCCCAGGAAAAGCTCATCCAGGAGCTGGGAAAAGCTCTGGCATTGTGTCCCACCAGCTGCTGGGCAGAGAGAGGGCAATTCCCGACAATTTTGTACAATTCCAAGTAAATCTGAGAATTTTTGGGGTGGCGTTTGTTTCGCTTCTTCAAAATTCCTCTCAAAACCTCCTGAAAAATTCCTTTCAAAACCTCTCAAAAAATTCCTCTCAAAACCTCCCAAACAGTGACAGCACGGGGCAGAGGTCTGGGAGAAGGCCTGCCTGAAAGATTCCCATTTTCCTTCCAGCAGATCCATCGACCCTGACCCCGTTTCCCCAAAGCCACCGATGAAGGTTTTTAGATCATTTTCTCTTTTTTTCACCCAGCCAGGCTGAGCTCATCACCCCAAATTTTCACCAGCTGGGAAAACGCCGCTCCGCTTCGAGCCAAAATCCAACATTGAGGCGTTTTGTTGATTTTCCTGGTTGGTTTGGTTTTTTTTTTCCCCTCTCCTTCCACTCAGGGAAAAGCAACAGTTCTGCATCCCTGACCCCCGTGTGTGTCCTGCAGCTCGGATCACCTTTTGTCCCGCTGCCTTTCTGCGGGGACTGAGAATTCCCTTCAATAAAAGGCTCCCAAGGAGCGTCCCCTTCTCAGGGATATCACACAACCGGGCCTGCAAAAGCCTTTTATGAGGACATTCACCTCCGACGGGATAATTTTACCTATCAGATCACATAATCTCTTCCCCTGATGCCGAGCCAGGAAATGAAAAGGGAGCAGTGGGGAGATTTCTGCCTCGAGAGCCAGTTCTGCTGCGATGACAGCCTCGATTACTCGGTCCCGGCCCTCTGAAAGGACCAGCACGTCCCAAAATGACAATGCCCAACGAGACAAAAGGTGGGGCAAGGGACGGAGCAGGGCCCAGACGGCTCGAGATCAAATTATCGCCGTTTAGCTCGTCCATAAATATTTTAGCAGGCTCGTTAGGAGCTCAGCGAGCGAAGACGTCTCCGAGCCGTGCTCGTAATGTTTGATCCAAACACAGGTGGCTGGAAAAAAAAAAACCAACCCCAGAGTTTAAGAGGATTTGGGAGAAGAGGATTGAGATTAGCACACAAGCGAAGTGAAATGTTATCCCTGCTCTGCTCCTGGGGCTCCGGCTCCTTCCCGGGATCCCTTTTCAGCGGGTAACACAATCAGAGGCAGCAGGTGATTAACGAATACCTGCCTGCAGGAAGGAAACTGTTTCTGCCCCAAAAGGATGGAGCTGAGGGTTCTGCCGAGCCCTGGGGGTGCAGCTCCTCAAGGTCGGGACACCGAGGGCTGCTGGAGGCTCTCCCACCTCTCCCTGCCCCATGGAGGATCTCCCACCTCTCCCTGCCCCCTGGAATAGCTGACGGTGCTGCCACAGCCCCTCTCCTTCCCTGCCTGCCCGGGTCTGAGGGGCAGGACCCAGCCACTCTCTTTGTGCTCCCCTCGGGATGAGAATTTCTGGGAATTCCACCTTTCCCTTGCCCCACAATCCCATTCTTCGCTGATTCCAGGGAGGGAATTCCTTGCCCCTGGAAGAGCTGATGGTGTTGCCACGGCCTTGGCCCCGGGAGCAGGGAAGGGCTGAGCGGGTCCTTCTGTCCCTTCTCTTCTGCTCTTTAATTGGGGAAACTTCCACGGGAGGTCTGGGACAGCTCTTCCATCTGCTCCCCTCCAGCAGCTTTCAGCAAAATTTATCCCGAGCCTCTTCCACTGAAACCCAAGCCCTCCCTTCTCCAGCGCGTGGAGAGCTGAGCCTTCCCTCTCTGTTTTGGTTGGGAGATTGCTCTCGTCTGCTTTTCCAATTCCCTCTTCCAAGGCCAAGCCCTCATCCCTTCGTTCCTCCGGCAGGCTTGGTTCACACCCAACCACTGCAGTCTGCTCGCTGAAAGCCCCCTGCCTGCCTGGTTTGTTTTCCATCCTTCCCAAAGCGCCCATGGATTATTCCCACAATTCCCGGGTTATTCCTCGCGTTCATCCCTCAATAATCTTCTTTTGGGGTTGCTCGGTCTTGGGAGGTCCAACCTGTCCCCAGTTCCTCCAGCACAGGGGTCACCTCCTGATTTAAACCTGCCCTTGATTAGGTTATCCAGATTAATTAGAAGATTCAATAGGATCAGATCCTGGGAAAATTCCCTAAGCCCATGGAATCCAGGTGAGGCACCTCTCCCTGCCCGTCCCCCGCACCCACCCTGACACAGAAAGGCCAAATCCCAACGTTTTGTCCGTCCACCACCGGAGCAAATCCGATGTAAATAATCAGCTCCGTGCTGGCACTGCTTCCACTGCACCTGAACAATCCAGCTTTCGAAAGATAAGGGCATTTCCCCCCCCGGAATGTCAGCATTTTGCTGGAAAACCCGCACTGAAATGTCACCATTGTTCTCCCCGGATCGCTTTTACGGTTGGGTAACGAATCAGCAACGTCCACTGAGCCGCCTGTCAAAACACCTGAGAGGGCTGGGTCCTCTTCTTCCCCTTTTCCCCCCAAATAAAATGCCATTTTTATGAGCAACGGGCATTGTGGCTCCAGGTTTCATTGGATTCCTCGGTTAGGGAAATATCCCAGTGCGGTCTGAGGCACGGGATCCATGTCAAAAAACCCCGAGGGGATAAAGAGCTCCGGGGGAGCAAAAAAGGGGAACTCTGGGAGGACAATCCCGATGGAAGCCAGGGCTGTTGACCTTGGATGGGGTCCAGAGCACTCCCCTGGCATTCAAAGGCCCGATCCCGGATTGAGAGGATGTCATTCCATCAAAATGCGGTTTATGCCTCGTGCTCGGCGGAGGAAAGCCCTCTCCTTGGGCAGGACACAGACACCCTCTTTGTGCTCCCCTCAGGACGAGAATTTCTGGGAATTCCACCTTTCCCTTGCCCCACAATCCCATCATTCACTGATTATGGGGAAGCGAGGCCCTCGCTCCCGCTCCCGGGGTATTTTCTGGCCGGAGCAGGAAGCTGCAGCCGGGTTGGGAACGGAGACATCTCCCCTTTGATTTCTCCCCCTTTTCAGCTCCTCCACGAGCCTTCCTGGAGAATATTCCTACGTGAAAGAGAAGGAAAACCCACTGGGGATGTTCTTCCCATCCATTCAGCCAGAGCCACGATGATCCTCACGTCTGGCTTCCCATGGAACACAGGACATGCCTTTCCACACCCAGCTCCGGAGCCCTGCATGAGCTGGAGCAGATTTTTGGGAAAAAAAACACCTCCTCGGCTTGAAGCCTTCAGGAATCCACAGCACACCTCGATAATTCCCTGCTCGTTCCTCCTGGTGTGTGCAGCTCGCAGTCCCAAGGGGAAGAGGCAGGCACGGGTGGTTCCTATAGAATTCCTGCCCTTAGGAATGGCTGAGGGCTGATGGGCACTGAGGGCAATCCCAAAATTCCCGGAAAAATAAGGGGATCGGGCTGAGCTGCGTTTTATCTATCACACAAACCCAGCATCCGGAGCTGTTTGTAAATGAATCCCTCTGGAAACGAAAATATTCCCGAAAATCAGGATTTAGGAGAACTCCGCAGGGATTTGGAAGGACCGAGCACGAAAAGTTCTTTTTGGGAATCAGAGCATCCGTGCCAGTACCGGGGGGTGGCAAACCTGAACCTCCTTAACTGCACTCCCAATTCCCCGTCCCCCTCTCGTCGCCACTCCCAGGAATTCGGTGGCCCAGAACCTGGAGCGGGGACTCGCCAGGAGCTGCAGCAGCACCAGAGGGAGGACGCCCAGATCCGCCCCCTCCCGAAGGGATTGCGCATCCCTGGGGCGGCTCATGCCCACACCTGGATTTCTTCCCTCCTCCTTCTGGAACATCTCCAAGCCCCTTCCGGGGAGTGCCAGGTGCTGAAAGGGTTAATGGGTGCTATCTAGCCGGTTCCTGGCGGAGGCTGGAGCGGCTTTGGAAGTGGCCAATTAATCAGCCCCGGCTTTGGAAGTGGCCAATTAATCAGGCCGGCCGCTCGTCCTGCTCCTCCAGCTGCGCTGCGTTATCCCGGCAAACACAGCCAGCCGGGAAGGGAAAGGCTCCAGGCAGGGAGATAACCCCGTCCATCCCCAGGCAGATCCCCCCGGACCATCCCCGAGGGAGGCAGATCCCCCCTTTCCGGGGGTTCAGAGTTCAGGCTCATTAGCGAGAGCTAATCAGCGAGGCAGGGCTGATGGCAGAGCCCCGCTCGCCCTGCCCCGGCCCGTGGGGAGGACAAGCCCTGGGCTCCCCCCGCGGCCGCATTAAGGGTCATTAATTAACTCCTTGATGAGCCCCCGAATGCCTCTTGTGTGCCCTGACCCTGCCCGGGGTGCGAGTGCTCCCCCCTCGGATCCCCCAAAAAACCTGCGGCACCTCGGGATGCGAGGGGGGAAAGGCCACGGCCCCTTTTTATTGAGGATGGCTCAGAACAAAAAAAAAAAAGTCGCGTTTTGGGTGCAAAGGAAGCCTCGGAGCAGCTGAGGGACGGGGTGCAGGCGTGAAGGTCAAGCGGTAAAAAAATGCAGGGATTTTCCCGAGGTTGGGATATTCACCTGGGGAGGAGCCAAAGAGCGGAGCCGGCTCGCTCTGGATCATCCCCGCACAGCTACGGGCCCGTCCCGCCGGGCAGGAAAAGGATTTCTTGCCCTGGAAATCATTAGGGAAAGTTGGCCCAGGCGGGCGGTGGGGTCTGAAACGGCTCAATCCCAAAAGAGCTGCTGAAATTCCCCATCCCAGCTCAGGCCAGCTGGGTGCTGGTGTCGTGTTGGTCACGGTGCCGGTGGGTGGCGGAGCCGGGGGTGACACCGGGCAGGGATGGGACTGGGGACACCTGTCCTGACCCCCACACACAGCTGGGAGCAGCCAAAGGCCTCAATCCACCACACGGGGAAAGAATTTGGGAGTCTCATCCCCACAGGCACCCCTTGGCCCACAGGTCCCCAGCTCAGGAGGGACACGGATGTGTTGGGGAGAGTCCAAACTCAGGAGGCCACGGGGCTGCTCCGAGGGTTGGAGCCCCTCTGGAGCCAGGCTGGGAGAGCTGGGGGTGTTCCCTTGGAGAAGGGAAGGATACAGGGAGAGCTCAGAGCCCCTTCCAGTGCCTGAAGGGGCCCCAGGAGAGCTGGAGAGGGACTGGGGACAAGGGATGGAGGGACAGGACACAGGGAATGGCTTGATGTGAACAAAGATCGAGATTAGATGGGATATTGGGAAGGAATTCCTGGCTGGGAGGGTGGGGAGGCCCTGGCACAGGGTGCCCAGAGAAGCTGTGGCTGCCCCTGGATCCCTGGCAGTGTCCAAGGCCAGGCTGGATGGGGCTTGGAGCACCCTGGGATAGTGGGAGGTGTTGGGGTTGGAACTGGATGAGCTTTAAGGTCCTTTCCAACCCAAACCATTCCAGGATTCCATGAATCCACGTCCATCGCTCCAGGGTTGGATTGCTCAGGCGAGCCAGGTCCCTGCAAACACCTCAGCCTGGGAGAACTCCCCAAATCCTCGATCTCCGCTCCTGACTGACCTGTGGGACCCCAAACCAACCCCCCCCGTTCCGTGCCAGAGCAGCCCAAGGAGCATCATCCGGCCGGGAAAAGCTCCCGGGGGAAGGGCAGCCCCTGGCTGGGCGCAGATGTCCAACGGCACCCGCACATTCCAGACTGGATTCGATTTTCTGCTCCTCGCGCAGGGCCCTGCGGAGCAGCAGCTGCCTCAGACTGCACCTAAGATGCAGAAATAGAGGCACAATACCTTATTAGAAAGGAATGCATGTCTGAGCGGGGATACTGTTACCTTCCGAGGAGAAGGGGGAGGCAAAACGCTGGGAAGAGGAAGGAGAAGTGACAGGGATCTGAACTGCCTGGGAGCACCGAGACCGAAAAAAACCCAAACCCCTGAGAGAAAAAATCAAATTAACCCCATCCCCTTCCCCTGCAGCCAAAGGAGGGGTGAGCTCCGTGCCGGGCTGGGGGAGGACCCGGCTTTGCTTCCCGAGTGCTGGGAGAAGAGGATGAGCCTGGTGTCCTTGGCACTGTTTGCCCCTGGGAAGAGCCCCTGGGCACCGGGATAAGGAGGGAAATCCGTGGATTCGGGGAAGCTGCACTGCCACGCTCGAGCGAGGCCAGGGTTCGGTTCCAGGGCTGAAAATTCCTTGGAGCATGGGGAAGGGGGATTTGGTTCATCCAACAAAATCCTGGGCATCCTGCTGTGAATGTGGAGCGTGGAGGCCACCAGGGTGGGGCACTCGGTGACACCGGGTCCCCTCCCCACGCTGCTCTTGGGGCGATTTTGGGACAATCCCACCCCGGTCTCCAGGCCTGGCAGAATTCCTGCCCGGCAGAATCCAGGGAACAGCCAGGGAAGGAGAGCTGAGCCGGATGCCAGCGCTCTACAGCCCTTCAGAGAGAGCCTCGCGGGGTTTTTGGGGAGCTGGGATACTTTGCTGTCCCCCCCGTTGTCCCCCTGGAGCCCCCCCATGGCTGCCCAGGTGGGTCAGAGCAGGAACAAATCCACACTGAGCCTGCCAGATCCTCAGCTTTGATCCTCCCAGGCAGGGATGGGAGGGAACACCTGCAGGATTATTCAGGAGCGAGGGCAAGGAAAGGTTCTGGCATTAAAGGCACTGCTGGCGGAGCTTGGAGCCTCCCTCAGCTCTAAGGAGCTGCTTTTCCAAGGGGTTTTTCGAGCCTGGTTGTTTTTCCAAGCCCTTTTCCCTCCACCAGGCACTCGTTCCCTGCGTTTTTCCCGGCGTATCCCTGTCGATCGTTGCCGTTTCCATGGGGAAAGGGAGGAGGGACAGCCCCGGGGCTGTGAGGCGGTGGCTGCCAACCCCCCACAAGGACCTGGGACATGGTCCTGCTCCTCCAGCCAAGCCCTGAGGTTTCCTGGGAATATCCTGCGCCACCTCGGAACGAGGAGAACACATCAGTGGGGCATCTCCCTCAGAACAAGGGCACCCACCCGTGCCAGCAAGCACGGAAACCCCAGGGAAAACAACAGAAACCCGGGGTTGTGTGCGGATCCTGGGAGCTGCAGGAGCTGGATTCACACGTGGAAAGGGAATTCGGCACCCACTGGGCACGCTGAGAACCCTCAGGCCGTGACCTTCCATGGATGTGGCGGTGATAAAGGCAGGGAGAGAGGGATGTAAATCCAGGGAGAAGGAGGGATGTAAATCCAGGGAGAAGGAGGGATGTAAAGGCACGGAGAGAGGGATCTAAATCCAGGGAGAGGGAGGGATATGAAGGGAAGGAGAGAGGGGATATAAAGCCACGGAGAGAGGGAGGGAAGTCAAGCTCTGTGCTCAGCAGTTGATGTTGGCCAAAGTCCTTGGTAGAAGCTGAAGAGCCTCGGGTGAAGGTTGGACATTCCTGTTTTAGGGATATTCCTCAGCAGATCCCAGTTTGGGTGCCTTTGGCGAGGGAAGAGCAGGACCTGCTCCAGTTTAGCCCACAGGATTCCCCCTGGAATCAAGAGGAGGGATGGGGAAGGAGCTCAGGACTTGCAGCAGCTGTCGGGGAGGTCAAACCCATTCCCAGCTTGAACCCAGCCAGAGCCAGCTCCTTATTCCCTGCGGCAATGCCGGGTTGAGCCAGACCCAAATCCAAGATTTTCCAAGCCCTGACAGTGGATGGGGGCTCAGCGGAGTCCCAGGAATTCTCACCACGGAAGACATGGAAACGGAAATTCCGAGCCTGGTTTGTCTCCAGGCTCTGCGAGGAGGATTTCAGGGAGAGGAGTTGGTTTTGCTGCCGAGGATCCTTCCAGTCGTGATGATTTGTGACAGGCGTAATCCCAGACTAATTAGATTTGGGGGCATGTGTTGAAAGCCCTGCACGCTTTCATGTGGGCCGGGCTTGAGGGAGACTCCTGCTTGTTCTGCTCAATTGTTTTCAAATTAATCCTTGGAAGCTCCAAGAAATCCAGCAGGAACAATTGAAAAAAAAGACTTGAATTTGGAATTCTCCCCATCCAGCCGGGTACCTGGTTCCAATCTCGGACATTTTCCCTCAAAAACGTGCCAGGCTGTTCCCTCCCGTCCCAGCACTGCCATCAGCTCTGCCGAGCTGCTCTCCGAGAGTTTCCATTCCGTTTGCTCTTGGCTAAACTCCATTCCTAATCCTATTTCCACCCGTTTCGATCCAATTTAATCCAGCTTCTGTAAGTCAAAATTAATTACCCCGTGCGCTCTCCCAGCCCTGTGGGCTGAGGGAAGAAGGGAGAAATCCCACCTCGGCATCCAGGGCGCCTCGTGGCTGCTCTTATCCAGGGAAGTGGGAGAGGGAAAGGAGCTGGATGAGAAAATCCCGGTGTTTGTCTCGGTTTTGTTATCGATGTTTCATCCTCGTGGGATAGGGATGCCCGTGGAGGAATGCTGATATCCCGGGATAAAGAGAGGAGCCAGCAGCTCCAGGTCACCTCCTCCCCTTTCCTTCGCCTCCTCAGGAATTGTTCACTTGCCTCTCATTCCCAGAATTGATTGTTCCTTGTGCCCAAGCTTTGCCAACAGGGAAAGGGACAGGGAAAGGGAAAGGGAAAGGAAGGAAAGGAATCTGCTCCCACACCTCTCAGGTTCCTTTCTCCTGCTTTATAACTTATCCCACCTCAAAATCGGGTTTGTTCCTTCCAGGGATGCTGTGGATTGGAATGAACCGGGATTTGTAAAGCATCCCGAAGATGTAAAGCAGAATTCCTGCTGAACTCCGGGATAATTCCTTTATCCCTCATTTGCAGGCATCTGGGATCTCTCATCATCTGTGATGATATTTATTCTGATTTTCCGATTTCTCACATCCTCCCTTTTCTTCTCTTTCTCCAGAGGGATCATTCCCACACTACAAAAACTTCCTGAAAATCAGGATGATGAGGAAGATATGAAAGAAGGGAGGTTGCTCTGCCTCTGCCTGTGCGACAGGGGAACGTCCTGCAGCTGTGACAGATCCTCACCCCGAGGAGCTGCAGTGTCCCAAGGAACCAGGAAAACGTTTCCAGGCCGGGTGGGACGGGGCTGGGAGCAACTTGGGATAGTGGAAGGTGTTGGGGTTGGAACTGGATGGACTTGAAGGTCCCTTCCAACCCAACCCATGCCAGGATTCCGTGAGTGTTTTGAGGGCTTGTGCCTTTCCTGAGTACCTGGTCCTGTAAAAAAGAAATCTAGACTGTTCCTGTTCCGGAATTCTTTTCCCCCTTTAGCTCAAACAACACAAGCTCACGTGGCAGAGCTGACGGATTTCGTGCGGGATTGGCCAAAAAACGAATGTCAAAGTGTCCTGAGCCCTTTTAATCCCCACCAAGGCCTTTGGAAACGAGCCGTGAAAACAAAACCCACCCCAAAAGCCACAAAGGCATTGCTCGACCCACCTGTGCTCCAGGAGCTCGCTCGGTGGGAGAGCATCTCCCAAGGGATGCAGAATTCCTGCTGTGTTCCATCCAGCCCACGGAGTCGTGCCCTGGAACGCTGCTCTGGCGGGGCTGGAGCAGAGCAGGCACAAAGGTGCTCTTTCATTCGGGGAAAGCATCATCCTCAAGTAATTAACCGAGGATTAGCCCCAAACGATGCCCAAACAAACGAGATAGGAAGGGCAGGGAATTCTTCCTGCCCCGATCCCATCCTGGCGCGGAGCTGGGCCAGGGCAAACGGTGCCTGTGGGAGGGTGGGAAAGCAGGATCGGGAGTCGGAGCTGGGCATTGTTTTCCCAATAAAAGGGGCTCGGGGCAGGTGGTGCCTTTGTCACCTTCCAGTGTCCCCAGAGCTCGGCCGTCCCTGTCTCTCTGGGGTGCTCGAGGGGCCTGGAATCGCTGCACTTCCAGGGCTGGAATTCCAGCAGCACCTGAAGGAACAGCCCCGCTCCTCCTGTGAGGTTTCCTCCAAACAATCCCCTCCTTCCGTGGCTCAGGAAGGGGCAGCAGGAGCGAGGTTTTCCTGGGAATGAGTCTGTGCCTGCTGTTCAGCCTGGGCTGGGGGAGTGTCCTGCTCGTGGCAGGGTGATCCTGAAGGTCCCTTCCAGCCCAAGGGAGTCTGTGGTTCCATGGCTCTATTCATGGGAAGCACATCTGGGAAGTTCTTCCTCTGGAAGGAGCAGGAACGGCCTGAGGTGCAGCTCCAGGGCTTGCTCACAGAAGGTTCTTTGCAGATTAAACCCTGGTCTAAACTGAGCACAAAGCTGGTCTTAAACTCCCCCCAGAAGTCGAAACATAGAACAGCGAGGCTCCCCACGGGCAGGGACACCTTCCACTATCTCAGGGTGCTCCAAGCCCTGTCCAACCTGGCCTTGGACACTTCCAGGGATCCAGGGGCAGCCACAGCTCCTCTGGGAATTCCATCCCAGCCCCTCCTGGGGAGGAATTCCTTCCCAATATCCCATCTCGCCTTGCCCACGTGAAGCCATTCCCCTCGTCCCGGCACTGCATCCTGACCGCCCTGGGAGCAACCCATCCCTCTTGGAAAGCCCACGTGGAGCAGAAGGAGCTGGATAAACCTGGAGCAGGAATTGAGTGCGTGTGAGGTGACTTTAGAACCGCGCTGCTCCGGGAGGGCGATAAAAGGGCACATCCCAATTACCGGGCTTTAATTAAGAAGGGAACATTTAAACGAGGTGCATCACCATTTGTACGGCGTGGGTTTCGTTTCGGTCGTGGCACTGCACCCCGAAATAAATCAGCTCTGTAGGGCCTGCAGCACTGGTGGCATTCCTGAGCAGGGGGGAACGGAATGGAGCCGCCTCTGGAATTCTCCCTCTAAACCACCCCCAGCTCTGTGTGCATGCGGCGACAGTCGAGACAATTAATCCCAGCTAATTAAAGGTGTGAGTTTCGAGCAGCCCGGCTCAGCCGCCCCGAGCAGCCCTCTCCATTCACAACTCACACGCCGTCGATCCAGCTCGGATTGATTCCCCCGGCGTGGGATGGAAGAAATGGAGTTAAGGCCGTTTGAAACGTGAATGAACGTCTGCTCCAGCCTTTTCCAGGGATTTCCTTTATCCATTTCTTTTCCCTGAGCATCCCTGGCTTTTCTGGAGCTTTGCAGGAGCCGTGCGGGTTGGGTGGGCAGCTTCGCTCTCCCCAATTTCAGCCGTGTTGGGAATCTCCGGCATCCAAAGCGCTGCCGGTTCTGAAACCCTGTGGGTGGCACTGCCAGGCTCTCTGTGCCCCGCTCCATCCTCTCCCATCTTTCTGCCCTATGGAAATGGAATATCTCAGCTCGCTGCCGTGGGAGATCCGCTCTGGAGCTCTCACCGCGCTCCAGCCGGGACGGAATTTCCCTGCAAACTTCAGCCTCTCTGTCCAGCCCGCAAATCCCTGGATGCAGCCGCTCCTGGGGCCAGGAATCCTCCGGCCTCTGGTGCCCAGCCTTAATTTTCATCCTCTGCTGCATCAGGGATGTTCCCGCACCTCTGGAATACCTCACAGATTCCCAGCTCCCACCCCTCCAGGAGCAGGGGTTGGAGCTGCCCCTCCAGCACTGGGGTATCCAAACACACCCCCAGCATTCCAAAAAATGCCATTACAAGGCTCAGCCTTTTCCTGGCTCGGCTCCATCCCTGTGCACACTCAAGGACTTCCTCCTTATTCCCCAGGACAGCCAGGAAAGTTTCCAAGTCGGTGGCAAATCCCTCTGAAATTCCCCGCCGGAGCGGTGGGGCGGGAGCCTGGAGCCCCGGAGCTGGAAACACGGAGCGTTGTCGCTGCTCCGGCGGGGAAAACTCGGGATCCGCGGGTGCTGGAGCACATGAAAGAGCCCTCGCGGTCCCCACGAGGCTGCTCCTTGTCATCCCTTCAACTCTGTGCGCACTTTTCCTGGGAGGGAAGCGAAATTCCTGCCTCGGGATTGGCGCCACTGTGCCAGAACAGCGGTGACCTCTGCAACCACACAAGATTTAGTGGTGGCTTGATTGCAGCTGTAATGAGCCTTTGGAAACCACCAGCAGCCAAATGTTTTCTTCTCCTTTAACTCTTGGTGGATCACGGGGGATAAATAACGGGAATAACTGAGGGAACAGACGGGCTGGCGGGGCAGGAATGGAGAATTCCAGGAGAATTACCCGGCGTCTGAAGTGGGAGCGCGGTGGTACCCGGAGCAGGGAGGTGCTGAGTGAGAAGTTATTGGGAGAAATGAGGCCTGAACTCCTTCCAGCAGGAGCAGCCCCGGCTGGTGGGAGGCACGGGGAACGGCTGGGAACGTCGAGGAGAATCCGAGATTCCTCCCTGCACCCAAAGCCAGGGATTCAGCGAGGGGGGATTTGCTCCAGGCCCTGCTCAGGCACGTGGGAGGGGTCACCTGAGCTCAGCCGGCAGCATTCCATAGAATCCCGGAATGGTTTGGTGGGAAGGGGCCTTAAAGTCATCCAGTTCCAACCCCAACACCTTCCACTACCCCAGGGTGCTCCAAGCCCCGTTCAACCTGGCCTTGGACGCTGCCAGGGATCCAGGGGCAGCCACAGCTTCTCTGGGAATTCCATCCCAGTCCCTCCCCACCCTCCCGGGGAGGAATTCCTTCCCAATATCCCATCTAACCCTGATCTCCGTTAATGTGAAGCCATTCCCTGTGTCCTGTCCCTCCATCCCTTGTCCCCAGTCCCTCTCCAGCTCTCCTGGAGACCCCTTTAGGCCCTGGAAGGGTCTCCAGGCTCTGTCAGGAGAAGCGTGTGCTCATCCTTTTGATTTCCACAGAATCACAGAACCAATTAGGCTGGAAAAGCCTCCAAGATCATCGAATCCAACCTAAATTTCTGCATAGGCTGCATCCGCAGGGGATCCCTTTCCCATAAAAAGTGGTCCTGGCTGCAGTCTGCCACCAGGAGCTGCCCCGAGCACCAAAGGCAGCCACAGACCGAGAAACCTCCTCGTGGGAATAAAAATCAATTTTAAAAACTCTGGGGTTCATACTTTGGAACGAGCGTCCAAACTGTTCCCCGCGCTCAGCAGAGAGCTGCAGGAGCTGCTGGAGCTGGGTTGATCCGGGGTTCCCCAGCAGGGCTGGAGAGTGGCAGCGTCCCCAGGCCACGGGCGATGCCACCACCGTGCCACCGGCAGCGGCGGAGCCACACGGGATTGGACGACCCAATTAATTTGGAGCAGCTGGAAACATCTTTCTCCAGGTTTAATTTGCTGCATGACTGAACCTCTCCTGCGTGAGGATTTAACGTGGGAGAGGGGCAGGGGCAGGGCACGGTGTGATGGAAATGAGGATCCTTTCCAGGTCCCCCCACGGCATCGGGATCCACGTGGCACCGGTGACATCCCTCGTGCCGGTCCCAGTGCTCCCAGCAGGGCTGAGGCTGCCCCAGCACCAGGACGGGGAAACTGGGGGTGCTCAGCCTTCCCTGGCTCCTCAAACCCCGACCCCAGCCCAAATCCCGGCTCCAGGGCAGTTTAGCCCCATCACACAGGTTTGGGAATTCCCAAGCCGGGGCACCCCGAGGCCAGGGATCTGCTGCGTCCAAAGGGAAGGGCGTCACCTGTCCCTGCTGGCAGCAGAGGGGCTGCTGGTCACGTGGAGCTGAGAATTCCTCAGGAAACGGGGTCTGCTGAGATCCCAAACTCGGCTGCATCGCTGATCCCTGCGGCCCAGAGCAGCCCCGTGGGGCGGAGGCAGCAGGAGCCTGCTGGGGTGAACTCCGAGTCAGGGATTGCTGCTTCCAAGCCCCAGCTCAGCCCCGGTAAATAACACCAAGGGAGAACCGAGCTTTCATCAGGAGCCTGCCCCGCTCTGGCTCAGGGAAGATGAAGAATTCCCATTAAATTCACCTCATGGGCATTTCGTGCCCAACCCTTTGCCCAACCAGCAGCAAACTGTGGCTGAGCAGGGGCTGCTTTCAAAGGCTTGCAGGGATTCACCGCATTTTTCCAAGCACCCCGTGCCTTTGTTCGCCTTCTGGTGAACTAATCCAGCCCCGATACTCCCGTTTTTGTTACAGCCGTGACCTTTTCTATCCTGATTCCCATCTAACTCCAACCATTTTGGCAGCTCGGAGCTGTTTGCTGTAACAATAACCCTGCCTCGCTGGGTTGCCCAGGTTTATAACCTCTTGTGCTGCACCAGCTTTTATTTAAATAGATAAAGTCAGATTCTCACCTGCGCTGAGTTGGAGGGAAGTCAATTTATGCCATCAAAAGAGCTGGCCCCAAGTTTTAACTCCATCAAACGCCTCTTTGATCTCCTTTTGGAAGAAAGGGAAAAGAGAATAACTTTGTGACTGCGGGGGGTTGTGCCCCACGTTTTATCTCCTGCCTCTAAACCTTCCCGAGTGGAATTGCGCCGTTCCCAGTGAGTGACTCCCAGCATGGATCGTGCCCCGTTCCCAGTGAGTGACTCCCAGCACGGATCGTGCCCCGTTCCCAGTGAGTGACTCCCAGCACGGATCGTGCCCCGTTCCCAGTGAGTGACTCCCAGCACGGATTGTGCCCCACGCCAGCCCTCGGGAAGGCCAGGGGGTCACACCTTCAGCTCGTCCTGCAGGACAGAGCTCCTGCTGGGCTCCTGCTGGCGAGAGGAGAGGACTCCTGCGCACCTCAGGGATTTGGGAATGGTGGGAGTTAATCCCGCACGTCTGGGCAGTGCCCGGTGCGGGTTTGGCACTGCGAGGACGGGCTCTTATCTAATCTCATCTCTCTCAGGTCACGGAAGGACCTGACCCTGTCACTCGTTCTCGCTACCAGGAAGAACCCTCTGCTCCACACCTGTGGTGCTTCCAAACAAAGGCTCCTCTGTTGGACACCCGGAGCCTTCTCCTCCTCACCTTCCTCCCCGCTCCCTCCGTGACCTCCCCGTGTTCCCTCTCATGATCCCGCTCTCATCCCACGGAGCAGCCCCTCTGCAGCCAGACAAACGTCCCATCCACGTTCCCAGTGGGATTTCTCCGGGATGTGACCTTTGGGTTGCAGAGGAACGCGGGGAAGCTTCCGGAGAGGCTCTTTGTGCCTTCACTGCTGAGCACCATGTGAGAGGCATTTTCCCAGTTAAATTCCTGGATTTTCTATGTTTCCTTGAGCTGTGGGATCAGCCTGAGCTGCTGAGAGGGTCTGCAAGCTCAATCTAGGTCACCGTGCCAAGCTGGCATCGCTGCCTGGCTGCCCTGGTGATGAACATCCCACCAAGGATGACGCCAGCCTCGGAGCTGTCACCTGCAGCCCGGCATTCCCTGCCTCCACCAGGTCCAAAATCCCAGGAAGCGATGGATGCATTGTCTCCTCGATGAACCAGCTCCTGCTGGAGCTGCAGGAACCCCCACGCCGGGCTTTGAGTGAGGAATTTAATCGAGTTGGGTCTCCCTCATCTTCAGGAGCAACCCAGGCCAGCTGAGAGGAACACCGAGCAGGCAGCCAGCGTGTCCAGGAGGGAAAGGTTGTCCTTCCCCCTGTTAATTGGAGCTTTGCAGAGCACCGGAGCATGAGAATTTATAACCTTTCCCAGCTCTTGCTTCTGGGCTTTTCCTGAGGCTCTCCAGCTCCGGGTGTTTGTGTTTCACCGCTCTTCCTCCTCCCTCCCTCCTGCTCCAGCCCATCCTGACCCACCTGCCACGGCACAAGGCCCCAGCCAGCCCAGATAGGGGTTGTGCAATGAGCTTTTGGAAACTCTGAAAGGTTAAACCATCCTTATAAACAGAGGAAAGGTTATAAAAGTTGTGTTTCCAACCCTCCGCCTCTCCCCGGGCGCCTCGGAGTCATTTTCTTTACGGCAAAAGAAAACAAGAGCTTTTAATCCAGCGTCTGTGCCGAGCCCGCTGAACACTGGGAAGAGGGCACTGGGTCCTCTCCTGCTTTTAGAGAGCTAATTAATTTTAACTAACTTTGCCATGAGCCTGACTTTCCCTTTGTCTGGGCAGGGCGGGAGCGGAGCCGTTCGTGGTGTGTGAGACCATGGCCAGGCCTCACCTGGAGGAGCTGTGACAGCAGCGAGGGGGCCCCGGCGCGAGCCCCGGGGACGCCCTGCCAGCCCAGGGCTGCAGGAAAACCCATCGCGCCAGCGCATGAGGTAACCCACGGGCTGGGAGACACCGTCTGCCACCGGGCCGTGCCACAGCAATCCCCACAGAAGTCCCTGCCTTGTGAAGTTGTCAAACTGTAAAGTTAATGAGGTAGAAATGAGAGCTCGGCGCAGGCGTCTGAGCGCTGGAATTGCTCCCCGACGGGTTCCCCCCGCTCTGATTGCAGCCTGTGCAAATGAAGTGGCTGAGGGTCCCCTTGGAGCCCGGCCAAGTCGCCACCGCTGCTGCAGAGAGCTCCTTTTGCAGCTCCATAAACACGGGGAAGGAGCAACATGTGGCTCCTCAGAACGAGACAAGCAGGAAAAGCAGACAGACATTACACTGCTCCTGTCCCGGGGCAGGAAACACCCAAACATCCCAGCCACGCTCACACCAACAGCCCTGCACGGGGCAGGGGGGGCTGGGACAGAGCAGGGGCGTTCCAGGAGCCGGGGGACACTGCAGGACACCAGGGCACAGGTCCGGATGGAGAAGGTTTGTGCTGGGCAGAGATGGGGTGGGACAGAGCAGGGGTGTTCCAGGAGCTTGGGGATGCTGGGAGAGATGAGGGTTCAGATCTAGATGGAAAAGATTGAAGGGGTTTGTGCTGAGCAGGGATGGGGTGGGACAGAGCAGGGGCGTTCCAGGAGCTTGGAGTTGTAGCAGGGCACAGGAATGGATGGAAAAAGTTGTAGGGTTTGTGCTCTGAGCAGGGATGGGGTGGGACAGAGCAGGGGCATTCCAGGAGCTTGGGGTTGTGACAGGGCACAGGTCTGGATGGAAAAAGTTGTAGGGTTTGTGCTGAGCAGGGATGGGGCTGGACAGAGGGGTGTTGCAGGAGTTTGGGGACACTCTGGGACACGAGGGCACAGATCTGCGTGGAAAAAGTTGGAAGGGTTTGTGCTGAGCGGGGATGGGGTGAGACAGAGCAGGGGCATTCCTGGAGCTTGGGGTTGTAACAGGTCTGGATGGAAAAAGTTGTAGGGTTTGTGCTGAGCAGGGATGGGGTGGGACAGAGCAGGGGTGTTCCAGGAGTTTGGAGACACTGCAGGACACGAGGGCACAGATCTGAATGGAAAAGGTTGGAAGGGTTTGTGCTCTGAGCAAGAATGGGGTGAGACAGAGCAGGGGTGTTCCAGGATCTCGGGGTAGAAACAGGGCACAGGTCTGGATGGAAAAAATGTGGAGATTTTTGTGCTTTGCCGCTGAAAAAAGCACTTGGATGGATGAGTTTGGTCAGAGCTGAGGCAGCGCGGAGGGACAGCTATGAACACACAGCGGGAGAAGGCAGCTGGGGAAGGAAAATCTTCCCTTCGGAGCTGGGATGTCCCCACAGGGAAGCTCCCGGTGTCTTCCCAGGAACCCGAGGGCGGGGTGAGCACCACCAAGGCAAACCATGGAAAGGTGAGGGATGGATGGAGCCATCTGCCAACCCTTCCTGGCCGAGGAACTCGTGCATCCTGCTGGGAGCAGTGCCTTAGGTTTTAACTTTTATACTTTTCAAACCCTGCCCTGCCTGGTGTGTGACTCTGCAGTTCCTTGTGCCCTGGGAGCTGCTGTTCTCTCCTGCTGCTCACACACAACAAACCTCTGCAGGTTCCCACTCCAAGGACACCGGGCCCAAAATGTGTCAACTCAAAGCCTCTTAACGGGGGCAAACTTGGGGTAATTCCATCATGAACTGAGGGGATCATTGGAGAATGAACCCTGATATGCAAATGGACCAAACTTATCAAAGTGGGAAGAACCCGTGAGCCAGGGTCCATCTGGGATGGAGCCTCTGGACTGCCCAGGGTGAGCCTTTGAAGGCCTTCAAATAAATCCCTCCTTTTATTCTCTTATTCTTGCCTGGTCTCTGTGTTTTAGGTGGCCACTTAAGGCATCAGGAGCACCCCTGGCTGCCCCACAACTCCACGCTGAAGTGGAGCAGGAATGTTAATTGCGGAGAGCAAGAGCAGAGCTGATCCCTCCGAGACATCCGTGTCTGAGGCTTGGGACCGTGAGATTTTGCTTCCGAGAATCCGACCAAGTTCACTCAGAGAATTGGGCCGTGGTCCTGAATGGAATTGTGTAAGATCTCCGTGAGGAAAAACTGAAGGAAGAGCGAACTCTGCAGCTTTCCCATCATGTTCCAAATTGCCAGGACTCTGAGAGAGCTGCAGCTTGGAGCTCCGGCACAGGCAGAAAGTTTGAGTTGTGCTGGTGATGTCCATCAGGAAAATGCCTTCCACATTAAATTAATTATTCCAAACAAGTCCTCTCTGCCCCTTCCTCGCTGCCAAAAACATGAGGGCCCTGTTTCAACACAGGGCCTCAAGGAACAACTTTCTGAGGCTACAAACACGTCCAGAGGGACGTGAGAGTGGGACCGAGGGCTGGAACGGGCCGTTAGGGTGACAGGAGTGATCTAGGCAGGTTTAAAAGGGGATGAGGAGCCCATTCCTGCAGCAGAGGAGCTGGTCCAGCTTTGGGAACAGACATCCCAGTGAGCCCCTCAGTGATGTTCTCATCATTGTGCGAGCCAGGCCACCCCTTGCCGCCCGCTCTGCGTTATCAGAACCGTCACATTTTTGGGATTGAAGGCTCAAACCCATCCCCAGTGCAGATTATTTCCATAAAGGAGAACCCGGTGGGGTCCTGTACGTACCCAGACAAACACAGGCAGCCCAAGGTCCTCCCTCTCCACCCCGTGCGGCGACGGGGAAATTGGGAAGATCAATTTGGCACCTAATTGAGCACCAATTACCATCCCCGTGAGCTCCCTGACGCAGCTCGGTCCCGCAGCTGCTCCCTTTGGTTTGAGACTCCCAGAGCTGCAGACCGGCCACGGTAGGAAATCGCCAGGCTGGGACTTTGGATTCTGCCAAGAGGCTTTGGAGAGGCTCCAGGGAAGCTCCGTGACAGCTCTGGGAAAGCTCTGAAGTGTCTCATCGGGAGCGGAGATGACTTTTGGGAGTGTTTCACACTTGGGGTAGTGAAGCCGAGGAGCTGCCAGTTGCAGGGCGATTTTCCGTGTTCCATCCCTGCTCCTCCGCCATCCCGATGCTTCCCTTTCTCTTCCGAGAGAAGAACCAGAATGCCAAGAGGGCAGGGCTGGAGCCTCCCACCTCCCTGCACACCTTCCTCCTCCTCATTTACGTCTCCACGGAATCGGGGATTTTCCACACGCACACACACTGTTGTTCCGAGTTGTTTCTCCAGGTTTAATCGTTCCCGGGGAGTCCGAGCTTCCCTGCCTCCTTCTCCCACAGCTGCTGATGTTTTCCTCTCCAAGGGCCCGCATTTCCCCTGCCTCACCTTCTCTCTGCACCCTCTCAGGATCCCGTCACCTTCCCAAGCAGGAACCAGGGCCTTGCTTTATTCCCAGATCTCGTCAGATGTGTGGTTCTGATCCCAAGGCACTGCTGAGTTTTAGGGATCCCCAAGGAACAGGAGCTCGGGAGAGGGGTTTCAGAAGGAACCAGGCTGCAGAGTCAGCCCGTCAATCCAGCTTCATCCCAACATTTGCTCATCACCATCCCTGCGGGGATTTGAAGGCAGGTGGTCCCTTGGGGACACGGTTTAGTGGGAGAACAGTTGGACTCAGTGATTCTTCCAACCCAAATTCTGTGATTCCAGGACTGTTTCTGGCAAGCCCTGCCAGCCGCTGGTGGCAGCTCCTTCCCACCATCCCAGACACGGCCCTGGACGCTTATCCCGAGTCTGCCTCCCCTCTCAGGGCACGGGAACACCGGATCTCATCCAGGGGACGAGGAATACCTTCCCAGAGCTTCCATGCTGCAGGGCAACGCTCCTTGAAAGGGTGGGAACAGCTCCTGCTATGCAAATCCCGGCTTTATGAGCTCCCATCCCAGCACCGGGACTTAGGATTGGGTTTGGATTTTTTTTAAAAAATGGGTTTTGGATTTTTTTAAGGTTCAAAGCCTCAGGGAACCAAAGCGCTGTTGGAAAAACAGCAAAGCGGTTCCTCCCTCTCGCGGCACCCAAGACTCGCTCCCGCTGCACCCAAAGCTCGGGTTTACTCCACATTCCCCATTTTCCACCCCCAAATCCTCCCTTCCCCAGTTAGGCCCAGTTTGCTGTGCCTTCAGCCTCTCCCGTGCCCGCCTTTCCCCTTCCACGTGGGCTGAGCCGCCAGGAGAGCCGCGAGCAGCCTCCCAGCTCCCGCGCCGTGCCGGGACGCAGATGTTGCGCGCGGATACTCCCCGGCGCTGTCACAGCTGGACATCCCATTAATAGCAGCAATATTTGGGTTGAGCCATTTTAATTGAAACCACGGCTGGGATTTTTTTTTTTTTTTTTAATTTTTTTTGTTTCCCCCCCTCCCTTTAACTTGTAGGCAAACGTGTTCCTGTCGTCCTTCCCAGGACAGTTATTGCTCGGAGACATCTGGTTTCCCAGTTCCAGCGGCACAGGCGGATTTCCACCGTGTAGTTCCTCGCCTGTTGACAGGGCAGAATTTTTTAATATGGGGTTACTATCATCCAGACTTCCTCCACCTCCTCATTTAGGTGATGGAAACCTCTAAACAGTCCCTCAGCTCCTCCATCTTCAAGCTGCTGGCCCCGGTTTATGAGCTCACAGACACGACACCTCCATGTCTGATTTCCCTCTTCCCTCCCCTCCGAGGTGAAATCCAAGCCCCAAATGTGAACCGGACCTGATGGGGGTTTTTTTTGGGTTGGTTTTTTTTTTTTCAGCCCTTTTGTTGAGGTCTGTTCCATAGAAACCAGAGCGGCAGCTTGGAGCAGCGAGGGAAAATCCTCCCCGTTCCGTAATGGGGTTCCTAAAAAAGAGGGAGAGGGGCTTTTATATGGACAGATCGTGGCAGGACAAGGGGGAATGGATTCAAACTGCCAGAGGGCAGGGAAAGATGGATTTTGGGGAGGAATCCCTGGCTGGGAGGGTGGGGAGGCCCTGGCACAGGGTGCCCAGAGAAGCTGTGGCTGCCCCTGGATCCCTGGAAGTGCCCAAGGCCAGGTTGGACGGGGCTTGGAGCAGCCCGGGACAGTGGAAGGTGTCCCTGCCCATGGAAAGGGGATGGATCTGGATGGGCTTTAAGGTCCCTCCAACCCAAACCATCCTGGGATTCTGGGATCCTGGAGCTGCTTCCAGCATTTCCCCGTGACACCGATGGGAACGGCATCGTAGGATGGAACTGAGACCCAGAGTGGTTTGGGTTGGAAGGGACCTTAAAGATCACCTTGATCCACCCCCAAGGACTCCTCCCACTGTCCCAGGCTGCTCCGAGCCCCACCCAGCCTGGCCTGGGACACTTCCAGGGATCCGGGGGCAGCCACAGCTTCTCTGGGCACCCCATTCCCATTCCCTGAATCCATGCACCACCCAAGAGGGGTTTAAGCCCAGCTCACCGAGCCGCGCTTTCCCTGCAACAATTCCACCTGCTTGGCCAAGGTGTGAACTGGGCTCTTTATTTTCATTTTAGGCTTTATTGCCCTCCCCCTCCCACCAAAAAAAAAAGGGCAAAACCCAGAAAAAAAAAAAAAAAGAAGTTATTAGGTAAGGTAAAAACAAACTTCACCTTTCATTCCTGCTTTTATTGGTTACTGGAAAATAAGTTTTACAAACTATCTCTTGCAGAGGACTTGTTTGCAGCTAGTTTATATGGTAGCTTTTGTTCACATAAAAATTTAGAAAGCTCCTTTCCTCCTCTCCTTCCCCCCCCCCCAACCTCCCTGCAATCCATGAGGGAGGAATTACAGTGTGAAATATATCCAGCGCTAGCAGGGCTGTGTTGTGAAGCTAAAATGAACACAGTAAATTCTGAGAAGGAATTTGTTTAACCTATAACCTTAAAGTAATAAGTGGAGTGCTAAATGTTTTGGCTCACACTGATATATTTTTATAACACTTGGCAAGGCAGCTCGGAGGCTGAAAGAAAAGCTGGAGTGCTGCGGGAACAGTTCCCTGCCTCTCCGGCTCCGAGGAGGCCGAATCCCAACCGGGCACCGGCCCCGCGGGTCCGCGTGGGCACCGCGTGGAGCAGGGATGTGCCACCCGTGAGTTCGGAGCGCGGCGGGATGGACGTGGATCCGCCCAGTGCATCTCATCCTGCCCGCTCCGAGCTGCGTTAGCTGAATTTGTCTGTTTTAATTGAATTTGGATCCCTCCGGAGGGTTCTGGAGCTGTGTGGGACCGTGGGCACCGCGGCTCGGCCTGGAGCCGCCGGCGGTGACCCCGGGGTCCCCGCTGGGAGCAATAATTCCCCTCCTCCCCCCACACACGTTTTCCCGAAGATTTAAGGGCGCTGCAGAGCACGGGCCTGGCTTTCCTTCATTAACACCCGCCTGACGTGGGCTCCAATAACACCAGCCCTGCCCGTGCCACCGCCGGCCGGGATGGAGGGAGCCGCAATGGGCCGGCGCTTTCCGGGCTCCATCCTGCTCTGAGCCCGGCCACGGGGATAACCCGGGCTCCCTGCTGCTCCCTCCGGGGACACATGGGGTGAACCACCCTGCAACCACTGGGAAGGAGTTTGCAGGGCTGGGATGCAGAGCAGGAGGGCTGGGATGAGGAGCAGGACCGGGATGCGGAGCAGGACTGGGATGAGGAGCAGGACTGGGATGAGGAGCAGGACTGGGATGAGGAGCAGGACCGGGATGCGGAGCAGGACTGGGATGAGGAGCAGGACTGGGATGAGGAGCAGGACTGGGATGAGGAGCAGGACCGGGATGTGGAGCAAGAGGGATGGGATGTGGAGCAGCAGAACCGAGATGCAGAGCAGCAGGGCCAGGATTCAGAGCAGGAGGGCTGGGATGCAGAGCAGGACTGGGATGCAGAGCAGGAGGGCCGGGATGCGGAGCAGAAGGGCTGGAATGAGGAGCAGGAGGGATGGGATGTGAAGCAGGAGGGCTGGGATGTGAAGCAGGAGGGCTGGGATGTGAAGCAGGACCGGGATGTGAAGCAGGAGGGCTGGGATGTGCAACAAGATCCGTCCCATCCCATCCCATCCCATCCCATCCCATCCCATC
>VZTA01019016.1:11038-21550 GCA_013398855.1 Mohoua ochrocephala | reverse complement strand
AAAGCCCATCCCATCCCATCCCATCCCATCCCATCCCATCCCATCCCTGGCCAGGCTCCAGGGCTCCATCTCGCCTGGAGCCGCCGGGGTGCTTTGCCTGCAAACCCACACAGGTTAAAGCAAATCCTCCTTTCTTTCCAGACAAGGTCACCCTTGTTGCACCCCAGCCCGAGGTGTGTTTTTCCTGGGAAGAGCCCAAGAGCCGGGTTGCAGAGCCCTGCTGGAGGTGCTGCTGCTCCGGCGGGGCAGAGCCTGCAGGGAGCTGTGGGGGAAAGGAGGGGCTCCAGCCCCGAATCCCCATTCCTGGGGGTCCGTAAGGTGGGAAACGAGGGGTGTCCATGAGGGAAACACCCCGGGACCGCGGGCAGGCTGGATGCTGAGCCGGGCCTTGGGAAGGGGGTGTATCCTCACCACGGAGGAGATGGGAATGAGGATTTTGGGGGGATCGCAGAGGAGCCTCCCCAGCCCTCCCAGCGAAGGGGTCTCACCTGCAAGCACTGATGAAGAACAAAGTGTGTGCCCTCAGCACGGAGCCGAGCAGATCCCTCCAGCCACCCCCTGAATTTGGGAAAACAGCACCTGGCAAAGACTTCCCGCATGTCCTCGGTTTGGATTTGTGTGGTGGCACCCTGAGCACAGAGCATCCGTTCCTCTCATCCGTGCAGGACGCCCTAGGGAATTAGGAAGCATCAATATTCCGTGTTTAAAGATGGGGAAACTGAGTCACGGCACTTTTTAGTGTCTCTCTCCTTGTGGGACGCCCGGGGCAGGTCAGGACAACACGAGGAGCTCGACCCATCTCTGTCACCCTCCAAAGCTCCTGGGAGATCAGGGAGGATCCATCCTGGGACTCCACGATCCCTGTGGATCCCTCCCAACTCAGGACATTCTAGGATCCTCTGAACTGGGGTGTTTTCCCTCCCAGAAAATCAGGGAGCAGCGCTGGTGGCAGCAGGAATGTGTCACACCCCACCTCCTCCTCCTCCTCCTCCTCCCCGTCTTTAATTTTTTCCATTTTTAATTTGGCATTATTAATCTCGGGGGTGGGGGGGTTTATAAATAACCTTCCTCCCCCTACCCTGCCTCCCCTCCCGGATCATTTCCCGTGGATTAATATTTGCTAGCTCGTTTGCACAGTAGCCTGTAGATTTTCAGCCTCGCCGCCGGGACGATGTTGACTCGCCGAGAAATTCCAGGGGCTTTACCCTGGCACAAAGCAAACAGTGTGCGCTGTAATCAGACTCAACACCTCGGCAGAGAGTGAAAGGAGAGATTCTGTGCCTCTCGTTTCCACGCGGGATTAGGTGTTTGTCTTGTAAAGCGTTCAGGTGGGGGGACAGGGGCAGGAGGGGAGGGGGATTTATGGGTTAACCACGGAGAGCGGGGCCGGCCCGGGGGAGATGGGGCTGCGGGAGCTGGGAGTTGGCAGCTCTGAAAGGCCCTCACGGCTCCTGGGGGCTGCGGGGTCTCTGCCGCTGTTGATGGATCCCCGCAGCAGATCCCAACCCGATCCCGCAGGAGCCTCTCCGTGCGCTGATCCCCCTCCAAGGATTTTCTGCTCCTCTTCTTTCAGGATAAACCCAGAGCCCCTCCAGTGCTGTCCCCAGCTGGCACGAGGCCACCTGGAGCCACGGCAGGAGATGGGTCCGGTTGGATCAAGGAGAAAGAGGCAGGATGAGGGCGAGCGGGGTGACACTGTCCAGAGTCACATCCCAAAAACGGCCCCGTGCCCTCCGGCTCTGTTCTGGATGGGTTTATGGCCCTGGCTGGGAAGGTGTGAAGGGACAGCAGCACAGAATTTCCTCCTGAATCGGTTCCTTGTTTGCTGGAGGCTGGAGAGGGCCCAGCCCTGGGCTGGCCTGGGCAGCCAGGAGCCAGCGGCTCTCCCTGGAAAAACCACCGCAGGCACCGGGCTGGGAACGTCCACCCACAACGAGACTCTGGGGTGGCACCAACCCCGGCGGGGTCCAGCGAGGGACAGCCAGAGCCAGGAATGGAAACCACACAAAACTCCGCCTGGGAATAGGGACTGCTTGGCGCGGGGAAGGAGTGTTAGCTGCTGTCAGAGATCCCATGGAAAAATGATGGATTCGGCAGCTCTGGATGGATGCAGGGCGGGAGCTGCTGTTCTGGCAGTGAAATCCCTCTTGGCTCAGCACACGGACGACCTGGAGGTGCCTCAGGGCCTACACGATGCCATCCCAGCCTCTGGCTCTATGAATCCGAGGAGTTTTCCCTGGAACAGGCCGAGCCAGCCCAAGCAGCTCCAAGCAGCGATCCAGAATCCGAGCAAAATCCCTCCCGGCCGGTTTGTGCCCACGCAGGGCACTGGAGCCGTGGGGTCCCGGGCAGCCTGGCAGAGACGGGAGGAGCAGCCCTGCAAAGGAAGGAGCAGTGTCCAGGCTGGCAGGAGCCGGGAATGGGACGAAGGAGGCTGGGATCCTGCCAGGAGCACCGGGCGCCTGGCACAGAGGCCGGAGAGCTCCTGGAGCCATCCCGGCTGCCCAGTCTGGATTTACCCCACGGGGATGGGCAGGAAGCAAGGCTCCCCTCACCGCTCAGGCATCCCTCGCTTTTCCAACCCCATCCCTGTGCTGAGAATTCCCTGAGCTCGGAGTGTGGGTGACAGCGAGGAGCCCCCCCGGCACCTCCCTGTTCCAGGCCCTGCTCCTGCTTCCCCCGGAGCGGAGTCACGGCAGATTATTGGGAATGTTATGGCAGTGGCAAGAGGCTCCCGCATCCAGGAGCAGGCGATGTCCTGCCTGGAATGTTCAGGGAGCTCTGCCATGGGCACATTCTTCCGTGGAGTCGTTTGGGTGGCAGCGCTGGCTCTGCTTGGGGTGGGCTCCGGCAGCTCCGGGGTTTTTTCCTTCTCTTCGCAGGAGATTCACCTCGGATGTGGATTATTGGATGCAAAATGTTCCAGAGGAAGTGTGGGGGGACAGGGCTCGGGGTTAATGTCACCCAGGAGAAAAGGGGTGGAAGAAAGGAAGAATTTGGCGGAAGCCCTGACGGCCCCACATGGTGAGAAATGGAGGTGGGAAGTCGACATTCCAGTTTTTATCCCCAGCTGAGTGCAAGCTTTGGGGTTGGATAAATGACTTCCAAAGGTCTCTTCCTACCCAAAGGGTTCGGATTCTACTGCTCAGCCCACTGGGAGCTGCTCCCTTCCCGAGCATCCATCCCTTTTTCCCTTCCTGTCCCCTCAGAGCCGTGTCCCTGCCGTCCCACTGCAGCCCATCCCACGGAGACCCAGGGACAATGACCATGAAATATTTGTCCCAGGAAAAAGAAAAGGGCTGTGCCTTGGCTGGGGAATGAGGAGCCACCTCCCAGCTCTGTGCCAGCCGGGATTTCTGGCACGGAGCAGGGACAGGGAGGGCATCCAGGGCTTGGTGGCCCTGGAGCAACCCGGCACAGCGGGTTGTCCCTTCAGCCTGACTGGGAAAACTCTTCCCAGCAAAGCAGGGAGAGGTTTATTGCCACTGTTGGGATCTGGGAGTCGGGGACTGGCAGCACAATACAAAATCCAAGCCCGGGGTAAGAATTCCAAGCCCCTGGGGATGAGGAGATTAAATAAAAGGGTTGTACCCACCTCCCGTCCTGTTCTCAAAGGATGGGATCTGCTCTGGCTGCCTGCATGGAAAAGGGCTCTGAAGCAGGGGCTGAGCCCCTGGCTGCTCCTTCCACCCTCCTGGGGCAGTCCCTGCAATCCCTGTCCCTGCAATCCCTGTCCCTGCAATCCCTGTCCTTCCAATCCCTGTCCCTCCAATCCCTGTCCCTCCAATCCCCATCCCTGCAATCCCCGTCCCTGCAATCCACATCCCTCCAATCCCTGTCCCTGCAATCCCTGTCCCTCCAATCAGGGGGGGAAGGTTGTGCCTTCAACCCACATCCCTCTAAACCCCATCCCTCCAAACCCTGGCTCTCCAAACCCTGTGCCTTCAAACCCCATCCCTCCAATCCTCATATTTGTGAGCCCCATCCCTCCAAATCCCACTCCACCAATCCCTGTCCCTCCAATCCCCATCCCTCCATCCCCATCCCTCTGATCCCCATCCCTCCATCCCTCCAATCCCCATCCCTCCAATCCCCATCCCTCCATCCCTCCAATCCCTGTCCCTCCATCCCCATCCCTCCAATCCTCATCCCTCCATCATCATCCCTCCAATCCCCATCCCTCCATCCCTCCAATCCCTGTCCCTCCATCCCCATCCCTCCAATCCTCATCCCTCCATCCTCATCCCTCCAATCCCCATCCCTCCAAATTCCATCCCTCCAATCCCCATCCCTCCAAATTCCATCCCTCCATCCTCATCCCTCCAATCCCCATCCCTCCAAATTCCATCCCTCCAATCCCCATCCCTCCAAATTCCATCCCTCCAATCCCCATCCCTCCATTCCCATCCCTCCAAACTCCATCCCTGCAATCCCCAGCTCGGGCTGTGCCAGCCCCAGCTGCCCCAGGCTGTGGGATGCGCGGTGCCGCTGGAGCTGCAGCGGGCAGGGATAACCCCGTTCAATCACGGCAGGATGGGATTCCTGTTCTCCTCCCATTCCCACCCTGCTTCCATCCCACCCATTCCGTCCTGCACCTCCCGCGGGCCGGGAGCGATCCGTGCCCCCTTCCCTGCTCCCGCAGCTGCGCGGGGCTGTCTCCTTCAGGAGGAGCCAGAGACACACAGGAACGGGCCGGCGGCTGCCCTGGCCCCGCTCGAGCCGGGATCGTCCCTCTCGGTGCTGCCCAATCCCTTGGGATGCATCCATGGACACCCCGAGGTCCAACGCCCAGCGCCCTCCTGAGGACTCGCAGGCAGGAGGGACCTTGTGGATGAGATGCTGGAAATCGAGATGAAGAGTTTGAGTTCCTACAGGCAGGGAAAGTTCTTCCCTGGTATGGAAAACAGTGGGAAAAGTTACATCTCGCTCAGTAAAATCCATTCCTGGAATTTCTGGGGTTATCCATGAGGGAGCTGCTTTTGGGGACCACTGAGCCCCTCTCCCGGGACAGCTCCCTCAGGGTGAGGGACTGCAGAGTTTGTAGGAGAAGAGGGGATGCAGAGCTCTGGGATGAAAGGGAAGAGTGTCTTAATCAGCCAAAATTCAGGGAATTTCACAGGGAACAAAATGGAATTAATCGAAAACACTGGCGGCAGGTAATTACAGCAGCTGCAGCTGCGGCTGCACAGGGAGGAGCAGGACCTTCAAAGGCTGCCCTGACCAAGCTCTGCATCCTTGTCCTTCAAATTCCACATCCAGAAATCCCTCGTGGGCCAGCAGGGACATGGATACCCCCAGGAGAGCTGGGAAACAATTCCCTCCCGCCCTGGGGCCGCTCCGAGCAGCCTCTGCGTGGAGCAAAGGATGCAAATCCCTGTCCCTCTCCTTTGCATCTCATCTGCATCATCCTCCCGCTCCGGGGTGGGCTGGGGGAGAGGGGGAAATGGGGGGGAATGCTCGTTTGGGATGGGAACAGGAATAGGGATGGGAATGGGAATGGGAATAGGGATGGAGAAAGGGGATGGGAATAGGGATGGGAATGGGGATGGGAATAGGGATGGGAATGGGAATGGGAATGGGAATGGGAATGGGAATAGGGATGGGAATGGGAATGGGAATAGGGATGGGAATGGGAATGGGAATGGGAATGGGAATGGGAATGGGAATGGGAATAGGGATGAGAATGGGAATGGGAATAGGGATGGGAATGGGAATGGGGATGGGAATGGGAATGGGAATGGGGATGAGAATGGGAATGGGAATAGGGATGGGAATGGGAATGGGAATGGGGATGGGAATGGGAATGGGAATGGGGATGAGAATGGGAATGGGAATAGGGATGAGAATGGGAATGGGAATAGGGATGGGAATGGGAATGGGAATGGGAATAGGGATGGAGAAAGGGAATAGGGATGGGGAAAGGGAGAGGGAAAGGAATGGGGATGGGCAGTGGGATAGGGTGGGGATGGGAATGGGAATGGGGAAAGGGATGGGAAATAGGATGGGATAGGATGGGGATGAGGATGGGGACATGGGTGGCATTGATGCCACTCAAGGCAGGCCCCAGGTCCAGAGCCAGCGCCTCAGCTGGCATTTTCCTTCCGTGTCCCTTCCGTAGGAACTGGGGTGATCCAGCTTTGATCACCTTTAAAAAGTGAATAAAGTTGCAGGGAAGACTGACCTCAGGAGAAAATTGGATCTGACGGGAGCGAGAAGGTGGAAAGTGGGATGTTCCACCATCCCAGAGCCCCCTGTGGCCGTGTGCTGTGTCCTGATCCCTCCTCAGAGGAAGGAAAAAGCAGATATTCCCAGAAAAAAGAGCCCCTTTGCTCTCGGAGTGACCAAGCAGCTGGGAATAATTCCAAGGGGGCTGCTCCGGTGGTGTTATCCTGGTTCTGGGCCTGGGCAGCTGCTGAGAGCCCGTGGGGTGTGATGAGCTGGGACATTCTCAGCCAGCAGGGAGGACCAGGGGGGAGCAAACACAGCTCAGCCCCGAGAGCCCCCAGCCCCAGAGGAGGTGAAGGAATCACTGATCCTTCAGTCGGGATGAGCACACGGAATAAAAGTACTACTGAAAGTACTGAAACCCTTCCCAAGCCATGACAGCGAGGCCAGAGCATGGAAGAAAGTCAAAAATTCAGCAAATGAGGCTGATCAGGTGATGGGAATAACGAGGGGATGCGGGAAGGGGCGGCTTCCCGGGCAATGAGGATTATTTACCCAGCATTTCCCTTGCAAATCAGGAGCAGCTTCCCAGAGCCAGGCTCAGCACCCGGCTCCGCTCAGGGATCACCCGGCTTGGGCCAAATCCTCAGCTTTTTGGCCATAAAACGCCCAAAGCTGGGCTGGTAATTCCCTCTGGGATGCTCCGGGGCTGAGCCAGGATCCCATTTTCTTCCTAAAGCAGAGGCGATTCCACGTCCTCTGCAGGCCCTGCTGAACAGGAGGCACCACGGAGTGGGGTTATTTTGGGGCAATTAACAGTGGTCATAATTGTTTTTCTCATCATTAGCAGGCAGAGCACCTGTCCTGTGTCATGGAACAGCACTTCCCAACGGCCCTGGGATTCCCTGCAGCACGGCCAGGGTGTCAGCAGGATGGGTGTCCCGTTCCCTCATTTCCAAAGGATCACCCTTTCCTGGATCCAGCTCTGAGCACATCCAGAGGGGTCTCTTGGAGCTGTTTGGGTCTCAGCCCCGCTCTCCAGGCCAGGACAATTCCCACACGGGTGATCCGTGTGTTCCAAACTCCGAGTGCATTGGAAAGGCCCGAACTCAATTCCCCTCTGCCTTTTCCAGGCTTTTATTGGAGCAGCGAGCTGTGAAATTCCGCTGCGGATTCCCCCCGGCTCCATCTGTGTCTGGGATGGAGGGACCTGGAGAAGGGACCTGGAGAAGGCCCATCCAGCACAGGGACACTCACGGGAATCTCTTTCCCAGCGTAACTGGGGAAGGAAAAGATTTTTCCTCCTGATTATTCAGCGCAGGAACACAAGGAAACACCTCAAACAGCCGGGGCCTTGCTGTCCCTGCAGGATTAATGTTTGCTGGGCTCGAGGAGCCACCACTTCCCTTTTCATGGAGCAGCTCCAGCTTTCCTGCTCCTCGCAGGAGGAGCAGTGCCTGGAAACGGGAGCAGCTGTGCCCCAGATGTTGTGCCCAGGCTGTGGGGACGGGCAGGATGGCAGGACCAGCTCCAGCCCAAGCTGGAGGTTCCCTGGGCATCTCCTCCAGGCTTCTGCTGGGATCCACCCTGGGATCTGGACTGGGACAGAGGGGAAGGATCTTCGAGCTGAGGTCCCCAGTGGGCACAAAAGGGTTTTTTTGGGATGGGGAGCTCCACAAAGGAGATCTTGCCCTCCCGAATCCTTCTGAAGAAGGAGCTGCAGGGGAACCATGTGGGAGCTCCCTCCTGTCCCACCCCGGCTCTTCCCAGGGGGTTTTCCATGGGACAATAGGAGGTGGCTCCTTGGGAAGAAGTCCCTCATGTCCCACCTCGGCTTTTCCAAGGGATTTTCCATGGGACGGTCGGATGTGGCTTCTCCTGGTTCAGCTCCAGAGCCACCTGGGCAGGTTGAGCTCTGTCTGTGGCAGCAGAGGAGCCCCCCCAGCCCTGGTGAGGCCATGGAGAAGGGTGGGAACGGGGGAATAGGAGCATTATTAAGGCCATGTGGATATCTGGGGCACAATTCCAGGCCTGGCAGGCTCGGAGAGCTGGGCCCCACCACACCCAGGGCCAACAATTCCCATTCTTGTTGGCGTTCCCGGGGGGCCCAGGGCAGCCCTCGCACGCCTGCGCTCCCATTTCTCTTGGGAGCACCACGCTGAGGGACGGGGAATTTCCAGCAGGACATTGTCCCATTGTCCCCGTGCACCTGGATCCCAAAGAACGGGGAGAGGAGGCAGCTCTGGGTCACATTTCCAAGCTTCCATCTGCGCTGCGAGAACTTTCCAAGTGTGGCACTGCTCATCCCAAAAATCTCCAGGAGGATTGGCACCGGTGGGAAAAACGTGGGGGTCAGTTCGTTACAGGGGTCGGGGTTTGATTTCAGTGGTGGTTTCAGCAGGAGCTGCTGGAATAAATCTCTCCATAGGCTCTGGATGCTCCTGGGCCAGGCTCGGCTCTCATGACCCCTCCGCAATCCCAAGTCACATTCCCGGTGTCCATAAAGATGCTGCGAGTTTGGAGACTCGGAAATGAAAGGAGGGTTTGGCCTGAGATTTCTCCCACCGAACCTTTCTCATGCAAATCCCAGCCCTTTGCACGCGCCCAGAATGCCAAATCAGCCCCAGTCCCACCGCTCGGGCTCGCGTTCCCTCATGGAATTCCCACTTCCAGCTTTGTCCATGCCGGGAACGGGCACACGGCTCTCCCTGTCCGTGTGTGTCCCGCTGGTGGAGATTCCACTGGCTCCAAACCCGAATGGTTCTGGTTGCACCACCGGCAGCGCTGACCCATCCCACGGGAAAGCCAACCGGGAATGTTTGCCCACGGAAACGGGGATCGTTCCTCCTGGCACGCGGCGCTAGGCGCTGCGGTTTGGTCGACGCGGTGGCGATGGATCAAAGGTTGGGCTCGACGGCCTCGGAGGTGTTTTCCAGCCTAAACGATCCCGTGATTCCATCAGGGCGCGACAGGAAATCCGGGAAGCCCACGAGGAGCTGTCCTCGGGCTCTCGGTGGTGGATGTGGGACGGGGATGGGTGAAACCCCCCCCAGACGAGGTTCTGACCGTCGGGCAGAAGTGCTGGAAGGGAACAGCGCTTTTCCGCGGCATTTTTCCAGCACGCCAAGCGTCTCCAAGGAGCGGAGCCCTCATTCCCAGCCCCTCAGGTGCGGAGCCGAGCCGGGGGAATTGACTTTTGTCTGGCTCCGAGTGGGGCTGCTCCCGCCGCAGCTGGGAGGGGATTTCCCGTCAGCTGCTGGAAAAAAATCCCTCCTCCACGGAGGGAGCTGATATTCCATGAATAAATTGAAGTGGTCAAGTCCCGTTTTGTGTGGAAAGCGCGGTTCCCTGCCGGGGATCCGGCTCCTCGGGACTTTGGGGGATATAAATAACTTCACAGGCTCCTTCTCCAAATGAAAGCAACATTCAGTTATTTGATTTTTTTTTTCCCTCCCCTTTCTCTTTTTTTAATTTTATGCAAATGATCTTCTGTTCTGTGTTATTATGTAAACGAGCCAACTGAAATGGTAATGAGGGAACCCAAAGTATGCATACATTAACTGCTGCCACAGAGCTCCACACCTCCAGGAACGGCACCGAGTCCCTTTTCCAAGGGAGGGACAGGTGTCCTGAGGGGAAGATTTTCCTCCAGGACGTGGTTATTGCCGCGATCCTCCGGAGAACAGCCAAGCGTTGGATCCACACGGCAATCCAGCACCGAAATTCCTGATTTTCCGTGTGGGAAGAAGGGTGGGATTGCGTTACCACCGGTGTGGGCAGCAGCGGGTCACATCCCACCTCTCCTAACCCGACAGATTGGAGTCAGCGCCATCAGATATCCCGTGATGGAGGCAGAGCTGCGGGAATTATTCTCTCCAAACACTCCGTTGCAACAGGGAATCCATGGGGAAACCATTCCTCCACGCACTGGGGTAGGAGTGGGGGGAAAGGAGCACTCCCGTGGCGCCCCAAGAGCAGAGGCAAAGCCCATTTCCAAAGGTCGGGTGGTGTCCAGTGAAATCCATGGAAAAACTCACCGGTGTTCAAAGATTTCTGCTTCCCACAGCTCATCCCTGCTGCTCCGTGGGATCTCCTGCTGCTCCATGGGATCCTCCATGGGATCCTCTGCTGCTCCGTGGGATCCTCTGCTGCTCCGTGGGATCCCCTGCTGCTCCATGGGATCTCCTGCTGCTCCATGGGATCCCCTGCTGCTCCATGGGATCCTCTGTTGCTCCATGGGATCCTCTGCATCTCCATGGGATCCCCTGCTGCTCCATGAGATCCCCTGCTGCTCCATGGGATCCTCCATGGGATCCTCTGCAGCTCCATGGGATCCTCCATGGGATC
>VZTA01019013.1:1197-33963 GCA_013398855.1 Mohoua ochrocephala | reverse complement strand
CAATGCATAATTATTCCCGTTCTTAGACCTACCTAGGTACACGCAATCACTACCATTCCCGAGGCCAAGTACACATAAGTAGGTACATAGGATTCTACTAAGATAATGTATAATTACTCCCGTTCCCAAGGCCTACTTTAGCTACCACGATTTTAGAAACATTTTAACCCTATGCTATCAGAGCCAGCTGCCAAGCAGCACCCCCATGTCCCTTTCTGCCGAGCAGCTCTCAAGCCCTTCCTCCCCCCAGCTGTGGCACTGCCTGGGGCTGCTGTGACCCAAGCGCAGGACTCGGCACTTTGCCTTATTGAACCTCATCACATCCACCACTACGCACTTCTGGCTCTGGCTCACTTCTTCATTCTCTATTTTGCCCATTTTGCTTCAGTTTGCTTGTTGTTCTGCGCTGTAGCACAACTGTGACAATAAAAATGGGGAACAGGACCTTTCCAGCCTTTCATGTAGGTCTCTGAAGTGTTGTGCCCAGTCCAGTGCATCTGGAGACGAGGGAAATGGGATTTTGGGCCTGCCAGGCAAAGAAAGGCCTACCACTAATTCATTTAACTGGTTGTTAAACTTTATATAGAAGTTTAGCACCATTTGTTTTGATTGTGTCTATGAGATGAATAATGGAAGTGATGTTTTTTCTGTGGGTTTTTTCATTATTTTTTGCTGTTGATCTAGGTTAAATTAATTCTGAATTTGTTTAACGGTATGAGACCTGAAACATCAGAAGAATGAGGTGACTAAAAGATGGGAATCCTCATTTTATTAATCTTCTTTAGGCTTAGGTATGAAGTAGATGATGAACTGCTCGGTGTAGCAGTGGTAGAAGTACCTGTGCAGTAATACAATAAGAAAGTATTATCAGTGAAGCATATGTGCCTGTTCTCAGGTGCTTGAACTGGTTGGATTTTTCTTGTTAGAATTCTTGCATCTGTGCTTTTATGGTCCACTCTAATCACAGAGGACCAAAGAGAACTCTATGTGAATAAAACTGAAAGAATCCTGAGGTTCAACATATTCCCCAAAACAATATTAAAACCAGACGAGATTAAATGTTGATACCAAAAAATGGCTATCGTTTATTTTAACAGTAAAAGAAGCAAAGAGAAAGAAAGAGAAAGAAAGAAATAGAGAAAAGTGGTGGGAGGAGCCCAGGAAGAGTAACATATCACCCCTCTGTGGGTCCCAATGACTTCTTGCTGGTCCCCTCCATCTGATCTTCTTGGTGGTGAGGGTCCCCCACCACAAAGGATAGAATCCAATGGATTAATATACGTTTGGGCCAGGTGGGAACACCCAGGTGCCTCCCCTGAGCAGGGGCAAGTTTGACACTGTCCCTTCCAAGGCTCTGGGTCAGTTGCATCATTTTGCATCACGTGCAGTGCTCTGATGCAGGGTCTGGGGAACCGTTTGGGGAGCCTTTGATGGACCATGACACCCCTTCTCACGTGCATGTCCTGTAGATGCACGTGCTGTCCCTCACGTGCATGTCCTGTAGATGTTCCTGGGGTGGGGGGCCCCACAGCTGAGCAGGTCTATGCAGGGCGTTCACTGCCTCTGCCCAGAGGCTGCACACCCAAAACCTCTCCTCCTCCCCCGGGTTGGGGGGAGAGTCTGTGCAGACCTGGCAGCAGATAAGCCTGGGGCTGTGGCTCCACCCCGGAGCTGCTGGGCTTAATTTTGTGGAAGTGTTCTTCTCTCCCAGCCCAGACCTGAGAATAGTGTCACTTTTATCTTATCTCAGGTCAACTTACAGTCCAAGGCCTCAGTCGGGGGGCCCATTCAGGGTGGGCTTTGGTGGTGCAGCTTTTGTTGGTGTCGCTTCATTATACAGTTTTAACAGACAAAAATCCTTTATAAAAATATTTAAGCCATAAACTATAGTATTTCAGTCCCTGACATATGCATCTAAATTCTACTTGAGTTCCTCTTGTATGTATTATTATTATTTTTGACTCTGACTGAGTTTGATAGGCATACCTGGAAATTTTCACAAACCAGTCTTATTCATGGTTTGAAGTAATTTAAAATTCTCTGTATATTTTGAAGTTACAGAGAACTTCACAGCCTTACTCAGAATTTCTGAATGCTTGCTTCTGTAGTGATTTGCCACCAAAAAAAAAATCGTGGTGAGACTTTGTAGCCTTTCCAGTAGTCACATCTATCAGTTCTATGGTAATGCTACAAATTCATCATGTCTTGAGTGACATCAGATTATTAGAATTTGATAGTAAAATTAGTAGCATGAGGATCCTCACTTATATTTTGGTAATTTTGATTAACAAGCAGAACATAGAATTTCTCTCAAACTCTCTGTTCTCATCAAATCTATTACATTGTATTGGACCCTGGCATTGTTGGTGAGTGTTTGCTGTTTGAAAATATATATTTTTTTAAAATTTGCCAAGTTATGTAGTGGTTACTGGAGTGCTCTGTTTGTAGATCAGCAGTTTACCAGCAAACCAGCAATGAAATAAATGTGAAATTGAGGAGCCCTCGAAGAGTGAATTTTCCCACCCAAGGCAAAAGTAGCTCACTGTGCATGGTTCTTGTAATTATATTGCACTGTGTTTTTTACTGCTAATATTTTGCACAATGAATTACTTCTGAAAAATGGTTATTACTTAAGTCCATATAATTTAGCCCCCAAATAAAAGACTTCAGCAGAAACTTTTACATCTGGATTTCTGTAAGAGAGATATTGCTGTTACCACAGATTTTTGAAGGCACCAGTTCAGCATTTAACACAACATCTGTCTGGGTGGAACTGTCTCTACCAAGCTGCCTGTGTGATTCCTTTTCTCATGGAGCTTGTTGCTGAAAATCTGAATGTTAGAAACTGATTTGATTAGCCATGGCAGCCCCATTTTTCTTCCGATTGCCAGTATTGGCATAGTATCTTGAGCAACTGGTGACAGCATGAATAATTTATTTATTTATTTATTTTATTTCTTGAGTAGGTAGGTTAGTACAGTTAATGCTCTATATAGGTAGATTTATTTCTGTCACAAAGAGCTAGGACATTAGTTAATTCAATGTTTGAGTAATTAGTATGCTCAAGTTACAGAATTCCTTTTAGAGAAACTGCTTACCAATTTTCAGCCACATTATTGTTTTCACAGATACATTCAATCACTGATCTAAAGTATCTTCTTCAAATAATAAATGCAATAAAATATCCCTGAGACTGGAGTGAATTCAGTGTGTTGTAGTATGTTCTCTCCTTCTTGGGGAGGGTGCTTTCAGTCTCCAGTGTCTAAGGAGAAACTTCTGGGGTTGTACAGGTGAACCTAGCAAAGCCCTTTTAATTGCACAGCAGCAGAAGAGAACTTGCATAATAGCTGGAGATATCGAGTGTGAGGAGGTGAGGGGAAGGCTTTTATTTTGTTCCAGTGGTACCAGTAGGATTTTTGCATGGATTTTTTGAAAATCATAGTTGTATACTTTGATATGCTATATAATCCCCTGTTCTTTAAAAATTTCTTTATAATTTTCTCGTGCTTTGCATTCTCTAAATTGTAGTGTGTTGTGTGCAGTCAATCCCGTGGACTGAGAATGCAAATGATTAGACTTTCTGTAAAGCAGGGAAACTGCTTTCAGGCCTTGTATGCTGTATGTGCCATAAATGCTTTTATAGCTTTGGATAAATTACACTGGGTGCCTGTTTGCCTTACTGCTCCATGAAATGTGTGAGGAACAGTGTCACTTCACATGAGCTTCAGTTGTATATGATTGAAATTATCTGTAATAATGGCAAAAGAGTAGCAAGTGAGAAGTCCTGTAGTCCTGAATTAAGTAGTCGTGGAGATATTTGCAAAACGCTGTAGGGAATGGAGAAGGAGGAAAGTAATCATTGAATTAATTGCCTTTGTGTAATTCCTACAGAATCACTGTTTAGGATGCTGTCAGTCTCCATGTTTAGCAGCTCGGTTGACACTTTATATTTGAAGTTTCAGGTGGTGTAACATTGTTTTCAGGTGGACCCCCTTCTGAGATAGTTTGTATTTCTGCAAAACACTCTTATTACTGTAATAAGAGTAAATAAAGTATTCTGAATACAATATGCAGAGTTTACAATGATGAATTCAGAACTGATCTGGATATTACTTTAGAAGTTTTAATGCTGTTGATGTAACATCATGATGCTTTTTAATATTAGATAAGTAAAAGTAATATGAAAAGTATTACAAACATACGTCATCAGAACTTTGAATACCGTGGAGAACTAGCTCTGTAGATAATTGGAAATTTTCCTTTAGGGCTCTACTAAGTAACATATCCGTGTGAAACAGCTGGTTCTGAGCTGTATTCTAGTTATAATTGGATTTTACCTTTTCTGAATTGTGTGGAAACGGTGTTTTGCTTTGTAATTCTTCCAACAGCACTGCTAAATTATTGCCAGTCTGTTGGTGCTCCCCGAAAGCATGACTTTGAGCTTTTTGTCCAAAAGCAATTGCTTGCACTTACAAGACAGGAGACCAGAAATACTTTGCACGGGTGCGTTAGTGAGCTGTTTTTGCACAGCAATACTTGTAGGTTTGTTGCTGGAATTTTTGTTTGGAACAAGGATCAGTAGGATATACTTTGATACCGTGTGTGTTTTCTGCCACCCAGTGGAATTTCTGCTTTCCAGCCTTCTTTTTAAAAATGTGGTAACTTCCACAAGGTTTTTTGAAAGACCTGTTTTGCAGCTATGCAAACAAACACTAAAAAAGAAAGTTGATGCACAAGGGGACACATTAGGGTAGACTGGACAAGGCATCCTGGGTTCAAGTACGCCCTAACATCTGAGTGGTTGACACTGTCACCTTAACTGCTGAGAGCATCTTGGAATATCTGAAGTTGTGTTGCATTTTAGCTTTAAATGAGGTGTTTCTAAGAATTTAATTAATTTGATTAATTTTAAGCTTGAAAATGTGTTCATTGTTTTGCACTCTAAAATGAGTTATTTTTTCTGAGAGTGTACTTATATGTAAGTCTCAGTGGTTAATTTTTCTTGTGGTACTTTCACTGTGCCAGTGTTTAGTATTGTTCTACTTTTCATAAGAACACTTGATGCCATCTTGTTTGTCTTTTTAGCATGTTAAAGTAATTCTTTACCAGACTTTCCTGCTGTTAGCTGATCTTTCTTATTTAGAATCATTGGTTGGAGCAAACTGAAGTTTTTGAATTGATGACTAGTGCTAATTTAGACACCAGCTTTAACAAAGAAATACAGATGTCTGTAATTGTGGTAAAACACAGATTTTACAAACAAATGCAATATTTAATAATTTTTAAACATACAAATGTGGCCTGTGGTTGCTTTTAATTATTATGGTTTTAGCCATTTAGTATTTATGCACTGGTATTTGAACCACATATGTTAAGTTGGGTTTTTTTTTGTTTTTGTTTTTGGTTTTTTTTTTAGGTTAAAATGGGTTTGCTGGTAGACTTGACCAACACCACTAGATTCTATGACAGAAACGATATAGAGAAAGAGGGAATTAAATATATAAAGCTCCAGTGTAAAGGGTAAGTTGTGTGCACTTTTTAATTATTTCTTTGGCTTTTAATTTGAAAGATCACACTGAAGAAAATAATTTTTTTTTCTCTTCTTCCCTTTCCCCCAGCTGTCTCCTAATCCGTGTTTTCTTGTGTTTTTCAGGCATGGTGAGTGCCCTACACCTGAGAATACAGAAACATTTATCCGTGTATGCGAACACTTCAGTGATAAGAATCCTTCAGAGCTTATAGGTACATCTTATATCCATCTTACACCCATCATTAGTTTTTACTCTTGGTTTATTTCACATTTGCTCATAACTATGGTCTCTTAGAAATCTAAGCAAAGGAATTTCCTCAGTACAGTGTTTGTACATATATAAATTTGATTGCTTTTATTGTGAAATTAATATATTTCTTTTTTTTACAGAAAGTAGTATGTTTCTGCATCGATCAATTTGATAACAGCTGTTGACTTAATGCAGAAAATTATACAGGCCGAAGAGTGTCTACAAATACATGATACTTGCACTGTGGTTTTGTAACTTCTGCTGATACAAATGCAAGTTATGTATTGTGTTGACATTTGGTGGCCTGGTTTACTTGAAGTCATATTTGGTAACTGAATTATCAGAGATTCTTTAGCAAGTCTCACAAAACTGGTAGTAGATACTAGGCTAAGTTTTTCTTTTGTGGTATACTGTCTTGCAGTGAATATTTGAATGTTCTAAGCATACTTTTTTTTTTATCCAGAGAGAAATAAGTTCTGAGTTTAATTTGTGTCCCTTCTAGTTTTAGTTAAAACTATTTTACTCTGATTTTTGTTAATCCTATTAATGTTCATCTCTATCTGCCAACTATCAGAGACAAGAAATTACTTTGCAGGTGAGTTTCCAGAGTCAGAATGGGTGTTGTCCTCAATCCCCTTGGATGATAATTTTGCAGGCTTTTTGAATCTGAGTGTCTCTGCAACTTAGGAGTACATGGAGCAGTTGTTTGGGCGGGTGCGATTGCTAAGAGCTTGGTAAACTAAGCTGGTATGTTCATGCAGTTTAGGATTCATCCAGGTACACGGTAGGATAGCTGAAGCTGTTGGAAGGGACCTGTGGGAATCAGCTCCTCAGTTGCCCTTCTTTAGAACAGGGCCAGCTAAAGCAGCTTCCTCAGGACTATGCCCATTTGGCTTTTGACCAGCCTCTAAGCTTGAAGACTTCACAACTTTTTCTGGCAGCCTCTTCCAGTGTTTGCTAACTCTTACGATATACAGGTGCTTTTTTCTCATGGTGAAACAGAATTTATTGTATTTCAATTTGTAGCCATTGCTTCTTGTTCTGTTGCAGGATATGATACCACTGAGAATTTCTTTTTTTTTTTGAGTGCTTGAGAGATTTAATTTGGTCACCCATTTTTTCACCTAGTTTTCTGTCAGGTACTTTCTTACTTCTTTGTTGCACACAGAATGCAGTTTAATTCGAGAGTGTTGTGGTTTAACTCCAGCCAGCATCCAAGCCCCACACAGCTGCTCCCTCACTCCCCCACCAGTGGGGCTGGGGAGAGAAGTGGAAGGGTAAAGGCAGAGAGCTCACGAGTTGAGATAAAGACAGTTCCATAGGGAAAGCAAAAGCCATGCACACAAACAAAGTAAAACAAGGAATGAATTCACTGCTTCCCATGGGCAGGCGTGTGTTCAGCCGTCTCCAGGAGAGCAGGGGCCCCTCATGTGTAGCAGTGACTTGGGAAGACAAACACCATCACTTTGAATGTCCCGCCATTCCTCTTCCTTCCTCCCTCTTTATGCACTGAGCATGATGTTCTATGGTCTGGAGAGTCCCTTTGGTCAGTTTGGGTTAACTGTTCCAGCTGTGTCTCCTCCCAACTTCACGGGCACCCCTAACTTCCTCCCCAGCGTGGCAGCACGAAAAGCAGAAAAGGCCTTGGCTCTGTGTAAGCCCTGCTCAGCAATAACAAAAACATCTCTATATTATCAACCCTGTGTTCAGCATAAATCCAAAACACAGCCCTGTACCAGCAACTGTGAAGAAAATTAACTCTGTTTCAGTTGAAACCAGCACAGAGACCTGTGTGTTCTTCTCTGAAGGGTGACACAACTACGTGGTTTAAAAAATGAGGAACTGCTAAATGGGAGTGAGTGGAACCAGTCACCAACAGTATTTCAAAAATTACACACCAGAAGCAAGATATTGTTGGGGACTGATCCCACACACCTTTCGTTTAGCAACTCCTTGTTTTCACTCTCCTTTTGTAGTTCTTTAACGTGGTCCTCCAATAATAATTTAGAACTTGGAAAAGTGGTTATAGTCAGCAGTTTCTATAGTGCATTAATGGTACGGTGATATCCTATAAGTAGCAGACCCATTTAGCTGATATTTCAACTTACAGAATGCCACTCTTAGTGTTGCTTCACTAACTTTTTGGCTTTGATGAATTTTGGAATGTTTTTCCATTATTTAGATATTTCACCTCTGTAGGGGAAAAAAGTCAATTAGAAAGAGCCAAGGAGAAAATAGTATGTTGACTAAACTTGTGAGGAACATGATGTTTAGGCTTTCATAGTAAAAGAGAAACGTTGGAATTTTCCATTTCCCTTCTGTGAATTACTGAAATTTGTCATTTTGGGCACTTGCTTCCTCTGACAGAGTATTAGAGGGACTGGTGTGGAGGACGTTTTTATCAAAAGTGAAAGCAGTCTACAGCAGTGGTAGTACTGCACCCTGTGTGATCTTTCTCTTCCAAGCCATTGGTCTCATGCTGAGATGCTTTGTATCTTTGTCATGTGTATAAAATTATTGACTTAACCTTCTTGGCAGCAGTAGCAGCTGCAGGACTTAGTGACACCAATTGTGTGCAATTTCGTTCTCAGTGTCAAGGTTAGATATGAAAAGAGACTGAAATGTGAATGATAAGTGATCAAAATTTTTGATTAGTCTAGAGCAGTGTAGGAAGGAAACTTTATTTTTGCAGCGTGAAGGACTGGAGTATGCCTGCCAGCCTTAAGGAAGGGACATGCAAAAATTTTGCTTCAGCAGAAAACAAAAGAGAAGTGATTGCTAGGAATAAATTATATAAGGAAGCTAAAATTCATTTAATTTGATGCGAGTCACACAGTTTTTAGTATTTTTAAATAGTTAGAAATGATGAATCAAAAAAATTCATAATTTTTACCTTGCTTTATCGAGAAGGGAAGCTTGGGGCAGGAACAAAACCTGATCCTGTTACAGTTAATACATACTCCTTTTTACCCACTTAAAGTTGTGGGGTTTTTTCATCGGTCTACTTTTTGTAGGTACTTTTTGGTTCTCCAGTTGAAAAAATTTATACTTCTAGTGTAGAGGAGTGTAAAGAAAAAAGATATTCACATTTTATTTGAATACTCATCAAGTGAATTGTTGCTAAACTTACTTTACTAGCTGCGGTAGAGAAAGGAGGAAATTAACTAAAGCTTAAGTGGCTTGCTTCATGGTGTTGGGTGCCAGATCTTGCACTTTGGGTCACAACAAGCCCAGCTAATGCTACAGGCTTGGGGAGGAGCAGCTGGAGAGCTGCCTGGCAGAAAAGGACCTGGGTGTGCTGGTCTGCTGACCGTGAGCCGTCAGTGTGCCCAGGTGGCCAAGAAGGCCAACGTCCAGAAGGATTAGGAAGGGATTGTCCCCCGGTGCTTGGCACTGGTGCTCAGGCACTGACATGCCGAAGTGCGTCCAGAGAAGGTCAGCGGAGCTGGTGAAGGGTCAGGAGCACAAGTGTTGTTAGGAGTGGCTGAGGGAGATGGGATTGTTTAGTCTGCTGAAAAGGAGATTCAGGGGTGACCTTATCACTCTCTACAACTGCCTGAAAGGAGGCTGTAGCCAAGTGGGGGTCGTTCTCTTTCCCCAGGCAACCAGTGACAGGACAAGAGGAAATGGCCTTAAGTTACTCTAGGGAGTTTTAGGACATTAGGAAAAATTTCTTCACCAAAAGGTGAAGTTGTCAAGCACAGGAACAGACTGCAGAGGGAAGTGGTTCGGTCCTCATCCCTGAAGGTTTTTAAAAGTTGTGTAGATGTGGCACTTAGGGACATGGCTTAGTGGTGGACTTGGCAGTGCTGGGTTAATGGTTGTATTCAATGTACTTCAGAGTCTTTTCCAACCTAAATAATTCTATGATTCTATGGTAACAACTGAAAAATGTTAAGAATAATTGCTCTTGCTATTAGTGGAAACTGTAATGATATTTATAATTTAAAATTAAATTATAGGAGGAAGAGGCAACATCTTGCCTGAATCCTTCATGACATTTTTAATAGCACGAATTTTGAGGCTTGGTCTGCTTATCGCTAGATGGTGCTGTTGCCTTGAGAGAGAAAAAAATGCACCGCATTTGACAGTGTATCCTTCCTTTCACTGGGGGATGAGTTCAGTAAAATAGAGGCTGAAGACTTAATTCTTTTTTCTCACATTGAAAAGATAAGTAATTCAAGGTGATTATACTGTTGTATAGTTTTCTTTTTGTAGATTTTTTTTTTTTTCAAAATTAGTAAGTCTGGTCTTAGTATGGTAATAGAGAATTTGAGGTAGAATTGTGGTCTGTTGGCACCCCTTTCAGTTCTGAGGTAAGGTAATCTGAATATGATTTTTTGCCTGATGGTATGAAATGAATGTCATGCTTGTTGAATCCACTAAAAGCACAGTTAATGAATTTGATTGTATTGCCTTCTGACAAGCATTTGAGCAGATTTGTGAATCTTATCATCTTATCTGTATTAGCCATATTTCAATTGCATTAAGTTAGTGCTCTTGATTGGGATGAACTGAAGTATCCTATACCCTTGCTGCTGCTAATTTGCAGGAAGAATGTAATAAATTGCCTTTTAGGCTTTCATGCCTTACGTGGTCTGTGCTGCTGTGATGGGAACGGAGATAACCCTTTAATGTTACAGATGAAGGTGGAAGGATCCAAACCCACACTTTGGATACTAAATGTATTCGTTAAAACCACTTGTAAGTGATTATGCCCTTTTCTTGTCTTTTCCAGGTGTCCATTGTACACATGGCTTCAATAGAACTGGATTTTTGATCTGCGCGTTTTTGGTCGAGAAGTTGGACTGGAGGTAACTTGGAATGTTAGTTCCTGGGGATTTGTGGAATATGGCCAAAGTTCTTCAGTGTGTTTCACTCATTGTCCTGATGGCTATGCTAATGTATTCACTATTAGTTGTTTTATAGCTGCCTAATAATCTTGAGCAAGCAGCCCATATTAACATTTTTCATGTCATCCCTTGGTAGCTTAGCCTGTTGCAGTCAAGAATTCCAGGTCTGGTAGGTCAAAAGTCAGCTGCACCTGCTGTGTGGGGGCCTTTAGCAGTGTATATATTATATTGTGTCTCTTCCCCTGACATGTCCCACATTTTAAGTCAGCATGTAGAGTTCAGAGATTCCTGAAAGATTATTCCTCATACTTTTTCATCTTTTTCATGTAGGTGTGTGTGTAGGTTTTTGGGCTTTTTTTGAGATCTGGAGAGATTAGTTAGAGCAACAGCAGAGTAACGAACTTACTTCTGAAGGATTGGGGGCAGACAAAGTCCTTGCTTCTAGCTTGTTTTTTGGCTAAGGTCTACAGCACGCTTCTCTACAGACTCACCCATTTTTTCTGTCTTTTAAAAATGTTGGTGCCTTCATAGAGAGTAATTATCTTTTTCAGATAACATTAGTGTAAAAAGAAACCCCAAACCCAAAAAATGCCCGTACCATCCTGGTGGGCATGACTTTTGCATAACTTTTGTTTGGTAGTATTACAAAACACTATTTCCTTCTTGACAGAGTCCTGTGAAAGTCATGTTTCTTGACAAGCCCGTTAAGCATTCTGATGATACTTCTTGTACGTGGTCCTTTAAGTGAAGAAAATTCTACTCCTGTTGCAGGATTTTCTTGTGACTGGACGTACAGTTATTATGCTTAGCATACATGTGCAAGCTGTTTGCAAAGAACTAGGTCGTTGCTGTCTGTTAGTAAACTTGGAATAAAGACATTGGAGTGATGGAGACAAGAACACCATTGGTAATGGGTGGCTGAATCTTTGCAGGATCCCAGCTGTGTATAGGAAGTAGACACAGACACAAATGTCTTTATAGTATGACTCTAGTTGTTCCTATGAATTAGAAAATTTGTATGCTTTTAATCAAACAATTTAAAAGTAGCATGCAATAATTAGACTTAGAATTGATCCTTTGTTCTGAAGAGGAAAGGCACTTGAATCTCTTTGGATCTCCTGCTTTTATGCAGCCTCTGTTTTCAAACGTGGTGGGAAAAGCCTTAAAACTCAACAGCCATGTCTTATTTTTTTTGTTTTGGGTAGTTAATCCTATCAAGTGTGTTCATCTCTGTCAGATTATTTTAATAGAACATCCAGATATCCCCTGATAGGGAAAAATGTCCACAACAAAAGAAACAATTTTGGCAAGATGCTAGTTAATGCTGAGCATTGTATCAAGATAAATCTAATTTGCTGTATCATTCTTTAAAACAAGGCACTGTTTCTTGCTAATGAGGAAATAAGATCTTCCTGATGGAAAAATCCATCTGTATTCATTCCTTAGGCATATGATGTAGGAGTGTTGCTGATGTGTTGTGTACACTAGGGTGTATTTTATAGTTAGTTTAGAGAAAGGCCTGAAAGCCTAAAAGCTCTCCAGCTAGTGGTCAGAAACCTTACTTGATTCTCTTCTCAAGAACTCATTTTTCCCAAAGACTGCTGTGTTTCTAGAACCTGGAAGATTGTTTTCTTTCAGCTAGGTTTCTGTACTTGAAATCTGTGCCACCTCTTTTGGCTTTCATTGCCACCTATTCCAGAAGATTATAAGAGCTCCTCTAATATCATCAGAGAAAAATTTGAGCATTTTTCAGACCCCATCACTTTTGGTTTATTTTTCCTTTCAATGGCATTCATTACAGAAGATGTGAAACAATTTAAGAAAGATAGCAAAGTGAAAAATGTCTTGTGAGAAAGAAATTAGGAGTCTTAGAAAAGAATTTGAGTGGGGAAGAAAGGTCTTCTAGGTAACTCAGCCTTTAAAACTGTCATTTATGAAATGAGACTGTGTGATAGTCTTGCTCTGGAAAACTTCTTTTCTCCTCTTACAAAGATCAGAAGAGTGAATCAACCTTACTGGTTCTTAGACACTGTTTCTGTATTCTGGAAAATTTACTTCTTAAAGGTCTTAGGCTCCATTCCATACTGTATAGGTCAGACAAAAAAAAAGGCATTTTGAGTTAAATATCTGGAAAAAAAATAATGTCACAGGCTGTAGTATGTGCTTTTATTCCAGTTTTAAGACATGTGCTTGTCAAGAAGCCTGACAGGGGCATCTCTCGATCTTTTGTGGTTTTTCCTCTCCTCAGTATAGCAAGATTTTAAAATGTTGATCCTTGGAGCATTACTGCTCTTCTCAGCCATGTGCAATGGAAGAGAGAATTATGTCCAGTGTTTTTAGTTAAACATTTTCATAGGATCTATGCAAATGGCAACAATAAAATCCTTCTGTTGTGCTCATTGTTGTGTATTTTGGAGAATTTTCCAGTTGGCTGGTAGAGATGCATGACTGTTAGTTTTGGTTTCTAATTTTTTTGTGGTCCAGCCTCCAATTTATTTGAGCAAGATTAAGTGTTAGGGGCATAGTAAAAGGCTTCTGAACCACAGGGCTTTTATGAGAAACTTCTGGAAAGAGAAGTAATTAAAAAAGATTAGGATGATTTTTCTCAGTATGCTGACAAAACTTCTAATAAGAGGAAAGACAATTCTTAGGGGAGAAAAATGTGACCATATTTGAATTGGAGCATTTACATTTTTCTTTATTAAGTTTGTTGATATGTTTCTTTGGTCTTTTTTTATGTTCACACAGTCCTCAGGTCTGCATGTCACCCATTGCTTCTCTGTAGCAATAAAAAGTTTTATCTGGGTGATCAGCAGACCTCTATTGACCTATAATATGGACTCAAAGCAGCCCGAGCTGCAGTGACTTGAGAACATTTGTAGTGCCTACAGAGTTACACAGGATCTTGTGCAAGAGCAGCTGCTAGCAGACTGATGTAAGCATGGACTTTCAAATATAAGGAATGTTTTTGCAATTTGTATTGATTGTCAGTCCCAGTAATTCTTACGTTTGGTAAAGCGTGACATGACTAAGACATGTAAATTAATCATCCAGAGCGATTTTCAGGTTTTTTGGTTTTCTTTTTCAGTATTGAGGCTGCTGTGGCTACTTTTGCTCAGGCTAGACCTCCAGGTATTTATAAAGGTGACTATTTGAAGGAATTATATCGTCGTTACGGCGATGAAGATGATGCACCATCACCTCCAGAGCTTCCAGAATGGTGCTTTGATGAAGAGGAAGAGGAGGATGATGACAATGGTAAAGCTGCAGGCCCAGAATCAGAACCTGGATCATCAAGCTCTTCCTTTGGCAAGAGGAGAAAAGAACGCCTAAAACTGGTAATTTTGACTCAGAACTTAATATTCTAATTGCTAAACATAATTTCATAACCTCATACCCATCACTTACCTCATCATACATGCTAAACAAGTGCCACTGCTCTTGCAAATGGGGATTTCGAAGCATTATCTCTAACTGGAAAAAATCGTAGATCCAGTGTACACTTTTTTGTATTTCCTATGTGAACCTTGAACTTCAACATTCAACACCTCAACTACTCCAGTTGTAAAAATGACTTAAAAATTTTCTAATCTAACAATTCTTTGAGGTAGTAAAGTGCTTTTTAATTTTTAAGTCTGTGTTTAGAGATGAAATGTTGTCAGAGTTGGGTGGAAACAGCTCCTATTTTTTGTAGTCATGTGGATGAAATCCAGAATTTTTAAAATTCAGTGCTCATTTTGGTAAATAGTCTTACTTTGGGAAATTTTCTAGGGTGGAAAATTGGATTGGCAAAAAGCAGTATGAGCTTAAAAAACCCAAGGCAGCTTTAATATTGTATTTTGTTCAAAGCTGTTTTAGCTGCATAAGAAATATGGCTGATCACTTACTGTGATTTTTGACATACATCTGCATAATTCTGATGAAATAAGTTATTGCAGTTACCATAGTATGGTACCGATACTCAAGTACAAACAATATATTTGTATCACCTGAAGATTAATGATTCGGTTCTCTTCAAATTCCTGACTCGCTTTTTATTTGCAAATAAAGTAGGCTAGAATATTGCCGAGTGCAAAAATAGATTTTTTTTTTTTTCCCTGCATAATACTGAATTATTTTACTTGTGTGCTGAGGTGTGTTTGTTTGCAAACACTTGGAAATCCTCGTACTGAAATATGCTGCAAAAAAGCATTTTGTTGTTACTGCAGCTGGCCAACAAGGTTTACAGGTAAAGTATGAAAAATATTAGCCTGAAAGGAATACGAAATCCAGTCTAAAGAAGCAAGATGAACTTTGAAAGCTTTCAAATTATCCCTCATCTGGAATAAAAAATTTCCCACACTGTAAAAACGTAGTAAAAGTATGTTCAGGGGGTACGGCGACTTCCTCCATTAGCCTTGCAGTAAAACATTGATATCTAAATATTTCTGGGGGGGCTGGAACCTTAAAGTTGTTTTTTTGATGTGCCTTCTGATGCATTCGGCACTGAGGTGTTCCGATGAATTACAATGAGTGCCTCTTTTCATCAAGTATAAAGCTCAGCTGGGCTATTTAACGGGAACGATACTGGCTTCCCAGGCTTTTTCTTTCTGCCACCATAGTTTTGTTGAAAGCTGGAAGCTAAATTATACGAATAAGCATATTAATAACTAAAAGTTAATTATGAGTTAGATAATTTGTGAAAGAAAGAATCATCTAGTTAATATGCATATTCGTATAATTCAGTTTTGCAGCTCTGAAGGAACAGTCTTTGACATGAAGAGGAGGAACGGGCAGAATTCTTTACCATGGTTCTTGGCTGGCAAATGGGACTGCTTCTTAACTCAGTTGAGATGGATACAGTCTATTTGTGATTCCTTGTAAATATGCGATCTACAGGGGGAGTGAGTATCAGGTAAATACCTCTTGCTCAGATATTCTTATTTTACTGTCTAGAGGGCTAAATTTTCAGCATTATGTTGATTTCCTACAGCAGATGTTTTCACCTTTCTAATTCATCTCTTTCCTAAAGGCCTAGGGGGGTAGGCAGTATAAAACTAGAGGGTAGCTATAGTGATAGTGGTGTTCTGAAATTTTCTCATTTTGTCCCAAATCTTTGTGGAGACAGAAGAAAAACTTAGTAGTAGAGGAGGAGACAGCTCCCAGGCTAGGATAATGAATAGTCAGAAACAACTGCTAGCTAGCCTGTGAAATAAAGTTAGTGTGCTGTCCATTTCAGAAACTCTGATGTGAGAAACTTTTCTGCAACATTTTTCATTAAAACTTCCATATCTTGATGTCAAAAAATCTCGAGAGCCTTTCTTTCCTTCACTACAGAAAATGTAAGAATCATTAGAACATAAAGCCATTACAGTTTCCTTTGTCATCACCTGAAGGAGGTTGACAGGTACCAGGAAATCTGCTTGTTGCAGTCTGAGGTGCCACACAGGAAATCCAGACAAGTTTTGACTTTGTCAGTGCGTGCAGTATTGATTGTAGCATCCAAACAACATTATTAACTGACACTTAGAATCTCACTTCGGGAGAAAGATACTTGATTTTGCAAATTGGACAAAAAGTTATAATTCTGAGCCAGAGCCTACAAGCATTTTTTGGGTCAAATGGAACTTTTACTATTTATTAAGGAACGTTGTCTCCTCTGGTCCCACGTAAGTTGCATATTACGGGGTGTGAGATGCAGTGCTTCTAAAATGAATGGTGACATCTTAAACAGTCTGGAAGAGATGGTGGCTGTTAATGATTTTCTTCATGATTTTGAGTGCAGGTGTCTTGTGGTCATCTATGAGACAGAGGGAAGCGATTAATCTGATTTGACATAGTGAGGATAATATTTATTAGTTAATTATCAGAGAACATTGATTCTAAATACTAGTGACTTGGGGTTTTTCTGCCTAACCAACTCTCTTTTGCAAAGTTTAACCCTTGCGCTTATTGTTCTGCCTGTGGCTGTCTTGATGGATATGGGAAAAATACAATTTTTTGATTTGGCAGCACCATTTTATGTACTTGAATATGAGTATCATTTCCTTCTCCATGTTAAATGCTTGTTTGTTCACTGTTTCCTTGTACTCCATATTTTTTGTACTACTGACCTTTCTTGTTATTCTTTGTATTCTGTCATGTTGACTCATGTTTTCCTGATGCTGTGGTGCCTGTAATTGAATGCAAGCCTCTAGTTGAGGCCATCCTAGTAAGGCTTAATAGGGAGAAATTAATTTCACATGTCTTAAGGCTAATACTTCTGTTTATATATCTCAACATAATTGCCTTTTACAAGGCAGAACAATACTAATTCAGCTTTTGGTCTCTTGCTGCTTCCATGTCTTTTTCTCTAATTATCTACCAGTGTGTGTTTGTATAATTTCTTATCCATTATTAAGTGTAGAACTTTGTTTATGCTGAATTGCACAGTGTTGTTTCCAGCCCATTTTTAAAATTAAGGATAACACTGAATCTTAAACTACCATTCCAGTCTATATCCCTGTTATTCAAGCCACAGATGTCACAAAAATAAGAATGCTAATGGGAAGTTTAGGGGAAATAAATTAATTTTCTTATGCCTAAACTAGACCCTGCAGATTCTTCCATTTTGTTAGTGAAATGCTAACTCCTCTGACCCTGGTTATGAAACGGGTTACTCTTCTGTTTTATGAAAGTTACATCTACCCCATGTTTTCTGTGTTCCTCTATGAGGACAAGATAAGCAAACAAAAGACAAACCAAGGCAAATGCACGCAATTCCAATTCTGTGAAGCCTGTTTCATTCTGAAAACCAAATGTTTAGTGGAACACCTTTGCTACTGAGTGACAGTCGGTATGATTTTGTTGTGTCTTTTTTGCCTATACGTGCCAAGAGGCAGCTACTGTGATTTGGTCCTGTGTTTCTGGTACTGAGTCTAAGCTGATCAGTGTAACTCCCTGTCTCTCACTTCCTTCATTTTAGAAGATGTCTTTTCCTGACATGTTTTGGAATGTTTCTTGTCTTCTGGGAGGCAGTCTCTGAGTATTTTGGCACTCAGTCAAGTCTGAGTAGCTGAGGACTGCTCTCACTCAGGCCTAGTGATAGCCACTAGGGTCAGGAAGGTGTGTATTTGGGGCTGTTCCCACTCACCCACTCCTCCAGATGGTGTTTGGGATCTGAACCAACGCAGGATGATACACATTGCCACTTCTCCTTCAGCTGAAGTGATGGGTGGAGAAATTCATGGGAAGTGGGGCAAGCTTGATTAGTACAGATGGTGTGAAGGTTGTGCAGAGAATAGCTACTAAGTGCATGTAGTTTCCTTGGATCCTTAAGGGCTTATAACTCTTGGTTTAGTATCAGTGCTGAGGACTCGACGTGCTCCTGGTGATCGGAGTTCTCTGGAGTCTCTGCACCACGTTCTGCAGTGTCCTGTTTCCTCAGGCATTGTTAGCTGAACAGGAGTGTAGAAACTGCACGAGTCTGGCTCACTTTTAGCGCCTTATCCAAGGAATGTCCTCATGAAACCTGGAATGCTAAGTTAGCCAAGCACGAACGCCCAAGTGACTCACCTTGTTTTCATAGTGATTATACTTGAAGCAGATAATCTGCAAGAAACACTTTCAAGCACGAATTTTGTGTTTATTACTTTTTCTTTTCTGGAAAATCTTTCCCGTTCCTTGCCTGTTACTTCAGTCTTAGCAGTCGTCCTGCCATTGCACTCTGCCATTATTTACAGAAAGAAGGCAGAACCGTCTTCCTTTGTTTCCTGGTGCTCTCCACCACTGATCAGAATTCAGACAATGTGCTGGCCAGGCACGAGCAGCCGTCTGCCTCCCTTGCCCACTCACCTGCGTGCTGTTGCACCGGCTGGTGCCCACGTAAATAGCATGGGGTGAGTGACACAGAGAAAATCTGTGGAGCTCAAGGTAATAAAGGTTATGAACCAGTATATTTCGTTAGGACGTTCTGTTCTCAGAACGTGATTTGGTGATGTGACTGAGCCAATCTTAGCTGACTGCAGGCTGGACTGAAAACGGTGGTCCTGCTTGCTCTGCACTCCTTGTGTTCCTTCTGCTTCCCTTGTGCTGGCACTGGTGCTGAGTTATCCTGTGGTGAGCTAGTTTAGGATTCTATTTTGGCAGAAAATTACCAATCTATGATATTTTTGCCAAATTAATTCCTAGACTTGCTCAAGCATAGAACAGATGAGTGCCACAGTGTGTGGAAATACAAAGGAGGAAAACACTATTCCTTTCATCAATTGGAAGCAGCTGGATTTGTTAAAGCTAGTTTCAAGTGTTTTAGAGAACAGATATGAAATACTTGTATCTTCACATGCAGGATTCAACAGGTGAATAGTCATGGTTTGATCTTCTTAGTGTGCACTGAAAATTTGAGATTCTGTGGAAGTAAGTCTGGTCGATTTGAGATCTCCATAGAAATCTTTAATTTTGTAGTTTTGTAGACCTGATGGCTTTCATGTGTTGTGTTTTGCAGGATTTGTTTTTATTCCTCTTGGAATCAAACTCTTTCTAGAATGTAGAAGTTATTTTAGAGTTTTATTTCCCTTTGTTTTGTTTCGGTTTTTTTTTTGGTTTTTTTTTGATCACTACATAGGCTTTTCTGGAGCATTCAGGATAGCAAGTCCACTTTGATAACCTGGTTTAGATTGAGAATAAAATTATAAAAATATATTTACACAAATATTTTGTTACAAACATGCTGTTTATATTTTCCCTTTTGTTAAGACGTTTGTCCTAGATCACCTTTCTTGAGAGTATTAGCTAAGTAGTGTAAGCATCTAAATACTAGCTATCCCTCCCTTACCATTGCTTTTTAAAAAAAAAATTCTACTTTTTCCTCATCAATAACTTATTTCAGTTCCTGGATTTATAATATGGCTCACCTGTGAGTTTCCTGGCAAAGCACAGCTAATGTGTCTTGGCATTTGGGGGTAAATCTTTAAGGAATGTTTGAGCTGGTATTGCTCTAGAGGGTTGTGAAAACAGACTTAATCTTGTATTGACATATTATGATCTGATTTTATGAAGGCTTCAATAATAAATTTTTTTAATTTTTTTTTTATTTTTTTATTTAGGGTGCAATTTTCTTGGAAGGAATTACAGTTAAATGTGTGACCCAGGTGACAACGCAACCAAAATTAGGAGGAATACAGCAAAAATGTCAGCAGTTCTGTGGATGGGAAGGGTATGAGAATATTTAGAACTTATTTATACTATCTAGAAGTGTTATACTTTGCAGAATGAAACAACTCATTGTAAAAATGAGAAAAAAAGGTGACCATTTTTGGATGGATTGTTTATTAAAAAAAGCCTCAAACACTTGGCAATGGAAGTCCTGTATTGTACTATGAAATGTAATGATCAATTTTTGATGTTAAGAAACAAGATTCTAGAATTACTTTTCCATTGAGATAACAAAATGTTGCTGTTCAAATTCCAGATGTAGCCTAGTCCAGCTCTTTGTGTAAAATGTAGTTCTTTCTCAAGCTGTAGATTTATTTATACCACTGCTTTTTAATTACACTTCACTATAGAGGTATAGTACTCATTTTCATAGCCAACTTGGATTTGTGTCCAGTGTTAATGATAAATGTTGGTTTTCATGTCTATGATTCTGAGCTTTTCCTTTCCAAAGACAGGGATCCTCACTGCTTCTTAACTTGTTGATGCTTATCATGCCTGTAATTTTTAATTTGAGTATCTATGCAAAGTTAAAACTTTGAAGTTCTGCCTAATTTAGTGTTTTGTCATAAGCAAATAACCTTGTTCTTACCAGATAGGCTTTGGACTTCTCTTGCAAAATAGTTTGTTGGAGAAGATGTTCTAACTCAGAGTTAACCTTGCAACAAGTCTGGTACAAGGTGTGACTGGAGTCTGATGTAAAAAATGCATTTCCTTGTGTGACTATTTATTGCAGAACCATTAATAAACATGGTTCTTTTTTTTAGCACTGGATTCCCTGGAGCACAGCCTGTTTCCATGGACAAGCAAAATATTAAATTTTTGGAGCAGAAGCCATACAAGGTTAGCTGGAAAGCAGACGGCACCCGGTAAGTTCATTTTAAATGAAAAAGCAACACACAGTAAATTCGGTAGACAGTTTGTGTTTTCTCAGTAAAGTGAATTTGCTTGTACAAAGGACAAAGCACAACAACAAAACTGGCTCCAGAGAGTAATTTTTTTCTGTCTTGGTACCCAACATTTGCTGAAGTTTGTGGCCAAGTTTCTTTCTCGCAGCTGTTCTGCACACTGACTGTGAAAGGCAGCTACCCTTATTCTTCTCCATAACCCCTGCCTGTCTGTCAGCCAGGACTTACCACCAAGGTCTTAGAATAATCTTACATAACAGTGAGAGTTTGCTAAGCTGAAGACTTTATTTATAAAAGCTAAATTAAAACTTATAATTGATCCTTCAGAAGCTGGGTAGTATTAGAAATTTTGTAGGGTTTTTTTTTTTTATTCATACTGTGATCCTTTGTTCAAACACATAGTTCATGTCAGCCAAAGAGTCAATAATTTTATCTTCCCTCACCAATTCTCTTACATTCATTGCAGGGGTGCCTTTTGTTTAATAACAAACTACAACTTAATTGGACTGATTGGATATATTCTAAAGCTTTTCCTGAGTTCTTTACTTTGCTAGGTTTGTTATCTTTAATAATAGAGTATCCTAGATAATGAAAATCCTGGAGAATATGGGGAATTGGATGTCTTAAGAGAATTGCCAAGTGGCTCCACATGGAGTCAGTCAGGATTCAGCACAATTCAGCCAGAACTAAGCTGTCTTGTATAAAAAAAACCCCCAGACCCGTCAAGTGTCTCTCCTCTGTGGAGTTTGTGCTTCAAGGATTTATTAGCTTGGGTTGAGCACGGTGTGAAAAGTCAAAGTAAGGTTGCAGTCAGTATGGCATCCAAGCATTAAGAAATGTCTGGGAATAATTGGTTTACTAAGACCGGCTGTATGCACAAGCCCTTGGATAGTGCAGTGCAGGCGTTCTCAGGGTGGGAAGTTACAGCAACGAGATGTTGGGAGATCGAGGCATAGTCTCAGAGCAATACAGGGCATAGGGCATTCCAAAGCTGCTGACCCTGAACAAATGAAGTCAGCCAGCTTAAACTGACCTGAAGAGTCTTTGTCATATCCTATGTTATTAATTTGGAAAATTGATGTCTTATGTAATATTCTCATTTTCTTACTCAAGTGTGTGGGTGGGAGACCCATGTCCTGAGTACTGAAGCAATTATACAGAACATAGTAGTGTACCTGGAAGACTGCCTTTTGTGAAAGAAATTAAAGTGTACATGTAATTTCTTGTAGAAATTTTCAGTATTTTGAACATTCTATCCTGTGTTTTTAGTTTTAGAATGGTGGCAAAACAGAATGGATGAAGAACAAACCTGAAGGAACTAAATAGCTCTTTTAAATTTTTTCAAAACATAATAACTTGTAATAGATTATGAAGATGCACAGACTGATAGGTATATTCAGAGAAGAAAATGGAGCTACAGAGATCCAGTGTTAATGAAATTCACCTTAAGTAATATCAAAGAGAGATTAAAGATGAAAACCTGAGCTATTATTTGGACATTTAGACACTTTGCATGATATGTATCCTAATCAACAATGAAAAATTATTATGATCATTTTTACATTGGACATGCTTCTAATTATGTAGTTGTTCTCCAGTGATCCAGACTCCATATGCAATTAAACAGATTTTCATTAGTTTTTCTGAACGCTTGTGTTGACAGGCGTGACCTTCTTGCATTTAATATTAAGTCATCAGTTAGTGGAGACCCATTTATGGATCCCCTGCTTACATTATCTGGAGATGGAACCCCTGTCATCAGATATCTCTGAAGCTATTCTGTTAAAAGTGGTTTAGATGCAGCAGTCTAGACTTTGCCTATTAGAATATTATTAGGCTTGCGTGCATTTTTTTTCTGTTTCTCTCTCTTTGCTTAAAAAGCCCTGCTGTTTTGTCGACCCTGTTGGACTTAGAGAAAAGCAGATGCATAAATAACAAGTTTTTGTTATACTTCCTCACTGAAATAAAACACTTTTATTTTAGTTCATAGCAACATTTACTCAACTTAGCCAAACTTCTTAAATTTCACTATTTTCTAAATACCTGTATTTTATTTCTGCAGCAGTAGTTTTTCCGAGAAGTTTCATGACCGAAGCATTTTTTTGTACATTCTCTTGACTGATATGCAGTGTCAGTAACTTCACTAAGGACTTTTACTTTTCTTCAAAAGCATTTGCTAATCCTAGATTCCGACTGGAGCTGAACCTTTCATCCTCTGTTTTAAGAGCTGTGTTGGTTTTGGGTTTTTTTTGTGGTGGTGTTCTTTTGTTTTGGTTTTTTTATTCTTTCCCCATTGTTTGGGGTTTTTTTTCAGTTGTAGAACTGTGCATGTTTTCTTGGTTTCTTAGCATTGTTGTATTTTTCTACCCATAATTTTAGAAAAAAAGAAAGTATTTCCCTAAATGAAAGGGCATTATTTCTCATATAATGTTGACTAACAACATGAAATTGATTAGTTAAATTATTTGATAGTGATTCTATAAAATATCTTGGGGAGATTTACTGGAGTAGTATCTTACATATTTTTGTAAGTGTGTGAGTTCTGAGTCTGGTTTGGGTCAAAACTCATCCTTCTCCATTCCCTTGGAGCTCCGAGTTCAAAGTCTTTTGACTTAGCCTTGCTTGGTCTGTTGTGATTTGAAGAGTTTGTGCCTTCGCTGTGGTCTTACTTGTTCTGTCCCTGCTTTCCCGGGCCCTTGTTCTGTAAGTATCAGCAGGGCACACCTCCTGGTCCTTGCTCCAGCATTCCTCCTGCAGCGTGTTTGTCCCAAAAGGAAAGATGCATTGTGAACAAATACTTCTCTCCTCCTGTTTTAAATGCCATTGTATAAAGATGTGTATATCTGTATCTTAGGTTTAGAGAAATGAACTTTAAATTAGAAGGTCTGTGAAGCTCACTTAGCATTGGCACTCTTTGGTGAAATATTTCCTTTGTACCAGCTACTTGGTTGTATGTAAATACTGTATGCAAAATCATGCTGTTTTGGGGAAAACCACCTCTAAAATCATATTGCTTTAAATTATTGTTATTTAAATAAAAGTCACTGAGTTCTGCCGCTGTTCTGACCGGTTTGGTGTAAATTCTCTGTATTTATTGGAACACTAGTCAAACTACTGGTGTCTTATAAATAATTTTAATGCTAATCTATTCATAAGCCAAAGGGCAAATTTTCCACTAGTAAAATTATGCCTTTTGGCTTTGTCGAGATGAAATATATGTTGTGTGTTATCAGTAGCTACAAGGTAGATACATCTTTACAAACGTATCCAGTTTTGCGGTGCTGTGTTTCTGAAATAGAAGTCACTGTGTGAATAAGGTAATTGTAGCAGTATGTTCCAGGCGTTGCCGGATGACTCTGCGTTATCAGCTCTGTACTGTAAAATGATTAGCCCAGGTGGGTAATGGCTTGTTGAAGCCCTTCATATGGATCTCATTAATCCCGTTTGTAGCAGATGCTTGTTCTAATGAGTGGAGCTGAATGTTCGGGCAGGGTAAAGTAATGAGACACCAGTTCTGAAGAAAAGACTGCTACCACTAAGAATAATAAAAAGCTTAAAAATGTCTGTGGAATAATTCAAATCAATACAATCAAACAGGACTAGGTTTTACAATGGTAAAATGTGACCTGCACTAAATGGAACCTATTAAGGGGAGTAAGTTACTTCCCTACATTTGTATGAGTACCTTTTTTATTTTTCACATCTGTACATGCAGTTTTAGTGAAAAATAATAAATATGATCATAATACTATGGCTGTTCAATTATGTTAAGGCAGCTATTTAAAAAAATGCAGAACAGGTAGTTCTTGCCAAAGGCTATTAAATTTGAAAAAATATTCATGCAAATTTGATGGCTTGCAGATATCTAAATGCGAATAAGTAGATGCAGAATAAAACAGCTCTTTGAGAACTGCTGCTAATTGTCTAACATGTGTTTGTAACAAAATAGGTACAGCTGTGAAGTTGGTTTTTTCTTTCATAGTTAGCAAATTATATTTTAAAAGAAAGGCCTGTTGCCTAAGTAATTATCTTTTTGTCGTTATCATAATACAAAATAAAAATAGTAAATGCGCACTTAATTGTGTGATATAAAACTGATGGGCATTTTTTGGACTGTTTATTAATCAAATAAGTTTGATTTACCTCGAATTTATCAATCAATAAATCAATATATCTATCTCTATATATAGAGTATTGATTTATATTGAATATGATTATTTTGACTTAGTTACTCTATTATCAAACTTGTGATCACTTCCTAGGTTTTTTAAATTCAGCTTTTTGTACAAATTGAAGAAAATGTCTTAATTTTTTTAGAGCTTTAAAATTATTGGCAGTTGCAGCCTCTTCAGAAACATATTTGTGACCCTTGCTTGAAGGAAATCTACTCAGTATATTTTAAGATAACTTTTCTATAAATGTAATGAAAACAAGGTTGAAGTTTCTCTCTGATTTCCATGGCTCAATACTTTTTCTTTCCCTATTCTTTGATCCTTTACGTGATGAGATGAAGCTTACATGCATAACTGAGAAATTGCAAATTCCTAAAATGAGAAGTTATCCAAAAGTCATTTGGTCCAGAGTAAATTGTGAAAAAATCATCACTGCTGAAGAACAACTCTTAAAAAAAAAAAAAAAGGAGAAAACTGAGAAACGGGTGTTTGTTTGTTTTAGAAATTAGGAGGTAAAAGATACTAGTGCAAAATTAGGTGGCAAGGAAGCAAAATGTTTGCCTGTCTGTAAAGGCTTAAAGAAAAGATAGCTGAATGGGTTCATGAAAAAACTATTATCCCTGAGAGAGAGAGGAGAGAAAGTTGAGATAATAATGAGAATGGAGGAGGACAGAGAAGATTGGAGAGTAGTACTAATCCAATTAAACCCCAGATCTATACACTTGAGAACTCATTATTAAGAACAAGAGACCAGATTGTCATGAAAGCAGATCTGGAGAATGGAAGGCTTGTCTCCTGGGAGCAAAGATATTAATGTGGAGTTGAACTTGAAGGAGACTATTGGGAATGAGAAAGAAGCCATAGATTAATTTTCAGATTGTACAAATTACATGACCAGATTCTCATGGATGTGAAATTTTATGCCCAGTAGTAGAAAGTTCCTGAAGTAGAGGTTTGCACAATTGTTAGTGTTTATTCTTCCTTACTTTAGAGGAGGGGGACAAAAATGTAGGGTGTTGAGATTTTCAGACATCTTCAGAAATGGTGTTAGCAGGAAAGTTAAGGGCTGTTAATCACAACAAAGCATTTATGAGTAAAAGAGCATTTCTCAAGGTATGAATACTCCCTTCCTGGGCACCTTGCCTTCTGACTCAGATAGCTACTGAGAAAGTGAATTATTATAAATTGTGTTTTGAGTGTCTTGTCACTGAGTCACGTTTAGGGTTAATACATGTTTATGGTTTTAGAGTAAGGAAGGAATGTTGGCCTCCTCATCACAGGATAGGGTGAAGAACCCACACAAGAATCATCTGGCTGCTTTTAAACCACACCTTCCTTTCCTTTTCCTTCTTCCTCTCTCCACTTATCTTAAGAAATAGACTTAAATATTAATCAGTTTTGCACCCTTAGTTGGTAGTGTTGTGTATCCCTCTCTCTGTGGCTGTGGCATGTTTCAGTGGTGTGACATTTTAAAGGACGGAAATGTTCCAGGGTTGGGCATGTGCTGAATAGACTTTTCAGGAACAAATGAATTTTTTTTATAGGAGTGACAGGTTTTGTGAACAACTGGGCTTAACTCAAGTTATTTGATTCCAAGTTAAATGAGCTTGATTCAATTGTGCTTATGTAACTATCAGCAGTGGGCAAAGCCTCAACTGGTAATTATACATCATTTGTGTGTGTAGGACAGCCATTCTTCAGACATTTGTATTATTTCCATTGAATGTCTCAAAGAAGTGGTTGTAAGGGTTTTTTTATTATTATTTCCATGAAATTGTCAAAATGGGGTGACACTTAAAGAAAAGATTTGGAACCAAAAACCTTACTTTAAAGATTAAAATGACTGTTCCTAGGCCAGTCTTCCAATCTCTTCACTGTGTTTTTATGCTATGTTTTTAAGGTCGTGGGGAAAAATGCGGTTTTTGTTTACATGCCATAGTCCCTTGTGGTCCTTCTTCATAATTATTTTAACTGTTCTTTAGGGGGAAAACAAGCTCACCTATTTTTAAACTAGTTCTGTACATCTACCTCTGTAGATGGAAGAATTTTGGTTGAGAATGAGGCTGCAATCCATGTGGAATTTATTTCACTGGCTTCATTTTGAATTATATATCTAAGTGGAGATAGCATGTATTTTGTCTGGAAACTAAAGGTGTGAAAGTTATTGAAATGGTTGCAGTAAAGCTTTTACTCCCTTCCAGTCAAGATTAAAAGCTCTAAATAAACAGCTTTTATAAACTACAGTACTAGTAGTTGTTAGGAATCTGCAGTTAAACTTTGAAGTGTGTAATGATAATACAATGCCAGAAGCTTCTGCAAAAGTATATAAAGATCATATAAATGGTTCAGGATTAAAATGTATAAACTGCATTTCTAATGCTGAAAAGAGCAATTCATAGATGTTTAGCACTCTAAACAGCATTCCTCTTAATTTTCTAAAAAGCAGATGCCTAATTCATGGTTTTATTTTGTGTGTTTAGGTAGGAGAGGAAGAGGAGCTGGGATGAGGAGGCAGGAATTATGTGTTTTGACGTTAGAGAGTTGGAGGTTTAGGAGCTGATATGTGAGTTGTTGCTCACTCTGCATCTTAATAACTGTCCTGTTCAATTATGTTGGGCAGTAAATTTAGGATTACAAGACTAATGCTGGCCTGTTTTCCACAGTATTAGAACCCATAAATATTGTATGCTTAATTGAGTTTTCATTTGAGAGTGTGAAAACAAAACTTTGATAAATTGAGTTTGGATTAAGGGCACTTCCAGTTTATTTAGCGTTTCCCCTGTCTGTAGGTAAAGATACTCAAGCTCAGGGCACGGAAGGTCTGGTACAAGGTGGCCTCATTATCTCCACCTGTTGCCATGTTATCTTTTCCCCCTGTTTTTCCCTACTGTACAGGCAATGAGGGCACGTCTAGACTTTGCCTAGCAGACTTTGACAGCAGAAAAGGAGCTATCAGGTTTTGATAGCCAGACTTGTGGGCATCACCAGGCAACTCATTTGTTTTGTTTAACTATTAATTTTGAACCAGGAGAGGTCTCTCTTGATTGGGAGACTATCAGTCAAATGAGGCAGCACAGAATGTCATAAACTGTTGGACTAATGTATGGAACCACTGGATATAAAAATATGTCTGGTTTTGTGTTGAGTTTTCTTTGCGGGGGTCCGGTGATGGTGTATTTATGTATTTATTACTAAGGCACATCCATATCACTTTGTTGCTTCTTCATCTCCTGAAATCTTCCTTTTACAGCCATTGAGTCAATGTAGAGGAATGAAGAAATAGGTGTGACAGAACATGTTGTCCCTCATTTGGATCCAAATTGACTTGAATGGCCAAAGAAAGCCTTCTTACTCTAGGTTATGGTTTCTCATTTATATGTGCTTGCGACACTGTCAGGACTCTGAAAGAAGGGTTTCGTGTCCCTTCCTGAAGTGGCTCAGGAGCACTCCTGATGAGATGCCATGCAGGAAGTGTATTCTGTGAAGCAGCAGGCCTGATGCTTCACAGTTCTGAAGCCTCTTGACAGCCACAAAGTTTTATGGTCACAATTCTGGGCTCTTTGAAAAGTGCTACCTAACTGATTATTCATATGTAACTATTTGAGTATTTGAACAGCTTGTCTTCTAAGCAAGCTCTTTTGTTTATTTATAAATAGTTAATGCATTAAAATGCTTATTATGTAGCTTGTGCTATGAATACTGATCTTAGAATATTCAACTGTAGTCCTAAAATGTTCTAATAAGATCCAGATAAAGGGTGTGCCTGCATGTATATCTGATTTTCAAGCAACCAGTATCAATGATTACCGGTTTATTTATTTATTTTTCTTTCTCCCAGACCACTTTTAATAGTGGAACAGCACATTCTGTGCTGCTGGTTCTCCTGGGGGGGATTACAGACACATCCGTGAAGCGTAACGGCTTATGTTCAGTCAGGGAAGAATGACATCCAGTTTGTGAAGTTACACAAATACAGATATCTAGGGCATCCCCCTCTCTTGGAGCTGATCTTTTCTGTGAGCACAAAGGGCAGCTGTGTTCCTGCTGTGGCTTGTGCCGGCGATGCAGACGGAATTGACCCAGAATACGCTCCGGCATAAATCAGTTCCAAGTTAAGGGGATCTCCTTTTTCAAAGCTGTGTTACTCTTTTTGTGACTGCTCTGTTACGGCCCTCCATGAGAGACATTGTGGTTCACTTGCTTGGGGAAAGAAGGAATGTAACTATTTGTCATCTAATGCTAAATTAATTTGTTATTCTTTCTGATATATATTTTTTTAGCCTGTTGCTTCAGGCATGAATTTTGCCCTATACCTCCAGGATATTTTCAGACAAAAGTTTGCGGAGAGGGATGGAGCCAAAGAAATTCAAGCAAGCTTGAAACTCTATCTGCAATAAGTAATGAAGATAATAATAATAATAATAATAACAACAACAACAACAACAGTAAAAATTACGAAACAATTCAGGAGTTCAGTTGAGCTTGAGATATAGTTTGTTCCATTAATCTTACAGCTTTAGAAAAAACTAATGAGAACATTATATAACATGCAGTTGTTTTTCAACGGTGCTCCTATCGCTGATTTGGAAATGCACTTAACATCATTAAAATTCAGGTGAAACAAAGAGAATCTGGTTTTTAAAATTAATCTGTTAGTATACGGGTTGTTACTGGGTCGTATCTTTTCTAGCTTGTTAACAATTCTTTTGTTTTACATCAGACAAGTCACATCATAGTGCACTGTAAGAGCTTTTCAGTATGTAGTAGTTATAGTTTAATTTACTCTTCGTTGTAAGTCAAATAATGATTACAAGACAACTTTAAATTTAACCCATAACGTTTAATATCCTTCTAAAAATAAAGAAACAAAACCTCCACAGCACTCTAACTTAATTAAAACCCTGGAAGACAAGACAAGAAAAATACTGTAACTGGATAGTCTTTTTTAACCTTGCTAAATTCTTGGTTTTACCAGCAGTTTCACAGTCTAATAATACTTTAGATAGAAAATGTAGTTTTACACTGGTTTTGAACTTGCCATCTGTTAAATTAATTAAAACATCTTCATCTTTTATAAATTTATAGACTTATAAAACAGGAAAAGCTGAAGTTCAAGCTCAGTATAAGCTGCGATGCTTTATTAGGAGAAATTATACTCGTTTCCACACTTCTTGTGCGTTTTTCCATGGTCCTTAGTGTTGCCATTGTCTCCTTTATTCAAAAACTGACTTCTCTATTCATGCTGGTGCACACTGGATCCCGGGTGAGGGGATACCATAAAGTTGTATGATGATGCAGCATTATTTCTGTATTTTGCACTACCCTGTTCGTTATCTGACCTAATTATTTGTTTGCTGATTTGTTTTGTTTTGTTTTGTTTGCTTGTTTGGCTGCAGCTGCAGTTCTGTGGTCTCACTGACCTCTAAAAAGTAGCTGCTGTATGAGCTTTCTCGGCTGACAGTTAATTTAGAACCTTGTAAGGTGGGGAAGTGTGGTCACATTTCTTCTCTTCCTGGCTGTGGTAACCTTAGGATTTCAAAACTTGCAGTGTTTGTTGCTGTAGTTCTGGGCACGTTGAAGATTTCTGTAGTAAATGTCATCTGCAGATCCACTGCCTCACTTTTGATGATGTTCAGGGCCATAACAGTCACTAATATCTCCTCTGGACCTTGCGTTGCCAAGGGGAACCTACCACAAAATGAAAAGGGAAACTTGTGATTCAGAGTTTAAAGGAGAGTGGTGGCAGGCAAGAGTAAGAAGAAGATTTTGATGCTGAGTGAGATAACTGCGGAGGAGACTGATGAGTAGTAAAAATTATGGAGATTGAAAAGCCGTATAAGCTGTGTGGTATCTCTTAACTTACAGCGGTGACTTGACAAGGTTACTTCATTATCTGGAGTACCACCTCAACAAATCTTGTGGAAATGAAATTCTTTGTTCTCAGACAAGCAGGGTGATTGGTGAAGATCAACTCATCAGTGCCTGGAGGTATTTAGAAGACATGCAGATGTGGCACTTTGGGACATGGTTTAGTGGTGGACTTTGCAGTGTTAGGCTTACATTTGGACTCACTTATCCTAAAGGTCTTTTCTACCTGAAATGATGCTACAAATATCAAAATCAAGCATAGCCCTTCCATTGTGATATATGAGGTGATCAATAAGACAAGAAAATTATTTTTTTTTCTGTAGTAGCGTTGAGTCAGGGCAGTGGTATCTTGAATGAGTGATTCAGAATATGAGGAGGCTGGATGTTGGAAACATTCTGATTTCTCATGAAGTTAGATGTTGGTGTAGCAGATGAACTAGGATAACTTTCTTGACTGTAACACGAATATTGGAAAGCGTTCATTTTGTTTAGGAAAGATGCAAAGTAAAATAGGAGGATTCATTTTATTTTCATAATAACTGAAGGATAAAAAATTGTTACAGAGTTCAGATTTTAAAAAAATCACTACAGGGTTGTTAAGGAAAAGTTCTGGGTTAGTGCTGAATCTGCTGCAGATGCCTGGTCAGAGTTGTCACTATGAGCACACTCGAACATCTAATGCAAGCTGAGCGTCTTGACCTCCATAGTAAGAGTTTAGCCAAGACAATTTTGAAGCACAGGGAACTGCTCATTTCACCCCACGGAGACACCTTACAACTGTGGAAGTTCACCAGAAGCTGGATTCTACCCTCTTACAAGGGTGGAGGATTGGTGGAGAATTTTAACAGGTGACAAATCCAGGTGCTTCCGAGTGTAGTAAGAGATACACAAGATACATTTATGTACTAAACAGGAGCCTAGTAACAGTACTTTAATATTGAGGGGAAAAAAAGTCTTGATTTTAGACGCTAAGTTTGGATCATTCATGCTAAGGCTTTGCTTTAATTTTAAATCATTTTGATTGTAATGAGAGTTAAAAATAGATCAAAAATGCAGGTTTTCTCTTTATTAAATGACAGATTTGGTTGCCCCAAGGGTAGTAGTTAATAGAATTACTCAGAATTACTGTGACTGAGGAACACGGTCTGCAGTATAGATGAGGAATGGCATTTCCTCTGAGTTCAGCTATTTTGGTAGGAGTTTGTATAAGGGAAAAATTGCGGTTTTGACCTAGAAAGACTGGTATATCTCATGCTTTTGGACTTTGACAAAATTTCTGTTTGTTAGAGAGAGTGAGGCTAAGAAGATTGCTAGAATTCTAAGATAGGTAAAGAACTGATTGAAAAAAAATGGCAATGGATGGTTTTGAAAGAAAATGCATAAAAAGCCGCAAGTAGAGACCTGAATATTAATTTTGTTTTATCATTATGTATTTTGAAACATAATCCAAGTGTGTTCTGATAAACAAATGAGGGAGATCAGCCACTGAATTCACTGAGGAGCAGAATAATAAAACTGGAAGGATATTTAGTAGTAGAAAATGCAAGGTCATGAATGAGAAATATTGGAGCTGGAGGCTGTTAATTGGAAATGACTGTCAGTCACAATCTAAGGGATTTTTTGGTTTAAAATGCTGTGGAGACTGTCGATGGCATGCTTTAACCTAGAAATATGTGAGAGAAATACAGAGTGTTGGTATACTCAGAGCAGACTAGCTTTCAGAGGTCTGTGTGTGTGTTTTTAAAAAAAATATTTGGAATTTATACTGTTGAATACATAATTCTACAGCAACTTACACATGTAGCAAGCAGTGTTTCTTGCTGGCTGGTATGCTGTGTACTCATGCAAATGACAACGTGTGCAACTTTGGAGAAGGTGGTTTGTGACAGAACTGTCAGTGTGCTGATTAAAAAGACATTGTTTTCCTTTTGTTTACAGGCTGAAAATAATATTGTAAGTTCCTGTGTTAGTGTCCCTGTATCCAGGCTTTGTCATCCTTGAGGAGACATAGTTTGAA
>VZTA01019012.1:2569-16913 GCA_013398855.1 Mohoua ochrocephala | reverse complement strand
CCAATCCAAATAAGGATTCCACCAATAAGGAACAGATACAAGTAGATATAAGTGAAAAAATAACAGTTTACTAACAAGCGAAACAGCAACAGGCAAGAAATTGCACAAAATAATCTCTACAAACAAAATTGCCAAATCTCATGAACCCCGTGGGAATAGAGAAAGACCCAAAATAGTGGGAAAACCCCTTCCCCACACAAGATGGTGCTCTGCAGCTGAGTGCATGGTTCTGAAGACAAACAGAAGATGGCCTCTGCCTTCCTTCTTCCTCCTCTCTTATCTCTCTGGCAGCTGGAGCTCCAAAGGCAGCTTGTGCTCTCAAGGGCTAGAATTCGTAGAGGGACTTTGCCTTCCTCACGGCAGGAAATGGCAGACAAGGCAAGGTGAAGCAGCTGGGCTGGGGCAATCCGTGCCTCCTCTCCTTGGCTGGGAGCTGCTAGTGTGCTGCGGGCGTCTCCGACCAGAGCAGGGCCGCCCTGTCTTCCCCCTGCATGGCACCCCAACTGAAGACAGGCACCTGTGGATTCACCCCAAGGCAGTCCAAGATGCAAGGAAGGAACGAAAGAGAAGGGGGAAAAAGCCCAAAGGGGAGTCTCTCCCTTGAGCAAAGATGACCAAGAGAGAGAGCGTGTTCAGTTCTGGTGAGTCCATCTTTTCAAGGGCCCAAGGTCCTGGCTGTAGGGTCTTAGAGACATAGTAACAATTTAGATAGATGTGGAATACAGTAAAATGTTGAGTTACCCACAACGCCCAGGAATAAATGAGTTGCTCTTATGAGGCCTTCTGCTTAATAGGACACTGCTGAAATGGGTTCCCTATACTGCCTGAGATACAGAACAGCCTTCAGAAAGAGATTACAACTAGATGTAAAGATCTAATGGAATAAAGGATTCACTGCTGTTGACATTAATTCTCAGCTGGGTATTGTCAATTAAACCAATAATATTTTCATTTAGAATTTGTCCTCTTTCAAAGGTGAACTGGTTATACATATATCTGTTATATTACAGTGTTGTTCATCAATTAATTGTTTATCTTTTAATACTTGCTTCCTGTGAAAATTCATATGAGTGACATTTTAGGTATACAAATTCAAAAGGCAGGAGAGCATAAGAGATGCATAAACAGACTCAACCTCCATATCTCTGCTTGAAATGGAAATATTGGTAATTTCACAAATTTCTCTGCCATTTTTGGATCTCACCTAACACATCTCAGTTCTAAGTCTGCCTGATATTTGTAACACAGTTGCATTATAGACAATAATTTCAAGCAAATTCAAACAGATTCAAATTTTTTAAAAAGTGGTGAGTTCTTATTTTCTTAAAAAACAAAAAACTCCAGATACTTCTTTTGTATTTGTTTTTGGCCATGACAACGCCTAGCTTATTTGTCAGCTTACCTAAATATGTTTGCTTGCACTCTTTGAACCTTATTTTTCTAATTCAGAGATTTTTAAGGTGGAAAAGGAAAAAAAGCAGCAAAACCCCCAAATCCTGAATTTTTACTTTCTTTAAAAGACATTAAAAGAAATCACTCTGACTTGCAGGTTGTCATATATGATTTCAATCTGTAAGTCATGGCATAAATAAACTTGTTTTCCCTGAAATTTGAGAGGGAAGAAAAAAAAAAGTAAGTTTTCAATTTATTTACCATAAATGGAAGTATTTGTTAAGATATGTTCTTCAGATACATGGAAAATTAAGGCAGTTTAGAGGCTACTATCACTATCTTGAGAGAAATTTTATAAGAACATTAAAAAGATATATTCAGAATAATAATGTCTCTTTATTTAGTCAAATCTATAAACACATTGGATTATGCATATAAAGGTAATGATGATGTTAATCCTAAGAAAGCCGTTCCACTAAATAAGAGTGATCTTCATTGTTGATAAACATTTGATGTCAGTGTTTTCAAGGTTACCTAGGATCCTCTGAACAAAATGAAGTTGCTTCAAGTTGATTAGGTCTGCAGCAATAGCAAATTCCTCATGCAGTACCTGTTTTGGTTGCCTGTGAAAAACCTTTCTCTGGTTCCATTTTCAAGTAAAAAGTATTTATATTAAAAAAATCCAAAACCATACATGAAGTGCCCTTTCTTTGGAGCTTGTTCTTTTTATGGGTAACTAAAAAGTTTCTGCTGCTCAACTCTAAGGAGTCCCAGAACTGCTTTTGCATTGCCACAGAAGCTCAGGCAGAGGGCGTGGGAAGGCCTACATGCATTTTGACTTCATCGTCTGTGTTACAGGATAGGTGGTGGTGGGCTGTATGTGTATGAACAAAATCCCACGGGATAAAATCTTCACAAATTTCTCCAGTGTGTGTCCTTCCCACATGCTGCAGTTTTTCAAGGACTGCTCTATCATGGGTCTTCTCCCACAGGCTGCAGTCCTTCAGGAAGGGATTGCTCCCAGCCTTCCCACAGACAGCAGCTCCTGCAAGAAAACCTTCTCCTCCATGGGCTCCCCTCAAAGGGCTGCAGTTCCTGCCCGGAACTCCAGTGTGGGCTCTCCACAGACTGCAGCTTCTTTCAGGGCATGTCCATCTGCTGCAGTGTGGGGTCCTCCTCTTGCCTCAGGGGTGTAGCCTACTCCACTGCGGTCCGCAGGGGAATCTCTCCTCCAGTGTCTGGAGCACTTCTCCTTTTTCACTGATCTTGATGTCTGCAGAGCTGTTTCCCTTATGTGTTTCTTCTCTCTCTCACAGCTTCTATGCAGCAGTTTGTACACTTTCTTAAATATCTTATCACAGAAATACCACTGGAGTTGCTGATGGGCTCAGCTTTGGCCAGTGGTGGGTCTGTTTTGGAGCCAGCTAGAAAGGACTGTGTCCAACCCAAGGGCCACTCCTGGTGGCTATTGCCTGCTTCATAGTGGAGTTTGCATATGTATACATCTGAAAAATACAGCCCTAAATTAAAAGCAGGGACTTTAGGCACCCAGAGACTTTCTGTGTTTCTTCTGTGTTTCAGTCTTAATTTTCCCCCATCCTGTTATTAGGTTATTTGAAAACACAGTTACAGATTTATTTTTAAAACAAAAGCAGTCCAATCCTATTTTTAGCAGAGTATCATTTGAAATTAGAAGGAATCTCTTGAGGTCACCTAGTCAAACAATCTGCTCAAGCAGGGACAGCTATAACAAATTTGCCAAGGAATGTGCAGAATCAGGCTTTGAATATCTCCAAGGATGAAGATGCCACAATCTCTCTGGACAAGCTGTGCCATATTTGACCACCCTCACAGTTTTTTTCTTTTCAGATGGAATTTCAAGGTGTTTTAATTTGTGCCCCTTACCTCTTGTCCTTCCAATTTAGCATACCTACATTTAACACCTGAAAAGAGCAAATAATGAAGCAGACGTCTTAAGTAATTTAGGAGTTACCATCAAATATGTAATGTGGTTTTAATTCAGAAAAAAAGGGGCTGTCTCTCAAACTGATAGAAGTTTCTTAATGTAAAATCTTCCTGCCAGGTCACAGAAAAGTACGAGGACATTGCAAAATTAATCAATCCAGATTTTCACCGTCGTGTCTTTGCTTCTCTAAGTTTGAGGGATACTTTTTTCTTCTAAAGTTCTGAGTCAGCTATTGACAGAGGAAGGAGGCATATTTAAAATGCTTACCTTGGCCCAAACCCAAAGAGGCTGTTATGGCTAGATTATAGCTCCATTAACCAAACTGCCTGTAAAATCATTTGACTTGGCTAATGTCTCTGATTCCAAGGTCTGAGAATGTCTAAACTCATTTCTAAATATTGTAAAAGTTAATTAACTTTAAAGTCTGAGTTGAATGTCTATTAAAATGGATAGATCTGGATTACTGTTTGGATATAAAATAATATAATGAGTGTTGCTGAAAGGCAGATTGTAAATCAGCTTGATGAAATCCTGCGAAAATATGACACAAGAAGAGTTCCTTAATAGATTTTTTTTTAAGAGTAATTACAGAATAGGGTACTCAGGTTTCTCACATTGAGGCAAAAAAAGGTGCTCATCCTAATAATATTTTTTCCTTTTACTCACCATTAATTTCCTACAGATGGATCATAAAATTATGAAGAATCTTCATGCAGCCTAAACTGACCCTGAAATGAGTCATAATTATTATATGTTACATTGCTAACAAATTTTTCGCTTTGAGATTTTAAAATATTCTGGCATCATTAATGAAAGAAAACTATACGGTGACTCTATCATCATCCCTGCTTTGTACAGGAAACTCAAAAAATGAGGTTAAATGCCCTGCCAACTGATCCTGTTTAGTCAAGAATTCCTAAGAGGCAGTTATTCAGCAAACCAATTTCCACTGCATCTGATTATTATTCTCTCTGCATATGCATTGATTTTTTGTGAAGAACTTGCACAGTCTGCAATGAGCAAAGTGAAACAATTCAAAGACAGCTAAGTTAGTGAAAAACGAACTAGTTTTGGTATTGGAACAATGCAATCACATTGTCTGGCTGCTTCTGGGAAACCCAGCAGAGCTTTGTATTGGGTTGTGCTGTGTTGGGTTGGATTATTCTCTTGCTGTGAGCTGGTTGCCACTGGCTGCATGTGCCACACGTGGCTCAAGAGAAAAATGTACAATTTAGGTTGGAGTTACCCACAGAAACAAGTCAGTGTCATAGATATAGTTCCTAGGAGATGAAGGGCTTTAGCAGTGTATTTAACAGATATATTTTTTTACTTATTTTAAGTTTGGAGTATTGAGCAAGAGCTGCATAACAGCCATCATAGTTTTATCTAGGAAAAATGGGTAATAAACACAGAGATCATGTTTACTACTGTAATAACCAGGACAAGACAATAAAGTATTGGTATGAATAAAATTAAATAGGCCGGATATAGCTTTGACTAACATGTGCTAACCACCCATTGTTCTTCAGGGAGGAAAGCTTCTGCATCACCATCTTCAGCAAATGCGGTGTCATTCATCACACCAAATGAATAACGGCAAGATGCAAGGACTAGATGCAGAGCACATTAATTGAGTCTATTACTTTACTTTTACTACAGGAAACTTTGATTTCAAGTGGTTTCTGCACACTAATACATTTCCTAAAACTGCTATAAATTTTTATGGATGAATTACTTTATCTGAGGAGCTCACAGTGAATTACGATTTGTACAAGGGTTTGCTCTCTGAGACTTAATGTGTGTTTCTCTGTCTGTTGAACCAGACTTCATAAAGGTTCTCCAGAGGTGCTAGGCATCATTAAGGATAGAAATAAGCTCTTTCTCTCTTTCACTGAAATACCACATTTATTGCCTTAATGTAGTAATGTGAGTGTCCTTTTTTTTCTATTTGGTTTTCACTGTCTCTATCTTGCCCTTAATTATGGAATTAGAAAGGATGACCTTAGGAATGCATCCAAATGAAAAATAATTCCTATATTATTCTGTGCCAATATTCCCCTGAAAAATTAAAATATGTAAATTTAAAATACCAGCCAGTTAAGAGAATTAACTGCAAACCACATGCTTTATCAAAAGCCTTATTTCAAAATCTCAGCACTTGGTGTGACTTGGCATTATTTATGTAGAGCTAGGTCAGTTTACATGAGTAAGTACCTTATGATGGCTGCACATTTTAAAACTGTTCTCACAGTTCTTCTGCCTGCAATTTTAGAAAAAGAGAGTTTGTGAACCTACTAGTCATGGGGAAAAACCCCACAAACTATAAAGACAGCTACAAGCCATATAAATCAGAATGCAAACAAAGAGCCTTTAAAAGTCAGCTGGAAAGCAGTACACCTTTTCTCCTTTTCAGTCTATCTGGAGAAACAGTCTGTCCTGTCTGTCATCTATCTACTGGGATTCTACTTTTTTACGGGCTGAGGACCATGCTGGAATTTAAAATATCTCATGCACTTCAACAAATGAGGACACTATGATCTGCATAGATCAGATACCAGCATCAGAAAAATATTGCAAGGCTACTTTGCTGGTTTTGTTCTCTCTTAAAAAAAAAATCCCCAAACCCAACAAAATGGTTATGCCTCTTCCTTTTCTGCCTCTCAGAGGAGAAGTTAATACCACCATTTTTCTAGGCACTGAAGCCCTTCCCAGACTTTGGGGTGTTCATTTGATGCTCAGTTTACACTCACAGATTCCAAATTGTACACCAGTTATGTTAGCTCTGTAATGAATATCTAATGACTGAACAAGGAGAGGAACAAGCTGGAAGACATTTGGAAGCAGTCCCCTATTCTGGATAAAAATCCAGCCTGTCGTCCTAACATTTTTGATAAAACACATCTCAAAACCTGCAAGGATATGTCAGCTTTAACATGCAGAGAACTCACTGAGCTGTGACGAGAGTGTTGGCTTGGTTTGGCTCTTAAGTACAGGCCTATCACGTCATGGAATCATCCAGTGAGCAAACATAGACTTTGCAATACACAGAATATAAAGGTGGCACAGGATCAGAAGAGTATAGCAACCTTTTCAGACTTAAAGTATGTGCTTTAACATGATAAGAAGAAAAGATCATCTGTTTCTTTCTTTTCAGGGTAATAAAACCTGAATGTAATACTTGAAAGAGGCAGTGTTCTAGCATTTTGGGGACATATATTTTATTGTTGATTAGACTTTTATTTTACATGTACTGAGATTTCTGTAATGGTTTTGGTTTTTTGTTTTGAATCTTTTTTGGCAGCTTAATACCAATTCCTTTTCTAAAGCCTCATTCACATTTTTGCAAATGAGCTGAAGAGACAAATCTTTGGAGGCAGATGGACTAGTAAATCCAGAAATAATATTGGTGCAGCTCTTGTATATGTGTCCCATCACTCAGTTTATAATTTTGTCTTACTTGTGAATTTGTTTCTAGTTTGTTTTTATGGTTCAAGATTTTAATTTCATAGTGTATCATTTTGTGACAGAAACTTACACTTGTTAGCTTAAAAAGGACATTCTACCACAGTGATAGCTTTATGTAATCTCTTCTTCCTGGATAATTTATGCACATTCCTCTGATTTAACAAAATAAAACCATCTTCATATTGTAATAATGACTCCTGGTGCAACAAGGTAGATGTAAGATTTGTATTCTAATTTCTTTCATGACATTCACTTTTTACTGTGCTGAATGATGTTGCCTAATTTTTCAATGTTTCTTTCCATCAGTGAATCATCTTTTCATCGTTCCTTCCTAAATAGCAATTAGTAGTATGAGATAAAACATGCAATGGATTTTTAAAATCGAACTCCTCATCCTTCCTCAATGAAATAGAAAATTCATTAAAAGTAATTATGATGTTATAGTATGTCAGAACCAATACTGCAGAGGGTGGATAATTTGATTAAACAGAGGTCTTCTAGTTAAACCAATCTTACTACTGGTAATACAGATGGAATTCACAAGCTCATATGACTCTCCGAGAGAAAAATGCTAGGATTTGATTAAAGACTCATGTTCTTTGTTACAAGAACAAAACTGTCTTGTAATAGAGTAAAGACACAGGACACTCAGGTTTTCAGAGGATATTGTGATTTTTAGTCCTCTCGTGTGAGGAATAAAGTGACTCCTTATACAAGAGAAAAGCTGAGTAGCATCTGAAGGAATCATACCAGACTTTTCCTGGCTACAGAAGAAGTCATACTAATGCAGGATATTTGGAAATAGGAGCCATAAAATATAAATTGCTCTCCTCTTGCTACACCCACTGGTCTGACCCTCGGCATTATTTTAAAGCAACTTTGTACCCAGCACAGAGCACTTGATTTTGTACTGCATTTTGTATTGCAAATAAAAATGCAGTTATTCTACCCAAAAACGGCAGGTTGGTATATATTTACTTATATTGGTTGACCACACAAGATGAAATATTGCATTCCACAAGGGAATATCATGGATAATCATTTTTTCTGCTAGGAAAATAAGGAGGTCAGGAAAGCATTTCTCTATTCCCTTATTTCTCTATTCCAGCTAAGTGTTCATTGTAAACTTCAGTTAAGGGTGCAAGTAAGATGCTTTAATTTAGAAGAGTTTACTTCATTTGTAATTTTACACAACATCAAATTTAAAATGTTTTTTGTTATTGTAATTTTCATTCATGTTTAGCTTCTGTGAAATAGAAACACAACTACCTAACATCATAAATAAGATTTCTTCTAGGCTTTGCTGTCAGATGTGTTGTGATGGACAGATTGGACAGTATAAACCTTTTTCCTCAATCTAAGACGCTGCAGTACTGCAGCGAACATTGCGGTGCTGATATTGATAGTAATTCAAGATTAAATGTTCTCTTCATTGTCAGTGATGGACAGCGAGGGCCTCAGTTTCAATAATCTTCTGCCAGCCTCTGAGAGTAATGAGCTCTGGTGCCAGTCCAATGGCAGGAGAATAAGCAGTAGTTTTATACGTACCCTAATATGTGTAGTTCTCTGTTTGCTTGCATGCTTTTGCAGTTAAATATACAAAGCATGTGTGATCAAATAGACACAATTAATCAACTAAAATTCAAGCTAAATATAAAACCCCCCCAATCTCAACATTTCTTTCAATTTTACTTCTGACCACAATGTTTGTGGGTTTAGACCATGAATATTGTTTTTTATTATATAACTAATGTTCTCTTTCTGTCAACTAAAACAGCTTATAAAAAGGAAAGATAAGAGGACTTGATGTCTGCAGCACTCATAATCCTGACCTTCCCTGTTTTCAACCCTAAAAATCAACATCTTTCTTATTTAGTTGTTTTAGACCTTAAGTTGCATCACTGAAAGAAGAGTGTATGAGGAAAGGATTTATGCATAAAATCTACACTGATGATTCAAAATTAAAAGTTTTCATTACCTGGTAAACCAGAGCCATAATGAGAATTTAGAACTGAGGTGCTTGCTCCTGATTATCAAATTTCTGTTCTTCAGTGTATAAGAAAGCAATTAAATTTCTTGAGCTCACAGCCATTAGGATAGCAAATGTATTATTTCAAGTATGTTTGTAATTCATTTGTTCAGTGCTTGATTTATTTATAAACATAAAATATGTGGAGGGGGTGATAATTATGGCACATCAAAAGAGTAATGTTTTATGCATCATTAGTAGATTAATAAATTTCATTTTAATTTCTTCCCTTTTAGTTCTTTTTATGTCACATACATCTTGCCATTTTGAAGTTGTGTCAGTTTTGAGGTAGCGAATTCTGTGTAACTTCGCTGAGCAAACAAAAGTGTTGATGTGTAATGTTTATCTGTTCTGCATTCCCTATTTTTTGCAGCAGCGTCCCAGTGCAGTGAGTGTACACCAAGACGTTTGACTGTAGAGGCACGTGCAACCATTCCCACTAAAGGCCCTGGGAGAAACTGCCCACCCCTGCCAGTACCACAAGCTGCAGCTTTCACCCTGCCTCCGTCGCCTGAAGCAGCTGCCAAAAGTCCAGTGCCCTACAGCACATGAACATTTCTTTTGTTTCTTCTGCTGTGGTTCTTCTGAGGGATAGGATTTAATCCCTTTCACTTTTAACTTGCAAAGGAACAGTTTATTTCTGCAGCTGAGAGAGGAGCTTGTTTGTTTAGTTGGAGAGCCTTGAGGGATGCAATGAAATTAGTGCAGCAATTTGCAATAACCTTAGGGGAATACATGCCGCCAAAGATTACTAAGTACAATACACTTTAATTAGAACCCTCCAGCTTTCAGGACACTGTCTTAATCATAGATACTAGGAAAAAGTGGCACAGAACAGGCTATGGCCCAAAATGCCATAAAGTGATCTGACAGTCCCCCTAACTACCCTCTACATTGAATCATTATGATTGCAATGAATAATTCACGTTTCTGCTCTGGTCTGATAACGTTATGATCAAAATAGGTTGTGGAGGTAGCTCTTGGGATTTTCTGAAACAAAACTTAATATCACCAAAAGCTGTACATCATAGCTGAGATTTTTTAAGTGTAAGGCTCACATTTTGCTTACAAATAAAAGGTAGGATAAATACTGAAGCTGTGATGGCTAATTATACATAGCCCATGTTCAAAATATTTGTGATGCAGTAAAGTAGAATTCTAAAGATTCAAAAAGCATTGATCAGGACAAAGAAAATATTGAAAAAAGGTCAAGGAAAAATGTGAGTTTTGAATCGTTTTTTTTAGCATTCTGTATTTTAAATCACAAGTCACATTTCTAAACGTTCACCTAATCTCTAAGCATTTAAGGTATCATTTTAGATACATTTCTACTGACTTCTGGAGTTGGGGTATTATGAAAAACACTAGATAGTCCAAGACTTGTGGAGGAGATTATGTGAATTTCCAAGTTCTAACAATCTCCTGTTCAAGCAAGATGGAAATGTGTCTCAATATGTGAAAAAGACATCTGAACCAGTAAGAGACAGATTAAAACGTGTTTCTCAAACCCAAATGTCAGTGTTACAGACTGTAAGTGAAATATCCCTTTAGACAGATAACATAAAAACACTTGGATTTAGGGCTGTGTAAATAAAGTGCTCTATGCCTTGAACTGATGTTCCGTGCCGTCACAGGAGCTATCCTCTTTTCCAGACATGATTTGGGTCTGTAAACTTACAACTCAGACAAACTCCCTGTTTTCAAAGTAACATTATTATCAGGGTATGTTTTCCTCAAACCTGCCCGATTATCACGTCTCACACTGTAGGTGTTAGAGTTAATGTGTCGTAAATCACAGAGGACTAGGGGAGCACAAAACGTGAGTGAGAATACGTTCTGTTTGTTTCTACTGTTTACATAGCAACCTACAGGAAGACAAGTCGAATTTTCTGACATATATTGCAAAACAATGCCCTAATTCTTTGTAAAGATTATTGCTAGAAAAGGAAAAGTGGGAAAACAAAATGCTTGAGAAATACCTTGTCTTTATATACATGACAATAAGGTTCATGGAAGAAGAAACTCAGTCAATGCGAAGAATATCTAGTTGTGGTTGGATATTACCATGCCACAAGTCATGCTGTGTCACTTGCTGCAGGTGGAACCACAGCTGGGAGAGGGCACACTGTTTCTGAAAATCGCTGGCTATGTCCTAAATTCTTATTGACTAAAATGCTATGTCTACACTAAAGAAGTTCTAAGGATGTAACTCTGTCTGTGCACTGTGGCTGGTGTTTACATTGATTTTGGATGAGGACATGGTGCAATCTTTGGATCAAAATAGATTAGACAAATCCAGTTGAAGGATAAATACTACCAGTGAAAGACAAATGTGCCTCATGATGTTTGCATTTCTCAAAGAGAAATATTTTGCTTAAATATTAAGCAGAAGGGAGGTTCGAACTGTAGGTTATGTTGTCCTTGCCTGTGAATGACAGTCTCCTAAGGTCTTTCATTAACTTTATTTTTGTTTGGAAATTAATGTTGCTTAGCAAATTACGTGGATTTGATCTCATCTCCCAAAAGATAGGAGAGACCATTGGCTGAGTGCTAAAGAAGAGCTGTCCAAGCTCGGTGATAGTGTCAAAATAAATGTGTAAATGGCCTGGAATGAGCATGGAGTGCCATTTAAGAGACAGTTTTCGGTGTTAACCAGTATGGAGCTAGAGTCATCTTCCAAGAACTGAAGGGCAAGTAGCAGATTTTTAGATAAGAATGATATATTTACAAAATATACATATTTATTACATGAGGATAAAGCCAGCATGGGCTTTATCCCTTGAAAACAACAATAAAGAGTATTTTTTTCATATTTGCTTTTAATTTCCACATGCATTTTACATGCACCCTCTTCCTTTCTTCTGTTTCTCTTCTCTCCCATATCTGGGTCAGAAGTGCTCTCTCATGATGATACCTTCCAGGTTTATATGTTTCTTAGAGTTCCTTATAAGTAATCTCTTAGTAAAATATTAAGAAAAATTGCATTACATTTTATGTAATGTCACAGAGTATCCTGAGTTGGAAGGGACCAACAAAGACCATATACTGCAACCCCTGGCCCTTCAAAGAACAACCCCAAAAAACACACCATATGCCTAAGAGTATTGTCCAAGTTCTTCTTGGACTCTGCCAGGTTGATGTTTTGACCACTTCCCTGGGGAGCCTGTTCCAGTCCCCAGCCACCCTTTAGGTGAAGAACCTTTTCCTGATATCGAGCCTACACCTGCCCTGACAGAGCTTCATGCCATTCCCCCAGAGGTACAACTTAATTCACGTATTATCTGCCTTGACCATACACTCTCTTTTTTGAGTATGTGTTACCAAAATATTCACTGGTTTTCTTTACAATTTCAAAAATATTTCCTCTGCTGATTCTCTCTACCAGCCACCAGGTTCTGTGACAAATCACAATTTTAGAGGAAATAAAATGGCTACTATTAGTTAAAATTTCATCTCGTTATTGTCATATGCTGACAAAAATTTGCAAGTTTTTATTTTAATTTCTTTCAAGAAATTGTCGAAAAATTCTTCTGCTCTTTAACATCCTTATTATTCTTTCTGTGACCCAAAAGAAAAATGGGATACTGGCTAAAAGAGTTACTGAATAAAATTAAAATATTATGCATCAGTAAAGATGTGAATAAATATTGATGCTTTGTGACTGGTCTATAATTTTATAAGTTTAGAATTTGGTCTTCTGAGATATAATGTAGATGGCAGCAAGAAAATAATTGCAGTTTACGGAACACCATGCACTGATTTATATTGGCTTTGTGTTTTGTTAATAATATATCAGCTAGTCTCTAGAAACCATATGACGCGTGAGGCAATTTCTTCTATTGTATCCTTCCTCTCACCCAAGAAGTTTCATTTAGTTGGTCTGAATTACCAGCCTAGACCAAGAGTGTAGCTGTCACATGATGAACTAGCTCAGTGCTTAGTATAACATATTAACAATAATGCTAAAGAATGCAATTTTACTCTTAGTCAAAGAACCTGATTCTGCCACGTGTCTGACACTTGAATTATCCTGCGAGTGAATATCAGGGTACCAGTTTTCACTGGAAAAGTGTTTACATGGAGTCTACGAAGCGGGCGTCCTGTTCTTATGCATACAGCATGATAAATCAGTTTGAATGATATAGTGCTGCTGAAGACAGTGGGGTTATAATGGGTTGGTATCCAAATATTACAAGTTTAGATGTGGAGTGAATATTAGTAATTGCCACTCACATGGTGCACAGCACTAAAAATATAAAATGATGTGGCCTTAATGTTACCTATTTTGCTGGCCTTAGTGTCTGACGATCAAGTTCTCCAGCGCAATATTGTGCACACAAGAAAACCCAGTATGTGAATAGTCCCCTATGACAGAGACATTACTCTTTCCCCAGGCCAATTTTTATAGGCTTATAAGTCCTGACTATAAAGCTGAAAGGCTTGACAGCCCTGCCTAACTGAGCATCCAGGCCCCATAGTTCTTGAAATCCAGCCTAAATGTCTCATCTAAACCCAATAAAGTGTTAGCATGTTTTATAATGGGCAGCTGGTGATTAAGGTAAGCTAAATAAATTTTGCTCTGAATTTTACTTTGAAAGATGAACCAGAGCTGCTCAGGAAGCTGCATGTGCTGCTCATGAGCCACACTTTAGCCAACTGTGCAATAAGGTGCTGAGACTGGTTTGCACTCAAACAAAAGTCAGATTGGCAAACCTAAGCAAAAGTAATGAAACTGAAAAATGGACCCAATAAAAGGTATTATATATACATATACATATATAATTTAAAAATATGTTGGAAAAAAATGTTTTCATCAACAACTGCTATGAGGATTTATGCTTTAATAACTGTAACAACCTAAAGTGCACAGGTATTTGGATCCAAACTACAGGAAATATGTATCATGGAAGTGCACAGCCTTGCACGAGAAACCACTAGATTTGATGGGGTATTCATTCCAAGCACCACTGGAGTTACAAGAAGGTTACTTAACGGAGAGAGCATTTAATTCTGCATATGAATCATCGTGTAAGCAAAGAAAAATACTGAATTTTTTCTTGAATTACTTCTGATACCTGACTGAGCCTGCCAATTGTTAACTAATCTTTACTTTCTATACTGCAACAAAAGTAAGATTTTTTAGCTAATTTTCTAAGTTACCCTGCAACCCTTTTTCCTTTCCTATGTTCACACAGTTCCTTGAAATGTCTCTGCTTCTGGCAGTCCCTTCTATTTTCAGCACTGGTGTTTTGTGGAGATAGACACCCTTTTTAGCATGTAGATAAGATTTAAAAAACAGTAGAGGACACAGAGATGCCAGAGACTATGAGGCATTAAAGTAATTCCATGTCGAGAACCAATCTTCACAACTTCTAAGGATAATTAAGACAGCATTCCTTGTTGAGAGATTTTCTTTTTTTCCTTTTAAAAGACTGGAATCTACTGCAAGGACACATTTCTCTGGCTCAAGAGTTCTTGATTGTTGTAATCCG
>VZTA01019011.1:0-44921 GCA_013398855.1 Mohoua ochrocephala | reverse complement strand
AAGAAAAAAGTGTTCTTCTTCTTTCTGAGGAAAAGCTGTTTGGACATCTTGTTTCAGAGGAAGGTTCAGGATGATGAGGTTGGAAATAAACTGCTTTGTTTTTATTCTTCTGAGAAAGACACTGGAGTCACAGCAATGGCCACTTTTTATCTGAAGGTTTGCTTCAGCAGTTTCTGTCAGTGAACTTATATTTGTAGTTGTCTAGTCGTTCCGGTGGTTTACTGGCCATGTACACTGCCTACAAAATGAAAAGCAATGTGATTTTAGAAGTATTCAAGCCTTTCCATATGAGAATGTGTGTCTGTAAAAGATCTAAGAGAGGTGCAAGCTCAGGGTACCCCATAGCAGTGTAACCATTCCATATGGTGCTGCGTTCAGGCAAAATAACCATATTGACAGTGCCTTTAGGTTTGGAGCTTTAACAGCTTTGCACTGCAAGGGAAAACCTACCCTAAATCACCCCACATATCATTCACAGAATGCAGTCATCCAATGAGGCCTAAAGCTTGCAGTGGGGAAAAAAAAATATCTAAAAATCTGCACAGCAATTTTGAAATATTAAGGTAACTTTGTTCTTCTATGGGTCATGTTTCAAGCTGTCATCAGAGTGGCACTTGAAACTGTTGGAAATGTAATTCACGTGGGTGGGAAACTGGAGAAAGTGGAATGTTTTTCTCTCAAAGAATTCAAGACACAGCCCTAGACATCAGACTACACTGCAAGGATCACAATTTTTAAGTCCTTACTGAGAAAAAAAGCCTTTCCAAGGATCTGATTAGTAAGTATGCAATAGATGTATAATTTAAAAGCTTCACTGGAGTTGGTAAATTCTAACAAAAGATATCTAAGTCTTGCAAAAAGATTTTGGTTACTGAGAAATTCAGCCCTAGATAGGGATTATTCTGATAATGGTGCTGATCTTGGGATATTTGCTACATATTTTTAATGAACAATTATAAATACGATGCAAAAACTTTTGTAAGAGTCGGTTAAATGAAGTGCACTCATAGTCTATGGACTAGTTTTAAATTCAAGTATTAGGAAATATCTAAGAGGGTTAGACACAGTGACTTCAACTGACTTCATGACACTCAAAATTAACAATTGTCATTAATGTAATTAACTTGTTAAGAGGGTGTCCTATTTCTCAATGTCAAAAGAATACTTTATGTTGTACTCCTGTCCCCAAGCTTTTGTTGTACAAAATTTTGTTCTTTAAGATAAATTATTTCTCTGTTTTTCTTTTCTAGGGAATGGAGAGAGAATCTTTGCCTCATGGGATGATCTATCTTTTCTAAAATAATGTTCCTGTAGGTGTATCATCCCCTATAGGATGCAGATTTTTCTTCTTTGACTATAAAAGCTGTCTAAAAGAAAGATTTTTGTCTTCAGTGGTTAAAGCAGCTGCATACAAAACATCTTTTTGGGCTTTGTGGAGGAAGACGAGGTGCCTACCATAGACTTCTGCTGTGTTGTGTGTTCCATCATTCCCCTTTTGGTGTTCGAGTTATTCAGTGAGTATAGGTTCAAGAAGTAAACATGATGTTCAAAAACCAGTACTTTACTGGATACAGCAGTATTTGGTCTGTCTGCACATCCTTCTGTGAACGTGAAATTATTTACCCTGTGTCACATTTGCCACTTGCTTAAAGGTAACTGAATCCCTGCCATGAAAGCATAAGGCAATTATTCATAGCTGCAGCATCCCTGAGCTACTGAAGCATAAAAATGATTGCAAACACACATGATCTAGTAGTTGCAATCCTAGCCAACATGCCTTGTTGAATGGGAAAATCAGTAACAGTATGAATAAATCTTCCACTGACATGATCAGCAAACATAGGACTGAGACAGCAAAAGACCTTCAAAGACCTGTTTTGATTAGAATACTTTTATTTTCTGAGCTTCATTTGAGCCAAAATTAAGTGGACCTACACGCACTATTTTCAGCTGTCAGATGCACTAATTCATTTATTTGGCAAGTGATCTCATTCCTGGTTAAAAATTCTGTGCCCATGACAGCATTAAAGGAGTATAATGTAGTACATCAGGCAGCAAGAAGCACAGGAGTGGCAGAGGAGGAAGGCAATTTTTGAGCTGGTTTTGTGTCTGGTCTGCTCAGCTGCTACAAACAGGCATAACTCAACAGGGATGCATGTATATGAGGAAATTTCCAATATTAGCTGAGTTGAGACCTTACTTTTGAGGTTGACGTAAAAAAAAAAACCAAAACAAAACCGAAACCACCACCACCAACAACAAAAAACCTATTAATTTTAAATATCCTTTTCATAGGGACTGCCTAACTTTTTGTCTCGTGGAACCTCCCATGTCTATCTGATTGTCATTTGCAGGCACTGAAAATGACTGATTATAGCTATTCTGCAGTTTCTGCTACAGTCTACCAAATCAGTCTTACATTAAAAAACCCCAAGATAGGATGACCACATGCCAAGGCTGATATTGCTATTTATTTCTACCCATGACCTAGTGTCAAACCCAGAACACTGAAAAACATAAGCTTTCCTATCTAACACGAAGCTTTTTCTCTTATCTTAACCCCTGCTTGGGAACAAGGTACTACAAGTTACTATTAAGTGTGAATGAAGCTCAGAGCCTTTCTATTACCCACCTAGGAATGTGCTCCAGCCCTCTCTCAGTGCACGGTAACTCAATTCCTTAGTGATGACAGACAAGTAATTTCTGAGTTGCTGAGAAACAAGTGTGTGAACACGGGAAGTTACCAGGGGAACCAACATACTGAAAGCCTTTAGCTGATTGTACATTAAGTTGTCTAACTATTTCTAGAACAATAATAAAAATAACAGCACACTCTTCGGGTCACCTACCTCTGGGAAGTAACCCTTCGTGTTTCTGCTCTCACTCTTGCTGTTGTAAGACCAGCACTGTCTTGCTTTCTCCACCTTTGATCTTTTTGCCACTTCAGCAGAGTATACAATTCCAATTATTCATGCACAGAAAAAAGGAAAATTTGATTCAAACAGATATAAGGATATGCAGGGATTGTTATTTCTTTTTCCCCTCATAATCTCTTTTCACTGGAACATCAAATAGAGATTTTTTTCTCTTATCTCTCCAATTTCTCTGTGGATGGGCCATTCAGCCAGCAGATGGGAGCCCCTGATTTCAATCCCAGAGGCAACTTTATCAACTAAATTTTACCTACAAAGTTAAAGTAAGGTGAGTTTTTCCCAATACTCCTCTTTACTGGTATTTTGTTAACAAAATAGCCATTTTTCCCCCAGTCTCCAACTCACTTTCCTTGCTTTCAACCTGCTTTTATCTGATCTAGCCTAAATTAACACTTTCAAAATACGTAGAGATCAGACCAATTCTTCCCAGTTGCTTCCAGCATTATGTTCATTCCTTCTCTAGGGAATGGCGACAAGGATAAAAAGCTGTGCTACTTCTCCATAAGCAGTATCTTATTCTAATAAACCAATGCCTTTTTACTTAATCTGTTTTCTAAGTTCTCATTCTTAGTGAGGAAAATATCCATCCTAGGATGTTATTCCTTATACATCCTTTTATAGAGACTGTTTTCCACATTACTTTATCGTTCCTTGACTTTGCACATCTCCAAACAGTAGTGAGTCACTATGTCAAGGGAAGAAAATAAAAAGTCATTCTGAAATCTGTCTTTTTTATGCTTTATTAGTATTCACTATTCAGATCTTTTTCTTTATTCAAATATATTTCAGCTTCTGGCTTTTGTGTCCATCTCTGCTTCATCTCTTTTGCTTTTAACACTTGCTTTCTACTTCAAGCTTTCGTTCTAGGCGCAGTGAATTGGAAAAAGCACCCTGCAAAATAACTCCACCCCCGTAGCTAGGAATAAATACCGCTCTGAATACCAGCTGAGCAGCTGACAGGTCTTGACCATTGCTTTTTGTGCTATTTACAAATTGTCCGTCATGTTCTGCCCCTCATCTGGTATCTATTTGCTGCTTTTGTGTGCTGAGTGTCAGGCCCTGGGGTCAGGCACCACTTTTCATTGCGTGCAGGAGAGGGTATGAGTGACATTGTGTGCTGCCAGTAAGCTGCACCTTGATGGGAGTGTGGGAAGCAGAGCCTCAGCTCCTCCTGTTAGGAAAGCTGCTGCTGTGGCCCTGATTTACACACAGTCAGATCCCACGCTGCTGTCTTTGGAAGCAGTCCACCATCAAGTGTTTGTTTTCTTTAAAGATGAGATCTAGAGCTGAGCTCAGTGCAGCAAAAAACTGTTTTATTACCTTTATAAAACTATTTATTGCCTTTAAAAGACCAGGACAGAAGCAAAAGTACCATTTCTGTGCTCTTTTCACAGTGAAAAAGAAAAGATCATTTGTTCTGAAAAAGGGAGCACTGATGTTTTGTCTCTGTTTCTGGCAAGGTTTCAGCCTACCAGACTAGGATGCTCCCCATCAGGAGCTGCCCCTTCACAGGCTCTGATAGGCTTCTCTCCTGTGTTTATTGACTGGGAGAGCTACATGCAGTATTTTCTGTAAAATAGAAAAAAATCCTATTTTCTTGCCCAAGAGTAGGAAGATGAATCCCAGTGTAATATTCACACTTCTGTTGGTCTTAAGAGCCTATGCAGCTATTCTTTTAATGGATCCTTTTGGCATCTTATAAGTCATCCGTGGTTAAATTTTTCTAGCAGAACTTATCACGTATGAACAAATATAAGGCTCATCTACATAGTGTAGATAATACACACATTATAACAGAAAACTTATTCACTGCTAGGCTATAAAGTTAAACAATTAGAAGCTAGTAATTTTTTTCCAGTAATCGGTAATTATTTTTTTCCTGTAGTAAGTTCAAAGGATCAAAGAAATCTGTATATGTAATACAACATTAAGTCTTATCACCTGCTCTTTCAAGGCTTGTAAACACAACAATGAATGTCAAGCAACATTAACAGATTCAGAAAAAAGAATTTGTGTGGGTATGGAGAAGAGAAAATTTTTTAAAAAAATATCTTTATCTTTTCAAGGTAATTTTTAGAAAAAAATATTGTCTCATTAAGTTTATAAGTATTTCCTCTACCGTTTCCTCTCATGAATACATGGAATATATCAACATCTCTATATTGATTTTTTCTCTTCAGAAAGAAGAAGAGACAGAATATCTGAGAGGGGGAAAAAAAAACCACTGAAGGAACAGCTTGGCAGCATTTAGCATTCATTGTAAGATGTGGGTGAAGGTATTCCACATTGCTGTATTCATCCTCTGATAGGAAGAACTCGGTGATTGCAAGGAGCGGCTCTGGAAGGAGCTTCACGGATGCTTTGTGACAGGAGCAGTCACGTGTTAGTGCTCGTATGTGCCTGTCATGAAGACCTCCAGGATGTGATCTGAGGAAGACAATATTTTCATGTCATATTTAGAAGGGACTGTCGTCATTAGGAGTTCCTCCCCACTACACTTCTGGGAAGAAGGCTGTACATGATTAAGCTGGGTTAAAATAACTTCTTCACTTGGTTCACACTATGGGTTTGAACCAGGGTTTCCTGTGCTCCCAGGAACAGCCAAGAGACAAAGAAACAATTTTGTTAATAACAATCTTTACTCTCCTACAAATATATTAAAATTAAAATCGCATTGAACCTTCAAAATTCAAATGCTCCATGTTCCTAATACCAATTTTTTTTCTCCAATCCCACTTTTTTTTTTCCTCAGTTTTCTACTCACTTTCTTGCTGTATTTAATACTGTTTTAAATATCCCTTGTCTTGCCACTACTGCTCTGCAGAATCCTGCTGTGCAAATTGGCACTTTAAGTGGAGGCACTTCATATAAGCGACTAACAGCCACTCCTGGGGAGCTACTTAGAGGAACAATTGCACTAAACTGTACCTCTTGCTTTGAAGAAAAATTAGATAGAAGAGAAAGAACTCAAGCTAACAGGAGATAATAATTCAAGCTTTATATAAAGTATGAAACTATGTAAAGCCTTTAAGACCTGTAAAACTGCAAGAGGCTTTTCACAGTTAAAGGAAAAGATTAAATCTCTACTTGGGAACCAGGGCTCAAAGTCAGTGAAGCCCCAAAGTGTCATTAAAATTTTGCAACTCCTGAGATGTCTGCCTTGTCATTGTTAAAGCTGTTCTGTACTCACTGAATTACTACCCTCGTCTATTTTACTTGGAGTGGCCCTTAAAGTCAACTTATTTTTTATATTTTTATGCCTTAATCCCTCAGGATAGACAACAAAACTCTTATATAATTCAGGATTATTCATAGTTGCCTGTGATCTTTTTGACAAAACTATTTTTCACTGGCAAAGATCAGTTTGACACACTTCAGACTGAAGGAAAGGTTTTAAATTTAATTTCCATTGAGACCAGATACATGGGGAAAATTTATTTCTTAAGGTCAAAATGAGGAGGTATCTTGTAGGTCACTAAATGGGATCATTGCCCCAAATATTAAGTGTTTGATGATCAAATCCATAATCTGAAACCAATTAGTGGATTAATTGTTATTTTCTGATGAACCAATGCCTGGATTTTTTTTCTTTTTATTTTCTGAGTAACCTTAAATTTTCCTTGATGTGGAATTAGAGAGTATTCTTTATATACAGCTTAGAAATTAGAGTATTTTGCTAAACTAATTCCATTCTCTCATTTTAGCAAGTGATTCCTAAATGGAAAATGCGCACATCATCCCCACAGCAGAAGCACGTGTATGGACCGGCTGCCACGGAAGACAATCAGTTATTGCTGGGATGGAGAAAAATATCCTTCTTTTCTCAGGGGTTCTTAAGCGCTCCATCTCCCTTTTTCCTTTTTCCTTGGCATTTTGGGCCCTTAGCAGAAGGAAGAATAGACTTTGCAGCTTCAGAGATTTCCTTAAGATAGGCAGAGTATATTGTTTTCTTTATTTTTTACACACAGATTTTACAGATACCAGGATTGCTATTTCTTCTTAACAACTTGAATTCATGAATTAAGAGTCCAAGGGTAATGCTATTGAAATGTCAAGTTCTTTTCCTAGAGGTTAATTCACCTATCTAATTAAAGCCATCCAGTCAGGATGAAAATAAAGTTTACCTACTCTGAAGGAAAACCCAGGTTCCATTGAAATCTGTGGAAAAAAGCTTTTACAGACTTCAGCAGAGCTATGATTTCACGTATAATTAGAAATTGCTATTTTAAAACTATTTATTAGGGCTTGGAGGATGGGGACACAGAAATGTAGGAAATTTCTCTGACCAGAATTACTCTCCAGTAGCCTCATTTGCAAATTGGGAAAATAGTTCTTTTTATTGAAAAAAATTATATTTTAATACAAATATTATAAATTATAAATAGCATAATATATAAAATGAAAATAAATTTGGTTTACCCTCAATTTTTCAAAGCAGTGAAACAAATATTTTTCCCTACAGCTTTGTGTGCCAACTAATCATCAATTGACAATCTGTTTACAATGTTTTCTGAATATATAGTTCGTATCATTTTTCTATTTCATTCTTAGCATAAAAAACAAGGAAAAATACAGCAATGAGAAAGTATATAAGGGGAGAAAAGAAAGATTCATACTAATTATGAGCGACTTGCTAGCAATATAGCAAAGAGACTGATTTATGTGGTTGAAGGTAAGGTACAATTTCAACGTCTCTCATAGTATTATGAGGATGATGAATGACCTGTTTTGCTGTTGCAATTTTAGTAATTGCAGAGAGCAGGGTAAAATCCATTCCTCTGACTCACTCTGGAGATGAAGGAAGGAATAGCTGTGGCCGTTCTGACATCACAGAAGAAATGCTGGTTTACCCTTTCTTTAAAAACAGGAACCCAAGCTCATTTTTGTTCTGTCTAAATTAATCCAAGATTCTCCACAACTTTCAAAATGAATGCCTGGATAACACATAGTAGGCAGACCACATTCCATAAGGAAAAGGGCTAGTTTACATATTTTTGCTTTACTTATCTGACAAGAATAGCAATATTTCATTATATCTCAGAGGTTGCCTTTTAAAGGAGGGGAAGAAGGGTTTTTAAAAGCTGCATTGTTTTATGCTGAGTTGCTTGCTTATTTTTAAGGTTTGTTGATCTGAAGTTGAAAATTAGAATAAAAATGTGCTCTCCATTCTTTATGATAAAAATGCATTTATTAGAGTAGAAATTTAGGGGAAAAATCCAATTATATTAAAAATTAAGTCATATTAAAATTTGAAAGTTGTTTTCTAGCATTTGGCTCACTTAAATGAAGCCTGGAGTAAAAAAAAATGTGCAACTACAGTAAAGCAAAGAAAATAAGCATGCCACCAATGACTTGTGATAGTGACATTAAAAAAATTGATAACAAAGAAACTTAGACAATATTTCAAATTTTCTTTCTTTTTATGTCAAGGATAAAATCTTTGATTTTAGAGGAATAATAAAATAAATCATGTTCTAAAGATGATGGAAGTACAAATATTCAGGGAAAAGAACTCTTCTGAAATGTCATCTCAAAGATCAATTTGACAAAAGTGAATAAAACTCCAGTCAAATGAGACTATGACTCTGTTGAACTTTCTAAAATATTTGTCTTAGATTGTTTCAAAGTTGCCATCAATCAAAAAAAAAGGCTCAAAAATGAGAGTATCACAATACAGGTGACCTTTCAAAGGTAGAAGAGGGGGCATTGAGGACCAAGACCCACTTAGCATTATTGATTGCAGGGTGAGATGTGCTCCAAGCCAGTTCAGTCAGCTGGGTGCTGCACTGTTAAAGTGTGTGCAAACTATTAAGCTTTTAAATATTTATTGCATTTGGAGGATACTTGGCAAGCTGCTGGCAGTCCATAATCTATGAAAATATGGACATGTGATTTTCCTCTGAGGCGGGAGGTTTCTACAAGAACATTTCTAATTACAGGTATTTTGAAAGTTTTCCCCCTCTTTAACGTGTTCTGTAGTTTAGAAGCAGCCCATGTGAGCCAATTTCTTAGAATCGGTTCATATTTAATAGAAGATTTAAAGAGTCATAGGTATCCGTCCCTGGCGTAAAGTTCATTGACAAATGCCAAGCTTGTTGAGAAGCAAAGGGGAATTATTATGCATTAATCGTGTCTAACCATTTCTTGAAAACTCTTGTGAATGTCAGGAGCCCTTGGTATCCTGTTAATTCACAGAGCTGTCTGTCATTGTGTCTAACTCCTAGAAACCTGAATGACAGAGCAGGGTATTCCAAAGGGCAAGACCTCTGTTCCTCAACAGATGGAGAGCTGATTAGCAAAGCTCTGGAGTCACTCTGCTGGTATTCACCAGGGCTGGGACGAAGATCCAGACCTGTGAACCTCCGACAGCCTCTCAATTCACTGAAGCTCCTGAATTGTGTGGTGGGGGTGAGAGGAGAGGAAAGAGTCGAGACTGACATGGAATTTAGGCTGTGTCAGTGTGACTGGTACTGACAAAGACTTTTGGGAACCTGAGTTTTGATGAGTGTGAATAGTGCAGTGCCTGGTAAGTGCAAGGGGCTCTGTTATCAGGTTTTGTTGCAGCACAGTTCTGGGATCGATGGCAGCCCAAGAACTGGTACCCAGGTGTGGTGCTGTGCTTGCTTGAGTGTGGCAAAGGGGCAGCCAGGTCAGGACTCTGTGACCCGTGCTCCAGGGACTCCTCACTGAAATAGGCTCCTCTTGTCTCTTCTAAAGTCTGCTAAGGAGGTTAAAACTGATTTTAGGGGCCTGAGATCAGGCCCTAAACTTGAGGCAATGTTGAAAGCACTGACTTGACAAATTGTTGGCATTTAAACCAGACATTTTTTCACAATAAAAATATGGCATAAGTCTTGTCATTGCTGCTGCAATGAGCTTGGATGACTGGATGTTCCAGGCACTTTCAAAATCAAATGACTCAAAGAGATTTCAAGTTGTGTACCTGTTTTCTATTTCTTTCATCTTAGATTTCAGCTTCTTACAAAACAAGTGCATCTGAAAAGTTCTATTAACCTAAATGCTATGAATTTTTACTGGATAAATTGCAGATGAAGGCAGAATGAAAAGCAGTGAATATTAGGAGGAGCAAATATCTGCAGAGAAATAAAAAGCTGGAATTTCCCAGTGAGATCAGAGAGAAAAGGAAGAATGGATGTAATTTTCTTCCATATCCAGGAAACAAATGTAATCGAGCTAAGTTGAACTCGCAGCAGTTTGTTATGCTTAAAAAAAAAAAATCAGGTCTGTGTACTTTTTCATTTACTTCTAGTATGTGTTTTCTATCATGGGCAGTATGTGCTAGGTGCTAAAACTGCGAATATAAGGACTGCAATTCCTTCACTAGAACTGCCTGATGAGCCCTGTTCTCCTGGTCAGATGGTGGGGAAGATTCTATTCTTCCTGCACACATGCAGGGATTTTGTCTAGCCCTGGGGGGGAAAAAAAAAAGAAAAAGTAGGTAGATAGATAGATAGAGAGATAGACAGATAGAGAGATAGATAAATACCACAGGCATATATACAAATCTGTTACTAGATATGTAAATAAATTCAGACCACTGAAGAGTTAACTGTAGAAGAATTTCTTTTAGCTGTGGATTTTTTTGATATCTGAGGTCTAAAATCTCCTAGAAATTGAGCTTCCTTGTTAGGTATTTCATTGCAAGGAAAATATACTTTCTCTGAATATGTAATATGTGCTACTGAGGAAAAATCTCTCTGAAGTAAATATGATTTTTTTTTTGTAGTTCAATTGCAAACAGAGAGGATCGTGTCCCAGTCAAGTTAAGTGCAAATCAGTAAATTATAGCAGAGCATGACTAATTTTTTTTCTGCAGATGGAAATCAGTGATTGGATAATAATAATTATGAATAGATTTGTGTTTAACAGCTCTATTAAGGCACTACCAATCCACTGAATTCCTCTCCTATGCAGTGTGTAAGTACTGGTGGCTGACTGCAGTTCAGAAAAAAGAGAGAGAGCAGCTAATAACTAAAGCCATAGCAGCAGTGTTCTAGCACAAAGATTAAAACTGAAGATAGCTTTGGGTTCTTGGCCAATTCTGATTTCTTATTCACTGAGTTTGGAATTTGAAAACAGCCATTGTCAGCTAAAATGTGACAGGATGCAAACATCTTCAACAGAGGCCTGAATGTGGGTCTAAATTCTCTGGAATATGAATGGCAGGAAATAATCACCCGAAAATGTCATAAATGACACCCAACACAAGTGGTTAATGACAGAAGTCTTCTAAGAGGCAGAAGCAATGGTAAAAGGACATAAGCTATGTTCAAACAGGTTTTTCCCACTCTTTAAGGGTTTGTGGCCCTGTTTTTCAAACCCCTACATTCCCAGTTAGTGGAAGAGGACCTAATGATGATTGTCACTTTATCTACTGGCTCAGGAGTTAAAAGCTGCACTGGGTTAAGGTACGTGTTCTTATAAGAATATAAAATTAGTACCACAATGTCTTGTGGGACAGCTCAGGAATTGCAGATTTTCTGTTTGCTATTTCCAGCTCAAAAGCCATTGATCTCTCTCTGTTCAGCTAAGTTGTCTATGTTTAAATAAACAAGAGACTTTCAGAAGCACCTGCGTTTCACTGTAGATTATATAAGCATTTTAGGCATTTGCTTTAAGGAGATTTGTACATTAGGAATCTAAAATTTAAGCATATCCTGAATTCATGGAAATTTTACCTTCTCTAGAATAGGCAACAGCTGATCAGATATTACAAGAGGGACAGTTTTAGCCCAAAACTCCTAAAGTGTGAGTGGAAAAAAAAAAAAAGGCAGTTTTGCACTGTCTTGTACGGCTGCATGGAGCTGACATTTTTAGCACTTACTTCAAAGACCTCTCTAAATCTCTGCACTTCACACCAGCTGCAGACATAACTGAGCAGAGCTGAACAGAGCTGGAAATTATTTCAATGATGACAATTGCCTTACAATCACAGCAGTTTTTCCTTGAGTTACTTAAATGCCTGCTTCAATTTTAAATGTCTCTGGGAATTAGAGGAAATCTTAGGTTTACAATGTGATTCTAGCCTAGAACCCTCCATTTGGCAGTTTCTCCTCCATGGTAAATACTAGCACTTTTGATTTTTTGCCTTCCTGCTGTATCTTTCTCTCGGTCTGTCAGAAGTCTGTACCTTGAATTACAGATGACCAGAACTGACTGTATCAGTGGGCTTTGTGTGAGTTCATTCCTGCACAAGTCCACATGTAAGCTGTAGGCAAAATGTTCCCCAACCCACTAATTCTGCAGCATTCAACATCCCATGAATATGAGAAAGCAACAGAGTACTGAGTCAAGGGATGAGCAAAACACTTGTTTTATTTTCTAAGACTTTCCTAAGAAGAAGTTTCCAAAAAGAAGAGATTTCAAAAATGTCTTGGAATAGGATCTCAGAGGAAAGATGTTACTTTTGCAGTCATGAGTTCCACACACTGCATCACTCTGAAATGACTCGCAGAGCATCTGCTGTCCTGGCAGAGGCTGTGAATCAGATGCTTTCAATCAAACATATGCTGATAGAAAAACCCACACCTGCAAGAAGACACTCATGGTTTCACTAGGTTAGCCACAGGGACGCTGAAAAAGGTTGTTGAACCCCACACAGGTGTAAACAAAGTATAATTATCAACTGGAGCTAAACTAATGTCCTTTATTCCTAAAAATGGAGCTTGAAAAATTTGTCTTTATTTTAGCTAAATTCAGGATGGCAATGGGAGTTCCTTATAGTCAACTAAGAAACCAAAATAATGAAAAATCTCCATGTAGAAGAGCAAAGTGCTTTTAAATAATGAAGGCAAGTTCCCACTTCTACCTGAAGACCTCATCTAATTGGATTCAGAGTGTAAAAGAATGATAGATAACAAGAACTCTGAAAAAGGTTCTCTGTTTTGGGGAACATGAAACAAATTACAGGAAATTGAAACGAAAAGAATCTTCCTGATGGAAAAAAAAAAAATTACGGCAATATCCAACCAAATTTGACATTCATGGATATGAGTAATTTGAAGAATTCAAGGATTTGAATCAGCATGTCCTAGAGAGATTCAGATTTCCATGTTTGAGATATGTTAGGCATTTCACAGTTTCACTCTTTCAGACAGTCAGTTTTCTGCATGTATAATTTGCACAGGCACTTCCATGGTATATACATTTTATTGAAAATGTACAGTCAAATATCACTTTTTTGTAGATAATCACCTAGGGTCATGACTTCTTATTATAGTTTTAACTTCTGGATTTAATTCTTGTTTGAATAGCGATGTATTTTGTAGGACTCAATTTTAGCAAGACATGGTGGTATTAGCTATCAAAATTTAGAGAATTTCCTGTTGTTCTGGCAATAAATAGAGGTTCAAATTCTGAAAACTTTGCCTCGTCTGTCACAGCGTTTTGCCAAAAAAGGAAGTAATCTATATTTATCCCTTAATCTTTAGGACTTCAGGAGGGCTGAGAGTAGTCAAAAGGGGTCAGTGAAAAGTGTAAAATGAGCACTCTAATTTCCAGCAGTAAAATAACTTTACATTGTATTTTTTGTCTCAGACTTAAGATAAGAATGCTATTGTGTGCTAAGGCTTCAACACTGCGCTGAAATTTTTGTCAGATTGACCAAGCAGCTCCCTCCTACATGTCAGCATGACATGACAAATTGTGCTAAGATGCTGTTTTCAGCCCAATGCTTCAAATTTATTTTCCATTCTTTTGTGTTACACCTCAAAATCTGGACTTTGTAGTTAAAGCCCTTGCTTTTTACTTAGAACTTAATTTTAGTTTTTAAATGTACTTTGGCTTCTACCAGTTCCCTCAAAGAAGTTTTCTTTACTGACTGAGAGCCCAGCAATGGGCCCAGTTGCACTGCAGTGCAGGATGGCACCCCAGGGGCTCGTGCCACTTACCCACGACAAAGTCCAGAACGCGACTCAGGTGTCGCTCACAATCCGAACAGCAAAGCAGGGTGTGCTACAAGCACATGGTTTGCATTCATTCCACTGCTGTCTCCTACTGAAAATTAAGTTGACTAATAACAAGCTTGCCATAACTCCTCTGTTCAGCTTGCAATGGAGAGCAAGGAACTTTAGCCAAAAACTTTTCAATCTAAGAAAATAAGAGCTTCTGACAGGACTCCTTTCACAAAGTTCCCCTTGATTTATCACCTTTTTCAAACTGTTCCCTGCAATAACTCTACTTTTCATGCTAATTGCAGCTTACAGCTCATTATTTTCAGGAGTGTTTAAAAGAGGCTGGTGTTATAGAAAAGGATCATTTTGAAGGAGGTGCCATCTTCTACACTCTCTGCCTCACTATTCCCAATTATTTCATGGTCATTCTAATTGGCTACTACTCAGAGATAGAAAATTTGCTGCTGTTTGATCTTTTGCTCGTTTGAGGATATTCTAGTGCTTTAGGTTCTCTAAAAAGGGTTCAAAGCATGTACAGATCAGGAGTGACATCCTGTTCTGTGTGTTGCTGCTCACAGCTGTGCAAAGCACAGGCAGTCTCCTCCCAGGTTTGGAGACCCTTGTGCCTTCTCCACCACAGCAATAGCTGTCATCTACCCCCGGTTCACTAAATCTGCTCTGGACTGGATTTTGATTCTCTCCAGCTTCCTAGATGAGGGTATGAGGAGAAAAATCTTTCTACTTTGTTCAGTTACCACCTAAACTCTGTGTGCAGGGTTTCAGATGCTGTATCCTTCTGCATTCTCAGCTTTCTGTGAGTTGCATAACAGGGAAACTGGATGGGTATTTAGTGTCAACAGGGGGAATTCACTGAGCTTAGAGAAGTTCCGCAGCAAATCATCATCCTTTGGGAGCTCAGAGTCAGAGTAACTTTCCAGGAAAGGACTACGACCATGAGATAAGCCCTTTTAGGGAAATCCCCAAGGTATGCAGGAAAGATGAGTTTCTTCTTGCATCTCTTTTTCACTCCCCTTTACATTTGGTTTAAACTTCAGTGATGTGGACATGATGAAATGCTTTCCCATGCAGCCACTCATTGCCTGTAATAACACTGTTCTACAACAACATTATAATCCTGAATTTTCTGACAGAGATAACTGCTTAAAACAGAACATCTAATTTCAAAATTGACTTAAGTGAGAAATGGCTTACGTTCATGGTTGGTTTTTCACATCATTAAAGAAGAAGAGACGTGAGCGGTACAAAGTAGAAATGGGAGTAACTGCAGAGGTTGATAGAGAGGGATCTGCAAGGCAGTGCTTACTGACAAGGCATTACAGGACTAGTTCTTGCAGCCCTCCCACAGGAATAAGTGGACCTGGTTGGCAGCAGCCAATAATAAATGCACCTATTAAGACAGACAGGGAGTGGACCACCTGCATGTCTTTTATGGTGGCACAGTGGTCGCAGCAAAGTTAAGGCTTCAAATATAAATTGGTAACTCTATCTTTAAAATTGCCTATATTATTCTCCATTAAGAAAGAAAATGGGGGCTCTTGGGGAAGGTAAGATGTCAGGAAGGGTTTTTTAAGAGGAAAATATTCTGGGTAACTTGTAACAGAATCAGAAGAATCCTGGATCAGGCAAAAGGATGGAAAAATCTGTGGTGGCTCCTCTTCCAAGAAAAGAAATGTTATGGAAGAAAGGAGGGACTAGAAGTGTTCAAGGCATTTTCTGAACAAAACCATCCAACCATCCCTCTTTTCTGAGTGATGGAAAAAGGAACCAGGAAGTGAATATACAATCTCAGTCTTACTACCATAAAGGCACTTCGGGACTTTTGGCCTCTTTATAGAAACAAGGACAATGAATTTTGCAAATGTTGTCAGTCACCAAATGTTTAAGTCAAATTCATGGTGTCAAGTGATGCAGAACACAATGGTAAATCAGACAAACTGGGACTCCTTCCCGCCCTTGCAGGTGTATGTGAAACACTCATTTTCTCTGCTTAAAGGCCTGACAGCTACCCAATGTCACCATACGTTTCCAAACACATTTTCCAAATGATTTCTCGGTAATACGTTGTAAATGTGTATTGTAAATTAGAGAGGAGAATTTAAAAAAAAAAATAAAATTAAGGAACTCCTACTTTCAGAATTACAAGAGAACTAAGTTACCAGGAAAGGGCTATTTCACACTGGCCTTTTGATGTGATGCTTCTTAATCCTGGATCTTTCAGCCGTCTCCTCTGTTTTTATCACACACAGCATGCTTTTTCCTTTGGGAAGTCATGTTATAAGGGTGCCAAATACTTCCTTTTTCCTGAGCCAAATATCAGCACAAGATATAACCCTTAGAAATGGATAGTTACTCTTTAAAAAGCATGAAATCTGTTGTTCCTAAAGAGCTAATCTCTGCTGCATATTAAAACACAAAATGCATGTTACATATGTACATGCAAAATGATAATGTAAATTTATTGAGAATTCTTTAATGATGAAACGGGAAATAAAAGCTTCGGAGATAACATTTTTTTAAGAAGCAGTGCATATTCTTCTAAAATGGGGCCTACAAAGAAAAATATATTGTTAGGGTTATGCTTTTACATGTATTAGAGGAGTCATATGGTTCACTTCCTTAAGGAAGGATTGTATGCCTTTAGAAGATGCAGTGTAATTCTAGCTATCGCTTACATTCAGGAAATAACTACTGAAATTCACCTTCAACCCAGTATCTCGCAGGATCCACTCCTTGCTCATCACTGAAATATTCCTTCACACACACCCACTACCAACCCCCTCCACCCTGGCAGTAATTCATGTGACTCTGCTTCAGCCACTTCTGAATTGCTCTCCCTCTTGTCTCATTTACAACGTCTTAGGTCTCTTTGTAAGGTCCTGGTGACTTAAAATGCATATAATTAACATCATTAAAAACCAGTTCTCAGGAACAATATTGGATTGATTTAGCATGGTGTACCTTTGGCAATGGAGCAATATATCTGATTTTAAAATTTATCCCAAAGTTTAGTTTAGCTAGGCAAATCGTGTGACATGTTTTCTCTTTCTTACATAAAGGTATATTCTCTTCTTTAGCTGGCTTTTTAAATCAAAATATATGACTCTCATCTCAGAGCTTTTGATACCTAATGAAGGCTTATTTGTGTTACGTCTTTATGTAAGGAAAATAAGTAAATAAACCCAGGAATTAATCTTCCTCCACTTAATGTGATGAAAGTTTTTCAAATTTAATTGATGTTATGTGTTTCTCATAAAAACAAATACCTTCACTTTTATAGTGCATGAAAGAAACCTTAATTTCTTTCAGAAAAAAAAAGCGTATTTTGATTAATACTAGGCTCATTGACCTACCGAGAGTCTTTAAATGGATACTCCTGATTCTGTGTCTTCATTTCCTCTGTCCTGAGCACTTTTGGTCAAATGTCTTAAAATTCGATTTACTTAGCCTTGGTGGAGAACCATTGATGCAACAGTCAACTCATACAGAACAGATTAAATGATGGTAGGATTGATCAAGCTTTTAGAAGATTCAGATCAGTGAGGGTTAACCTAGTGGGGTTCTCTCAAACAATGGGACTGGGCACGTATAACAGTTGTTTGCAATAAACCCAGCATGAAAGAATAGGATTTGGCTGTCATCATGTTAAAAATGTTGCACCTTTCCTCATATCCCTAACAAGTTTCTAGGTAGTAAAGAGTAGTACAAGCACATTTTTCAAGAGTCTGAGAAATTATTTGATTTAGAGCAGGGTACTTCCCATGAAAATGTAATAATAGCAATGGCACAAAAATACAGATTCAGCTGCTCTGAAATGGATATCAGCTTTATGTGAAGATGATTTTGTGACTGTATTCCTGCAAGTATAGAAGAAAGCACCAGTCTGCCTTTTGAATACCACTGCTTTTGAACACCTCCTCTGTGACCTGCTTTGCTCTATCTGAAGAAACGTGAATTCACTTCTGACACTTTTGATAGCTATTCTGTATTAATTTAATCATTATTTGAACTTTGTTTATGGACAAAGGTCTGAACTGGATCCTCCCACCCATCTAGAGAATGCTCTAGTCACCACAGCATGGGATATGTTCAGATTTGTGTCCTTGTCTACCATTCCTTCAGAGCTATTGAAAATGTTTCTCATTCCATGCATCTCTGTCTGAGCAGTTGAGACTCCAGCCTTGAAGCTTAAGTGCTTTCAATCCCTGCTGTAAACAATGAGGGATCTTTAAGTAAACCAGAAGGACACCAAGCAAAAGGTGCTAGACCATCAGGTGCCTGGTAGGATATCTTGGTTCATTTTCTCCAGGAAGATGAAGAATTTTAGCCAGGATTTCCAATACAACTGCTTTAGCCTCTAAGCTTCTTCAACTGCATCCTTGATGAAACTGCCCCCTTCATTCCTGTCTTCTGTTTAGCTATGAATCCATTGACACTTTCTGCTCACAAAATGCTGTTTGGGAAATTAATTTTATAAACAACAAACAACTCTATTCTAGCAAAAAAAACCAAAAAACCAACCTTTTTTTTCTTTGCAAGTTTGGTTTCACTTCTTGGCCATCTGTGTCCTGGGTTGCATCAGACACAGCATCTCGGTGGGCAAGAGAGGGGATTGTCCTGCTCTGCTCTGCACTGGGGCGGCCTCACCTTGAGTCCTGGGGGCAGTTTTGGGTGTCACAATATCAAAAATACATTAAGCCACTAGACATCACCCAAAGGAGGGCAACGAGGATGGCCTTGAGGGGAAACCATATGAGAAATGGCTTCTTCAGCCTGGAGGAGACTGAGGGGAGACCTCACTGCAGTTACAACTTCCTCGTGAGGGGAAGAGGAGGGGCAGGCACTGATCTCTTCTCTGTGGTGACAGTGACAGGACCCGAGGGAATGGGCTGAAGCTGAGTGAGGAGGGGTTTAGGTTGGATATCAGGAAAAGGTTCTTCACCCAGAGAGTGAAATTGTGCTCTCACTGGAACAGGCTCCCCAGGGCAGTGGTCACAGACCCAAGTCTGTCTGAGTGTTTGGACAATGCTCTCAGGCACACAGTGTGATTCTTGGGGTGTCCCGCACAGGGCCAGGAGTTGGACTTTGATGATCCCGATGTTTCCCTTCCAACTCAGCACATTCTATGATTCTATGATTCTCTACCTGATCCCTCCTAATCAACCAACCCAAAAACCAACTAACATTTTTTCCTGCAGTCTTTGGCATAACCATTTCTCCTAACTCATTTTCTTAAAAGTATGCCAGCGTCTGTACTGAGTGATTAAGCAGCCCAGTAATTTAACATTATATTCATCTCTGAATTTAATGGTTTTGGGTTCAAACTCTACTTGAATTTTGCATATTTTCATATTTTCAAAACAACTCTTAGATGCAGTTTTTCATCTCCATCCATGCGTACATCTAAGCATGCTCTCACATTTTTTTTAGAACAGCCTTTCCTCTGAACTTAGCAGATGCTATACTGTGGCTACAGGCAGCCTCCTCATACCCAGCTCAATTGAGCTTGTTATCACTTTCTTTAAATTACTACTCTATATCTCTCTCACACTTCACATGCAATTTCAGAAACTGCCTTTTCAAGGCATCCCTGTCACACCCATCATCTTCTAATCACAATCAGAAAGCAGAATCTTGCTTCTGGTCATTCTGTGGTGTCAGGGTCTTCTGCCCATATTTTACATTTTCAGACAGGTGTCATCAGACTTTTTATCACTTTCACAGCTGGGAGGATCTCTTTGTAAGCATCAACAGAGCTGCCTACCTTCAGAGATGTGGTTGGAAAAAACATCCAGTACTGTGATGCCTGCAAAAATATGCAACAGTGAGAGGCTGCTATGCCTACTGATATTATCTCATGGTTTCTTTGTGCTTCTCTTGTGTCTGTGCTTGCTCATAAATATCATCTCTTTACAGCAGGCACCATCTCCTTGCATTCTGCAACTCAAGTCCCATGCTACAGCAACCCTGTGCTTATACAAATAATAATACATGAGTCTGTGTTTCTTAGAGATATTCCAAACCTTCCTCTGTCCTCCTGTCGAACGACAGCAAATGGCAGTGTTTCCCTGCTGCCAGGTATCAGTGGTCGCGCTGGAATATGAGTAAAATACTGGTTAGAAATCTCTGTTGCATCCAGGGATCTAGCATGGGAATGTTATCCAGGCAATTATTTTAATTGGAGATAATCACTTGGGAAATGGATGGATGAATTAATCAATTCCAGTTAATTGGGATAATGACATTATTTATGCTGTTCACCTTTTTTTACCACCATCTGTAGGAAGATTTCCAACAGCAAGGCCAAATTCTTCCATGATAGAGATCCACTGAGGCTACTGCAATTAAAGCAGGGATGAATCTGGTGCATTGTAAGTATGGAATAAATTGCCTCACTTACTTATTTTGGAGAAACCATGTGTGCAGCTGACCTGGGAATACTACAAATTACTCTCTTTATTCCACTGTTGCTATCCTGTCATTAGTAATGTTGCAACAGGAGGTGTTTCTTGGCACTTGTTCTAACAGAAATATATAACTTTTGTTTTGTTTACATACTTATGCAGCTCATTACTATGTGAAAAACAATCTGCAGCTTAGCATTTGTTAATGGGATATGGAACAAGGAAACAGCAGATGGAGTATTGGGATACTGAATGCATAATAAGTTTGATCCTGGAAGCCCTTGTGTAATTTTTCAGCTCAAGATGGTTGTTAAATTCCACTGCAAAGCTGAGCAGAAACCATGCCTGTGTTCAAGCAGTGAAGGCACAGTTCCTCCACACTAAACAGACACAAGGGTCAGGCACCCTCTGCACCTGATCACCTCTTAAAGGGAAGCAAAAGGCACATTTTTGCTTGTGATTAAGTCTTTGGTTTCTTCTACTGTTGAGAGACAAGCTCTGAAAATGGGATGATGTTGTGGTTTGACCTCAGCTGGCAGCCAAGTCCCACAGAGCCACTCATTCCCTTCCCATGCCTCAGGATGGGGAAAATAATCAGGAGAGCAAAACTTGCAAAGTGAAGCAAAACAACAAATTCATTCACCACTTTCCATGGACAGGCAGTAGTTCAGCCCAGGAAAGCAGGGCTCCATCACACTTCGCACTGACTGACCACAACAAGTGCCATGGCTGAACATCCTCCTGGTTTATGTACTGAACATGGTGCCAGCTGGCCTGGAACATCCCTTTGGTCAGTTCTGGAATATCCCTTTGCAGCTGTCCCAGCTGTGTCCCCTTCCAACTTCTTGTGACCCCTCAGCCTACCTGCCAGTGGGGTGGGGCGAGAAGCTGAAAAGTCCTTGATTTAGTGTAAACATCGCTTACAAGCAACTAACACATCAGTGTGTTTTCATTATTCTCATCCCAAATCAAACAGCACTGTATCAGCTTCTAGGAAGAAAAGTAATTCTATCCCAACCAAAGCCAGGACAGATATTTCAATCTCCTACAAGTGATTGAAGATAACCTTTGCTGCGATATTGTCCCACCTATTTCTGTCTTCGTCTGAAGAGAAATACAGTTCTGAATGTCCTCCTCTGCTCAGCTGTGTGTCTAATGCAGACTGGTGCCCACAAGGCTCACCAATCTGAGAACAAGTAGGCAGGGCTATAACCACTTTGTACAAAGAGACATCGTCACTTAATGTGTTATAGTACCTTCACAAGTCTCAGAATAAGATCTTGGGTCAAAATGATTCCTGTAATCTGTTGGTCCATCTTCATCTTCTTGACAGACTGAGTGGCTCTTTAAGTCTGATGGAATAGACGCAGATCTGTTGTCTTGCAAAGATAAAGATCGAATAGTTCTGTGGCACTTGGATCAGGATACACTGAGCCCTGGGTACATCTCTGACTGCAGCATGGATTTGACATATCTGCCAGGTTGCATCGAGCTAGCTCTGCTTTTAAGAGCCTTTTCTGCTGCAGAATGAATCCACTTCATATAACACAGGCTTGTTTAATAAATCACAACTTTTCATACTTCTGGGAAATGTCAAGGTGTGGCAAATAACCCACATATTTAGATCTACAATAGGGTCTTTACAACTGAATTCTAAGTAGCTGCAATACAGTTTTCTGCAAATACTACATGAGACAAGAGCATGATGGATGAGAAATCTTGATGTTTTCAACTGCAGGTGAAAGTGCTGCTCCAGCAAACTGTGATTTTTTGAGGTGGGGGAAAAAAGATTAGTAAATGTTAGGACAGGCATCCTAACCAGGAAAATTTCTGAAAACCTGGAATTTCTCACAGGCTCATGGTTCTCATGGTTCCTTCATTTCCAGAACTCCTTGGATTCAAGCATGGTATCTTGTGCGAGCGCAAAGGGGAAAGCACCACCTGCAAAAAGCCAGTGCCTTGGAATTCCCCTATTTTTGCACCACACTGAATTAAATTCTCCTGCCTCCCTTGGAAACATTCCAGCAAAGACAACATCTGTGACCCACAGCACGAGTGGCTCTGGATTAAGATAATGTTTTCAGTTAAATGGGACCCAACAGGCTGCTGTGTATGTGACTTTTGTTTTCATATTCACAGTGATCCTCCATCCAGCAGGGCACAGTGACAGGGCACTTCAGGAGCCACTGAGGCACTGCGTGCAGGCCCTGACTCTGTGCCTATACACAAAGAGCAGCTGGGTCAGGGGGACCTCCCAGCATCACCCCACATACCTGCAAACCACATACCCCACATACCAGGGGCCAGGAAATGCTTCCTGACGCACCAAAACACAATGACATGCTTCAGGAAGAGAGCAGGAGGAAGCGAGAGCATTATCTGCCTACCAGATTCCTGGACCTTTGTCTATAAAATTCCCAAAGGATGATGATGACCATGACCTAGGCTACAAAAAAAATAAATTTTGCCTCTGCAGAAATTCTTCCTAATTAGGAGAGAAAATTCCTCTGGACCTCATATCTGATAATTGGTTTAACACATCGAGCTGGATAAGCAGCTGAACACCTGTAACATTGCTATAAAGGTTTTTAATGTCACTAAGTTTTAAGTAGAATTAAATCCCACAAATGCTTGTAGTTTTGAAATTACTTCAAATTATTGAAGTTTTTAATTATAAAGAATCAGTATCTCTCATCTTTAGCTTTGCTTCACCAAATTAAGCAAACAAAACTCATTCAGTGTCTTATAGCATTTTTCCAAAATCATTTTATCACTCTGTTGGCATTTCCAGTTTTAGGTCATTTCAGTGCTGGTGACTAGAAAAGCCTGAAATGTTGAAAACTAATTTTTATCAGTATTTTCTATAGCACTATTAATATCTTCTTGTTTTTCCTAAAAATACCTTAAAGAAACCAAGCTATAATTTTATCACTGATTTCAGTGAGTCCAATGATTAGCATTTCTTTCCTACATTCATAAAAAATCACTTTTTTTTTTTTTTTGCCTACCTGCAGTATAGGAAGCACATCTTAAGGTTTAATGCCAATGTCTTTCTCCTAGCAGCAGCTTGTTCCAGCAAGTGTTGTGGAATGAAACATGGTTCAAATACCACAACCAAACAGCAAAGTGAATACCTGCATCTCAAACAGTTTTTCTTTGGGTCCAAGTCATCTCATGCTAAGGACAGTGTTTGTTTTATTTCAGATCTAGAAATAAATCTGAAACAGAAATAAAGCACAAACAACAAAAAATAGAGGATCTCAACTATACTCAACTATACAGAGCTTTCAAGTTTCTGCAAGCATCACTGGAATGCTGTGAAATTGGTGTGAAATGCTTAGGCAAGTGTTTGGTTGTTCCTCCTTTATGTAGTTTACAGTGTTTTAAGGTTTCTGTAGGAAACGAGCATTTGACTCCTAGCAAAATGTGATTTGTAAAGAAGGGAGATGCTTTTGCTGCGCACTCCATCAGCTACACACATAACCACAGACCCCATGGAAGGGCTGTGAGGTGCATCTTCGCTGCTGTGCTCAGCTCTGCCTTGTCTCCATGGGAACATTTCAGCAGATGTGGTACCCGCTGGCGACCAAACAAAGATTTCCCTAATGCTCTGCAGAAAAGGCAAAATGTAAGCTGCAGTGAACACAGCGTCTTTCCTTGACCCTGACTCTGTAAGCATTGGCAGGCCAAGACATTACATCTTTCCTTCCTTTTTATTTTCCTCCCTGAAAAAGAAGCAGCAAATGGAGAAGAAAGGGAATGGGTAGTGTTTTAACAATAAGAAATTTATTTACAGCAAGAAGAAACATTTTGAAGTCAAAGACACAGCTCTTCTCTATAAATGAAGAAAAGCCCTCAAATCAAAGCCACTCATAGTTCAGAGAAAGGTGTTTTAAATTGCAGTGGTGTGCTTGCTGAAATTAAGATTGTAAGACAAAGAAATAAGAATAGCGAATGTATCACAATATGAAAGAACAATAACCTCCACTTTCATTTCAGCTACTTTGAGCTGATTTGTACAGGCAAGAGAAGATCTTTTCCCAACATTGAAGTGACAAGGAGTGGTTAGTGCTTTTGAATAGAGTGTGCAGTTGGAGACAGCATAGAACTGCATTAGAGGAGTGGGAAAAGCAATCTATATCAGATCAGGAAAAATATAGGGAGAAAGAAACCAACCAAAAGGATCTTGTCTTCTGTTCCAGGTTAGAAAAAAAAGAAATCAGACTTAGAGCATACTTACTTTAGCCTTTGGGGAAACTCCTTTAGGGACTTACAAGTTTGAATGAGATGAAACTAACTAATAACTGATTTTCCACGCATTCCTCTCAAAGCCCAGTGCTCATCACATGGAATAGAGCATTAATTCTCCTTTTTCCCCATAGCTTCTATTCATATATGAAAATCATATCCGATCAACAAAGGAATTCAAAATTTACACTGATAAGTAAGACAGGGCCAAATATCTCTACCTTCTTTTCAGTTTCTGAGTATCTTTTGAATAGGGAATGGTGACCAAATAAAAATTTTCCCAACAGTCTCATCCTTCTGTGTAGGAAGGATATTAACATCATCAGTATTCTAACACAAACGCCAGTACTATGCTTACCTTATGTTTTCACTACACAAAATGAACCTTGCTAAGTGGCAAGGACAAACCATTGGTTTGATTACTACTAAGAGTCTGCAACCCCTGCATATAAAAATCATCCAGCAATTAAATTTGTCAAGCATGACAGAACATGTTTTATTTATTTTTTAAAATAATTACCATACTGATATTTTCAGCTTTGTTTACTACAACATTGATGATTATATTTTCTTCTAATTAGAATGGAGATTTTATTTTAAGTTCTCTGCTCAAATGATTTGGAGTAAAAGCTCATGTAGATTTCAGGTGATATTAGATTGTTCTCATCCACAAACTTGAAATTATAGAGCTGGTATTCTTTCTGAAGAACCTGTGTTTTGTTCTTTGTTCTCAGGAGGCCAGAATAATTTCAGACTTCCAGAACTAAATGAATATAATGGATATAGTGGTAATCAAAGCTGGATGTGCCTGTGCCACCTCCTGGGCAGGCAGGAGCTGGCTCTGAGCTGCACTGGGGGTGGTGGCACAGCTTGTACTGCTGCAGGGTTCTCGGCTGCAAATTAATGCCACAGATGTTGTGACTTTGCATCAAACCTGTGCCCACCTGTGTCCCATGTCAATCCAGACAGCCAGGATTTGTGAGCATCTGCTTGCAGAGGAGCATGGGACAGGAGCTGGGTGCAAGAGCACGGTCAGCTGCTTCTCACACCCACGCAGGAAAATAAAACCCTTTAAAATTCAAACGCAAAACATGTTTTCTTAGTATGCCCCACCTTAGCTGGGATCCTTTAGTGATTTGGCTAAGGCAGGAACTTAGTGAGGATGCTCACATTCATCTGCTCAGAAAAAATTAGTGATAATATTCAGCTTTTTAATGCGAAAGGATGTGATTATTTCATAAAATAACTTCCAAGTGTGTTTAGCTGTACCTCTGTTAGGAAGACTTTTCCTTCAATAATGACTTTGTTGTACTTCCTGACCTCATGGTGGATTTGTTGCTGCCTTCATGACCTCAAAAATAAATTGCATTAACTCCCCTGACCAAACGAGGTGGTCCCTAGTTTCGACCTTCTATAGACCATGAAAGGCAGAAATTAATTAAAAAACCTGCTGCTTAAAACAATCTTGCAAACGATGACATGGCATAAAATACTTATTTCTAGGAGTAGGAGAATTGTATCCATTAAGACTGCATTCCTTTTTGTGGCTGTGCAACAGCTACCAATTATTTGTTCCTTTGTAATCTCCCCCCAAATTTGGTATAATTCTTAAAAATGTTATGTCTGTTGTTATCATTATATGAATAATCTTAAATCCTTATATTTTGTTGTAATCCAGTGGAGAGAAAGTGAGGAAAAAAAGGCATCTCCTGCTCCCACTTTTGGAAAGAGAAACAAAATATTTGATTTTATTTCTGAATTGCAAAATTACCTTCAATGCATTTAAAACACTATCAAAAGGGGGATATATGTGCAGAATACATATCCAAAGGAAGAAGGGAAAAAAGTATTTTAATTTCTTTACGATTCCGTGGTTAGTATTGAAATTTGAAAATCGATTTTTTACTTATATTCCAGATCGTTTTTCACAGACAGCAGAAAACTTTTCTTTCCAAACCTGTATGTATATCAAAAATGGAGACTTTTAAAATTAATTTTGAAAAAAGATAGACAATTTTTCGTTTCTTTTTGAAAAATAAAAGTCCTTTTGATATTTTCTTGTTTTTCTACAGTAGACTGGAAAAAAAAAAAAAAGAAGCAAGACAAAGTGGAGGAAAGATCAAAAATCTTGAAAGCAAAGTGGAATTAAAAGTTAGAATTATGGAAAAATTATGTTCATTTGAAACTTCTATATGCTACTGAATTTTATTTTGACAATTAAATTACTTTGAAAAATTGTTTAGTATTTTCTTTACAAATAAGTTGATTTTGATAGAGATACCTCTTTATCGAAATGTTTTAAAATCAAAATTCTTTGTCAGTTTTTAATTCTGCTGGAGTTTGCCATTACCTAATATGAGGAGAAAATAATTTCAGTAGAATTAAAAAAAATTGAGCAACCTTTTTTATTCCATATAGAAAGCTTATTCATATCCATTCTGACTATTTTCCCCCCTTAAATGCAAGTTATTGAACCAATAAAGTAGAAATGTCCCTTCTATAGACCACACAATGTGTTCATTAGATAGAATTTACATGAAGCCAGTTAACTCAATAAATTCTTGCTGAAAATATTTTTTCAAGTTGTCATTATTTATTTAGCCTTAAAAAGTATGCATTTTCTTGAGAGTCACATATTCATTTGGAGAACAGGAGACATTTTAAATGCTGTTTTTGTAAACAAAAACAATCTCCAAAAGACACTAAGCTACTTAAATATTTAACTTCTGTTTCTTACTTAAAGCAAGCAAACAAACAAAACACAAACAAAGCCCAAAACTTTAAAATAATAAGTAAACTTAAACTTATCTAAAGAGCATCCTCTGTGTTACAGGTCAAGCAGTAAGAAGCACAGCCTTGAAATTCTATCAAGTCACAATGATTTTTCACATTCATATTTTAACTTTCCAACACAATGAAGAAGAAAACTCTCTTCAGGTTCAGAAATTAGTATGTGCACTCTTCCAAGCTTACCTAAATCCTTACAGAGGTGAGAGGTGTGGAATATGAATTTTCTGAGATTTCTTAAATATAAATCACAAAAAAATTATTAAAAGTAGCAGCCTTTCCAAATCCTCTGTGCCATGGAAAGGCTGCTACCTTTCTTATTTCCCTTATTTCTTACCTTGCTTTGCCAACAGCAAGAACAACTAGCGTTTCTGTGATTATATACTGTAATTCCCAGTTTTCATCTCTTCACCCCACCTGCGTCGCTCCCTTCCTTACTGAATTCTAAGGAGTCTTTCATGAGTGCAGGATAAGATTCTTATATTTGGAAGTCTATTCCCTAGGTTTTGAAAACTAGAAACCAAAAGGCTTTTCTTCAATCTATAAAATCCATTGTTATTTAACTTAAATAACTACTCATATGCCTGTAGCATTCATACTCTATTTCAGCTCAAGGCAGAAAAATCTTTAAAGGCATTTTTTTTTCTAAAGGATTTCATACTGAAGTGATTCATCTTCTGGTGAAATGTTGTGATATTTTCCCATGAATTTTATGCAGCATCAATTTGAAAGCTAAAATACTGTTCAGTGCTCAAAGTATTAAATACTTATTTATTCCAATGTGTATGCATACATGAAGGTATAAATAGCCAGCATTTAATATTTATCAGAATGGAGCTGACATCAAAGATTTGAAGGTCCTTGGAAGGGACTTTATGAGAAAGTTCTTTTCTGGCCCCTTGCTCTAGATGAAGCTATGATTTTGTTTTCCTGTTAATATGTTTAGCCATCTACAATAAGCACTGCTATTATTTTTTTTGATTTGTCTTAACTCCTGGTGACAAACACTTTTCCATATGCAAGTATTCTGCACATGCAAGTTTAACTGCTTGGTTAGAGTGTCATCATTAATTTATGACCAAACTCTGAAAAAGGTGATTTGGGAAAGATGTACAGGACATTTCTTGCTGATAGGAAGTTAGAACATATATAAATATTGAATATGATACTTCGAACAACACTGAAGTACTTAAAGCAGGTTTAAAGCCTTTTTCTAAAAATACATCAAACAGAAAATATTTAATTTATGCATTGTGTTTCAAAGATGCTGTACCTGAGTTGTGAGACAAATGCTAGTCTAGATTCAAGTAACCCTGTAGAAGTCTATGGATTTTCAGACCACCTTGACTACATATCTTGGGCTTCTCTAGAGTTTTAAATGTTTATCCGCTGCAATGGAAAAATGTCATTTTTTCCATTATGCATCCGTGGTCACTGAGCCATTAGAAAATAGCAGAAAACCTCAGTGTTCAAAAATTATTTGCTAATAGACATGGAAGTTGCTATCTGCAAGTAACCTGGAATTTAACTTAACTAAAAATGTTTCACCACTACTCCTTTTTTCTTTGTTTGTTTATTTTGGTTTTTAATTTGCCGACAAATATAATCATATTCCCTGGATTTCAAAGTTTTTGAAGCTATAGTTCTTCTAAAGTACACTGGAAGTTAATTTCCTCTTCCATTTTCTATTTCACATTTTCTTTTGAAATGAAGCTTTGTACATTTATCTTTTCATCTACATCCTGAGCTGAAGAAATTTGAGGCAGAATTGAGAACTATCCTAAAATAAACAAGTGTTCTTCTGAACATGCTTTGTTCTCTGTTTCACTGAGGCTGGAAGCAACTATGTGTGAATGAGATACTGTCAAATGAACCTGTATTTTTTAGTACCCAGTATTCAAAAGAAAGGAAAATTACTAGTTAAGGCAGTCCTTAGTTCAGAATTGAGAGTGAGACATGCAGTGTAAGTAGGCAAAGACTGCTTTCTCTAGTTTTTGTGGAGTATTTGTTCAGTTGATAAATTTCAAGTATGTGTTGGTTACATCCCAGAAATATTTTAGGGAAATTCTTATGACATTATTCATACCGGTTGTCTGAACAGTTAATTCTGGTTTTTCCTCGTCTGACCAATTGCTCTGATAAGAATTTGGGGTTGATCTGATCCTGGATTGTCTAACTTAACCTTTATCAAATGGAGCCACCTTCAGGAAAGCCTGCAGATCTGTGAGTATTTGTCATTCCACATGTCCAGAGAAGAACCCTGACGTCTTCAGTTGTGAGAAATATTCAGAGAGTTAAGACCATAAAAACAATGAAACACAATTGCTAATTCATAACCATATTTCAAATATCATAACTCTGTGCTTATCTACATTACAGTAATTTTAAATTAAAATTCCACACACTTTGTTATTCCTTATTATGCAGGCTTTGCTTTTATAACCATAAATATAATTTATTGGAAAAAAATGGAATATAATACTGGGTTTACACAATAGGAAATTAAAAAATGTAAATTTTCAAATGAGATGCCAGGACTGCTTTTACGGTAAGAACCTTCATGTTTTTACAAGCAGAAACAGTGAAATGGCATTCCACCACTGCATAAGTAATATACAGAAAATATTATGTTGATGTAGACACAGTTATGAATTATTTAATAGATTAATTTCTTCATACAGCTCCTCCTGCATTTCATAGAACAACCTCAGTATTTAGATAAATGTTGCCTAAAAGAATGATTTTTATTAGCTCTTCCTTAGCAGCTAGCTGTGAAGGGATTCTTGGGCCACTGAGTATCATCACTGGATAGTGACTAAGAGCTATTTATCAAGTAAAAACTTTCCCTGTTCACAGTTGATTTCCTTGGAACAAATTATTACTTCATGAAAACCTATCATATTTTTCTTTCCAAGTAAACATAATTAAAACTAAGAGAAGTGTTGCTCCACCACAAAGGAGTAGAGAGGCATTGATGGGATAACACATGGTGCCTCTCCTTAGCTACCAGAGTTTCTTTTTTTTTTCTCTAGTTAAAGAATTTTTTTTTTTCACTTTTAGCCACGAAAAGACTGTGATTGCCTTCCTGTAGCTCTAAATTTAAACAAGAAAAACATATGCCTTCCAATACCTTTAATCCTGTATTCGATGCCTGTGTGCTGCAAATTGGCACAAGTTGGCATTATGCAAGGAAGAGCTGAAAGAGACAGAAAGAACAAGAATGGGGAAAATGAGGGTCTAACCTTAAATGTGGAAAAGCATTTTCATCTCAGTCATTGCAAATGTGGCAAACGGTAGGATTAGTGGGAGACTTACAGCAATTCTCTAGATGACAAAATAATAGCTTGATTCCTTGTGCCTGCAGGGAAATGGAGGACGCAACTTGGTCATCAGGAATTTCTCAGCTTTGTAAAACTGGCAGAAGTAAGGATACAGGAATGTGGGAAAAAATGTCTTGGTTTAGCAGAATGCAGGTTAGGTAATACAGAGGAAGTTTTGACTGATTTCCCAGAAAAAAATGGCCAGAAAGAATATCTGCATGATATATCTGCATAATCTCTGCTTTTCTTTGTATTTCTGTTGTTTTATAGGGATGCTATAGAAAGAAAACAGAAAGTTTCATATCCCTGAGTGCTTACAAACAAAATGTAGCTGAAAAACAAAAAGTACGAGCAGAAAGAAAGATGAGTCCAGTGAAATACTGAAATAAAGTTAATCAGAAATAGACAACAAGGACAGTGACCAATGCAGGATGAGCATTGCCTGCTGCTGTGTGGCCTGGGCACACATTCTCTGCAGAGCTGCAGTGCATGACGGCTCGTACGAGGACCTTCAGCACTCATTCCCAATGGAGGCAGCCAAACTCAAAGGAAAACCCATTAATGTCAACGTTCTCTGCCTTCTATTTCAATTTAAAATAATTGAGAAGGGAGAAAAGAAGCTATTGAAATGGTTCTTTAATTGATCAGAGAACAACAGGTATAAAAGCAACAGTTCCTTCTAAAGAAAAGAGGATATGAGGAAACCAATTGGACACAAAAGGGAACAGTGTCATCAGTAGCAGAATCAGAGAATTATAACCAAAACACTTCATGAGCACTTTGCTGTTGGACTGAAATGCTCATACAGTGCCAAGATACTGTATCAAAAGCAACTACAAATGTAAAGGCAGCTTTAGTACCCAAGTAGTTCATAATTTTATTATCTGTTTGACTATTTTCTGATGAGAATTTTTTTGTCACCTGTTTGTTGTGCAATATGAAAAATATTCCAAAATATTATGGAAAAAGGAGCAATAAAAGCCTCTTCATTCTTTAAGAATCACAGAATTGTTTGGTTTGGAAGGGATCTCAAGGACCATTTAGTTGCAGCCTTCCTGCCATGGGGAGCTGTATTGCATGTTTCATAGATCTCTTGAAATGGTTATGAGTAATATTATTGGTTTTAATGACCCATTTCCACACCTGTTTCCCTAATCTGAGAAAATAAGTAACAGCAAATGTTCCCCATCAGATCCATCAAATACTACAAACCTTTCAGTCAAGGTCATGATGACAAACTGAGCATGGATGCAATCCAATCCAGAAAGTAAGAAAAAAATTCATGGAAAAAGTGTCTCAAATATCAGCCTGAGATAGACAGCGAATTAGTTGTCTTGTGTATACGCTGTGCCTTGATAAGTGTTTAATTTTGCATTACAATACTTTTTAGCTTTCTTCCTGAGATACACTATCAAATGACTTTCTTCTGTTTCAGAACATGATTTTCTCCTGTTGTTTGTGCTTGAACTGGACTAGTACCTTGATTAACCTCTTGTTAAAAAAAAGATGCTTTCCTCCCCTGATCGAGATTTATCTTCTACCAACAACAGGAAAAGGAAAATTCTGAATCTAAAAATTGATGATCTGATTACAGCTAGCAAACAAAAAATAAACTTTTTTTTTCTTTTTTTTCTTTAGTTCAAACTATTTTTCATGCTTCCTTAACATCTTCCAACATGCAACTGAATGATAGTCTTCTGTCTGGTATAAATGACCAGAATGTCACACAATTATTTCACGATACAGATTGACACTACAGTTACTGTGATGTTTCCTTTTGAGCAGGTGTCTCGTCCATGAATGGTGACTCACTGAAAAGAAAGCACAGCCAGATGAAAACAAAGTGATACCTAATGCATGAATGACCAGTTAATTGAACAGAATTCATTCAAGAAAGACCTTCAGAGAAACTAGCACAAATAATGCCATAGCTTATGTCACACGCTGCGTTTCAAGAGAGCACAGCACATGTTACTGGAATCTCAATTGTTGCATTACTCCCACCAGCTCTTATCTCCCATGAAGAGTAAATCTGGGCGTGCACCAAAGGTGACTAGAGATTCAAGCCTGGTTTATTGGAATTCTGTCCACTTGCTTCACCTGGTGTGGGTCAATAGATCAAGGCAATCTTCTGCAACATGGTCGCAGATTTCTCTTCCATCTGACCAGACTCAGATCCCAGAGTTGGATCCATTCATCACACAAGTGAATTAGACACCTCTGAAGCTTTAGAGGTCCTTTAAAATAATGCAGCTCTTCTCTGTCACCCTAACAGACAGCTTTGCTGAGGGCTGAGTTCAAAAGGTTCATGAACAAGAGCAAACCAAGTCATTTACTAGTGCTTACACTGTGCCTTAGTGTCAGTAAATATATTTGCCAAATTTTCTGCTTTCATGATGAGTGGAAGTATTCCATGTTAAGGCACTTTGTACTTCTCAGCCTTCAGCTTTTTGCAGACAAGATCAAGATACGTTTAGAGGACTGACTGGCGAATTTCCATCTGCTTCTTATTGTCTTCATCCCTTCTTCAAGCTGCAGAACATTCAAGAGCATGTGAACCTCAGTTGGCTCAAGTTAAATTCTGGAAGAGAATCTCATGGCCTCCTGATTTTTGCTTAGATACCCCTATTCTGGCCATTATGCAGCTCAGCACAAAAATATTTTGTGAATCCAGCCCAGGTGTGCTTTTTGATAGACCTGTCAGTACTTCAGCTGGAAGGCAACTGGAATTTTGAAATGACTGAAAATGTCATAAAATTAATTTTGCAGCTCACCAGCTTATAAATTCATCAATTTCCTGCAAAAACAGACCCATACAATTTTCTATGCATCATTTACAGTTAAATAGGAAATATAGAAGTTGTGGAAAATTGGCCAACTGAAAATTGTATAAACAACACTAAATGTGAGCCCTGCTGCTTTCAAAACAGAAGTAACTGCTTACTTTGACTGGGTAGCCTGCAATTATTAAAGAGCTAGTAAGGTGCAGAACAGTAGGCTCAAGGCAAGTAAAGTAGCATCCTCCTTTATGGGGGATGGAAATTTCTTTTGCAGCTGAGAATACACAGTGCCTACCTTCTACTTCCACATCTTTGTGCCCATGTTGCCCTTGTTGAGGGACTAAAGAAAGGGAAAGGTATATTAAAATCTGATATATCAGGTGCCTAATTTGGACAGACTAAATCTATTCCATACTCATATCTGAAATTCTGAGGATTAATTAAATAGTAAATCTAAATAAGTGATTTTTTTCTTAGTTAAGTTCTTAGGGAAGATTTCATAGAATTCCAGAGGTTTGGATTTTTAGTGACAAAAGCTTAGAAATAATGTAGCATGCAGTTCTCACAGAAATGTGATTTAAAATGAGGTTTCTGCCTTGTTTACTTTAAGATACTGGTCATATTCCCTGAATTTTTTCATCTTAGTCCTTCATAAAAATTTGACATTCTTTCCTGCACTCCCACATTTGCTGTTTCCCAGCCTTAGGCACACCATGTCCTTCATCTCAATCTCTGCATGTATATTTACTCTACACCAATCAATCAAAGAATCAAGTAATAACATCTTTCATAAACTCCCAGAATATCAGTACAAAAGGCCACCAAAAAAATCTCACTAGACAAAATGAATAGGTGTAATTTCTCTATCTGACAAACTATTTAACTGGCCTAACCTTTATGAGAAGTAAATGATCCTGACAGCTAAATGCAACCTAGAAAATAAAAAAAAAAAGCAATTAAATAATCAAATAGAGTGTGTAAGAAAGTAATAGGTGAACATCATCTCTGCTGAAGTCATCAGCACTTCCAGACATGGTTTTTTTTTTGTTGTTGTTGTGAAATGAAGATGTACAGGAAAACACACTATTCAGCCAATAACAAAAAATTAGAACAGTCCCAAAAGTTCAACATTTTACAGTTTTATGTGTTGTACTCTGGCAAGGAGAAGACCCATCCTAAATAGTACTGCTAATATTTATCACCCACAACCCTGAGTACGAAAACAATTATATTTCTTAAGATGAACTTCATATAGTCCTGGGGTGTGGGAGGATGCTGGTGGAGATCCTGAATAAGACATTATATTACATAAACCTGAAATTTTTTTTCTAGTTCATTCAAAAATATACATGAAATAAAATTAAGAGCTATGTACAACACCAGATATTTTTCTGTTTTTTTCCATACTAAAGGGAGTGGCTACCCATAGGCTTACCATTTTTGACTTTTATGATTGGAATAAGGCCGGATTTCACTACATTAGCTAGGTTTCATTATACCGGCTTTGTTTCCCTTGCTGCTTCAGTCTGAGCTTTTTTGAGTGCAAAGCTGATAAAAGTAAACCTGCAATTTAAAGTATGGCAATGCTCTGTGACAAGGGATTGGACAGGAGATCTCCAAAGAGAAAACTCATTAACGGTACATAAGCTTTGAGGAAGTGGGAGTTTTTCTGAAAAATGGGTACCAGTTAAACCTGCAGTTAATTTCTGAGTTAGGAGCAGATGAATATAATGATGTCTGATGAATGAATGAATGGCTGTTTTGAAATAAATGACTATACTAAACTAACATTGTTGTATGTCTTTACTAATCCATTCAGTATAAACACAAATTTTCTCTTAGAAAATGGACTAAATCTTTTTATTTAAGTCAAAGGCCCTCTTCCTTTTGATGAAGCATTTCTCTGAATATTTATTAACAGGTGAAAGGAATGAGCAAATCAAATGCCAGACATATCAAAGCAGGCACCTTGTTACAAGGGCTGGAAGTGAGGTCCTTCACAATAGCCCTGAATCAGATAAAGAGCATGCTTCAAAAGGAGTTCACTGAAGTTATCTAGTCAGAATGTAGATGGAGTCAATCAAAAGTAGATTTTCTCATTTATATTTGGTCCTTTTCCCTTCCTTAGAGAAGGATAGAAGAGCCAATAAAACTGATTGCTTTCTAAATATCAAAGACTATTGTTCTGTTAATTTTGAAATGAACAATTAGGAATTAGATGAACATATTTTGCTAGAATTATGACTAGTGGCTAATTTTATCCCTGTGGAAAAAAAAATTAAATTTCACAAGATGGCATTTTTCTCAATAGAGGAACAAAAAATTAATTTCAAATTTCTATGTGGTTAACTGGAGAAACAGTTTTTCTGGGTAATGTGTATGAAAGCAGATCAAACTCTGCACAACTGAGTCAGATGCCATCACGTGCAAAAGTTCAGGCCAATATGCAGGGGATGGGAAAGAAAGGACAACACAAACTCAAGAAAGGTGATTTGCAGATATTTGTCCATGAAAATATGAAAGGGCATATTGTCAGAGTGGCATCTCCCAGGCAACCGCTCCAAAGACAGAAATGGCAACAAATACAAGATGCGGCCGCTATCTGTGACATATTTATAATATTCTACTTCTTTATTCATTTGCTTGGCTAGAATATGTGTTCCTGCTTGAAATATGGGCATGGTTTATAATTGCACAATATTTCGTATCTGCATATTGAATACAAATAGAACTCAACCAGCCGTATACAGTTTGCATCTTTTTATTATAATTCCCACTGGAAAACTGCTATCCTGTCCAAAATGTAAATGGGAGAAAATAGTATAGCTCATATAGATAGATAGATAGAATAGATAGATAGGAACAATTAATATAATATGAATCTATAAATATGTACTACTGTAAGCCTATGTCTACAATATAGATATGTCTGAGATACAAATTTATATACATATATATTTTTTCACTTAGGTATTTGCTTGTTTATGTTAATCCTGTCTGTGCATATATACACACATGTACACACACACATCCCCTATATATATACATTTACCACATAAAAACAAAATATTAGAGTTGGAATGACAATCATCCTTTACAATCCTCTTTCTCGAGCAGGGCCTCCCACAGCCAGTTGATCAGAGTCATGTCCAGATTCCTTTTGAATACCTCCAAGGACAGAGACTCCACCACCTTTTGAGCAATTTGTGCCCCTGCTCAGCCACCCTCACAGTGAAAGTCTTTCCTGATGTTCGTACAGAACCCCCTGTGTTTCAGTTTGTGCCCATTGCCTCTGGTCCTGTCTCTGGGTACCACTCTTTGCACCTCCCATCTATATACATGTATGAGATCCCCCCAGAGCCCTCTCTTCTCCAGGCTGAACAGCCCCACCTCTGTCAGCTTTCCCTTACAGGAGGAGTTCTCCAGCCCTTAGTCACCTTCTCCTGTACTGAGGAGCCCAGAACCAGACACAGCACTCCACATGTACCTCACCAGGGCTGAGTAGTGGCAAAGCATCAACTCCTTCAACCTGCTGACAGTGCTTTGCCTAATGCAGCCCAGGTTTCCCTTTGCCTTCTTTACTCCAAGGACGGACATCTGGCTCCTGTAAACATATGCAAACTTACGTACGTGTGTTCTGAGTTCTTGATAGAAAGGACTAAAAGAGGATTGAAAAAAAAATAAATCTTATGTGGAATAATGTGCAGTGTTTTTCTCTTTATGAGATATAGGATTGTTTATTATGCCCTAATTTTTTTCAAAGCACCAGTTCTTGTACAGAGATACATACACTCTATTTATATTTCACCAAATTTTTACTCACTGACAGTAAGAAGTTAAATAATGGCTTTTATATTCTGTTTCCATCAAAAAGGATAAAACATCCTTTGGGGAATGGAAATCTAAGGGGAATAGTATATATCTATCAATTTTTGAACCTTGCTGGATCTTGGAAGTCAGCCCAGATTTATAGTCATTAATTCTCTGAATCCAAAAGTGTCTAAGCTTCACTTTAAATAAAATTAAGGATTCAGATTCTCAACGGCACTCAGGAGCTTTCACCCAGTTTAAATCAAACCTAATGGAAGTTAGTGACTTTGTGAACCTGTGAGTAGGTACATAACATAGAGACCAAGCAGGTTAAATCTCTGCCTTCTTGCCTAAATGTCTCAGCACCAAAGATGTTGTATTTCTATTAAGAGATTTCATGGACTGAAGTTCTATTACCCCTTATATTTTGAGATATATCAGTGCCTCGGTTTATCAAAAGTTTAAAAACCTGAATGTTTTTCTATCAAAATTCCCCACTTATATTATCCCTGTGCATGCCATCAGTGCAATACCCCTGAGTCTGGTGAGTGAAACATGAATGAACCAGCAAAAGACTCATTGCAGGAGGGCTTTGAAAGGTTTTCTGCTCCCTGAGAAAGTTCACCAGGATTGTGAGAAGAGAGTGGTTAGTAAGAAAAGAAAGCTGGATTCAAAATTAGTGTCAAAAGGGACAGTTTTGGTGTTTTTAGATAATGTTTGAGTAGAGGAGCTTGGATTTTAAACTTCTTTTGTACATTCGGACTTTTCGGCTCCGCTGCCCCTAGAGGCCAGGATGTCAAAACTGGGGTTATATGGGGCCTCTGCAGCCCTTTTGGGGCACCCGTGCAGAAAGAAGGGGGACATCTTGGGTCAGGGGGAGACTCAGAAAGGGTTACCGAGCTCTGCAGCAAAGGGTGGCAGTACATCTCATCTTGCTACTCTGGGTTACAATCTCTCTTTAAAAAAGAGAAGCTAAGACTTTCTCACCACCAATCCCTTGGTAACTGCAACTGGCTTTGACACCAGGCCTATTCCCTTTCTTAAGGAGCATAATCTCACAGTTTGTGGTAATTTTTAGCCTCTAAGGATCTGACAGGAAATGTCCAAATCCTAGCTTTTTTGAAAGTCTGAGAGTTGATGCTATGACGAACTCCACAGGGGAAGTTATAGATTCACAAATCCCAGGCTGAGGTGAATTTCCTCTGCTTTTTTGTATGGGTATCCTAACCAGAGGGGTTTTATGTAAAAAATACGGTCTGATGCTAAAAGTAGATAACTAACAGAGATAATTAAGGTCTAAGGTGATTTCAAACTGATTTATTTCTTTGATGTTTTTCACTGCATCTCAGGTAAACACACAAATCTAAGTAAGTAGTGGATTTCCAGATGCAACCTTCTCATCTATGTTTATTCCACACCTACCTGCTTCGTACGCACATCCTATATATCCTCTTCAATAAATATTTAACTTTCCCCACCTACAGAAGAATTGAAAACCCGACACAAACATTTTGATATCCGTTCTAAAGCCAGATGTGTGGTAATACTCAATGAGTGAAAATCTGAACTGAAAAGCTTTTACTCTATGTGGAAACTTCCTTGTATGTGACAAGAGATGATGAATTTAGCTCAGCTCCTGGAAAATACGCCTGCTCAGAAGTAAAATGGCATGTGTTTTCTCGTTCTTCATTACTCAGTAAGAAAGGCCTATTCATTTTCCAAGTGTCAAAGAAAGATCATGGGTGAATTGGACTTACCAGATGTTTTTCATTCAAAAATCCCCAGAAGCTAACGTTTTCAGACTGGAACCATTGACAAACAGAAAGCTTCCTTATTAACTCCTTTTGTAGTTCAGGTTTTTTTTGTTTAATTCAGCTGAATACAAGGTGCATGCTCTTGTTTTTACTTTTGACCTTCATATTTTTAATAAATGGAGATCTGACAGGTGTTTTTCTAGCCAAAAGTGTAGCACTCACAGTGTAGTGGCGTGTAAGTTAATTACCTTTCATGGTTTAAAGTCAGATGAACCTGAACATCTGCTTTATTTCTATTTGTCATTCTACGAAGCATTCATGAGTGACCAGCTGTGTCTCATGCCAGGTTTTTCTTTCGAGTGGCCTCGTGTAATTTGTTCTGAGTGCATGATGAAGGAAGGACACAGAATCAGGGTGGTTGCAGTAGAGCCAGAGACAATGCCCGTGGTTGTCCAAATAAAACTGACAACTAAACAAATACACAAATTTTGTCCCCCTTTTTTGTCCCCCTGAACACTAATGTGAAGATTTCCAACACGATGGATATGCTGATTTTTATCTATTTCAAGGTACAGCTCAAGTGAGATTCATGGCAGCAACTGAAGCTGAAGTAAACTAGGTAGTCAGAGAGAAAGTATCAGTATAAAATTCCACTGGGCTGCACACAGCACAAGTGTGGAAGAAAATCAATTCCAGCATCACAGACTGTTAGATCTGGCTGAGGCCCTGCATTCCCTAATGACCGTGACTACAATATGTATTTCACAGGACAGGTAACATGACAGAACTCTGGCTACTATCATTACTATCCTCATGCAGATATGAGCCTCTTGAATAAATATTACCTTTACAAGATGCAAGGTGAGAGGGAACATCAAAAGCTCAGTGGATTATCCCAGCCTTGTTTAGTGCTCCTGAGTATGTACCTGGGTGTGCCAGTTCTTGCAGATAGAAACTGGAAGTGAATGCAGAGACTTATAACCTAGCCTTTTTAATCAGTTCTTAAACAAGGTGTAGGAGTTTCAGTATCTAAAATACCCTTAGTGAGTCACAGGATTAAATCTACACACAGCCAGTAACCGAAGACACAGCAGTGAAAAGGCAGCAGACTGACAGAGGTGTACAGCACTGCATTTCCCAGGATCTCCTGTGCCAGTGCTGGCATCCTGGAAAGCAGGATTCCTGCTGCTGGGGGCAATATAGACCTGAGTCTGTCTCTGAACTTGGTCCATAAGGAGAATTCAGTCTCCATCCCTTCAGTTCTGTAATGACATTAACCCCTGGCCATTTCTTCAGCATTGACCCCTCCCTTAACTCAGATGGCTCAGCCCTGTCTAGGCTCTTGCTCTTTAGAGGAACAGCAAAATTCTTGGTCTGCAGTGCTGAGAAGCTTAAACTGCCGGTGAGCATTTTTTTCGCCCCACTGAGTCTGATAATATTTTTATTCACTGCACAACATTTCTCTCTCTCTCTNTTTTTTTTTTTGTTTTTTTTGGTCTCAAAGCATAGCAGCTTTGACAGCTACATAATATTCCTAAGTGTTTAAAAGAGCTCATTATAGTCTTGCTTTGGGAATTGCAAAGTTTTATTCTCACTAGTCATTTACTGCCTTTAAACATTCAATAACTTTTGATGAAAAGGGATTCTTTGAGGTAATGGGAGGAAAAATAGTCTCTCCATCTTATTTTGCAACTTACTTCAGTTCTTCAAGATATCTTTACAACTTTTCACTTCAAGTGTTTGAAATCAGTTTTTTCTGCCATCAGAAATGAAAACCAAGGATTCATATCACTAGATTTTACTAATATGTTCAAGAGTTCCACAACAGGACCTTTATTTTTAAATGAAGCTCTGGAGACTGAGAAGAACCAGCTTCTTATATGTCCAATGCTTCTTCCCCCAGTCATTTTTCTTGCATTTTACTGGACTCTCAGTTTCTCAACATCTTTTTTGTACTCAGAGAAGAGAGGACCAGCCTGGGCTCTTCCAGGTGCAGCCACTTGTGTGTAAAATAAAGGGGAAAAATCATATCCTCCAGCCATCTGTCTGCCTATGCCATTGGTAATTCAGCTCACCACATATTTAGACTTTACTGCTGTCAGGGCACACTGCTGTCTCCCACCCACCAGCTCCCCACACCCTTTTCTGCAGATTTGCCACTGAGCCAGTCAGCTCACAGCCTGTAGCACAGCACAGGGCGGCCCCAGGTGCAGGACTTTACCTCTGATGCTGTTGAACTTACGTGGTTCTTGCTGGCCACTCCTCCAGCTTCCTCAGGTTCCTGTGATTAAGTCAATGTGATCCTAAAACACTTTCATAAAATATTTGGAAAGTCATTGTGACCTTTTTGATATTTTAAATACATGAAAATATAAGGTAGTTCAAGTCTTAGCAGATAAAAAAAAAAGGCAAATTGTATCGCTTGGCATGTAAACATGCACAAGCTGCATAAATGAATGTATTAGAGGTCTTGTAATATTAATAGGAATTTTTGAGAAATGGTTCTTTAATATTTTTAGCAGATCTATTTGGGAATATTTACATTTAACACCTGCTAGTCATTTTATTTTGCTGTCTTAAAGAAATTATAAGTGCAAACCAGAAAAAAAACCAGGCAGTAAGGCTTTGTTTGTCAGGAGCAATAAAAATAATTATCTTTGCCACTGATTCAGTGAAAATAATCTTGCAGCTTGGATTCATGAATAATAGTAACTAAAGAGAAGTGGTATTCATAAACTTTAATACAACTTAGAAAATGCTTTTGTTTCATTAGTTTTTTCCTGTTCATTTTACTAATGGAGTTTACTAGGGTTATCCAAGGAAAACCCCTAGTTCTTTAGAAAAACACTTAAAAAACCCCAAAGAAGAACCAGGAAACTGTTTAATTAAAACCATAAACAACTCAAAACTATTCAGATAAATAGCAAAGGGATTTCCACACATGAAAATAACTTTAACATAGCATCTTAACACAACTCTTAACAGTAATACACACGTTGTTGCCTCATTCTTCAGGGTCCATGCAGCAGCAGGGATCTCGACACCCTGACAGGGAGCAGCCTTCACTGAGTTATGTTTTAGGAATTGTACAGAGTGAAATACAATCAACTCTTTTGTCTATAGTGTCACTTAATAAAATATAGGCTATTTGAAGCTCCATTTTCTAGAGTGGAGCTTGCCAGTCTTCTGAGGTTATGGTACTCTGGAAAATGTCAAACAGAAATTTGAATGTGCCAGAGGGATGTCACATGCTGAAATGTCTCCATTTCATAGTAGCTGGGATAGGGGCTTTTTAGAACAAATTTAGCTAATTCTCTAAGATTTCAAAATGCCCTTTTTAATCCTGAAATTATAGACAGTCAGCTGTGCCACAGCTGTGCATTCCTTCAACCACTTCTCAGAATTAAAATGAACATATATTGCATAATAATAATTACCTATTTCTATGAAAATACTGTGCATTCCTTTATGTGAAATTGGGTGCAAACATCAGTTTGTATTGTCACTTCAGATTATCCGACATTCATTGACTCATGTGCTATACGATATCCACCATCTGTGAAGATATCATCCTTATTTAAAATGCTGCCTACTCTCCATTTTCATCCAGGAAATATATTCCTTCTATTGTCAGTACATGTTGACAGTTGTACAAATAAGACAGATGAGTTTTGGGACCTTTTTGTTCAACTGCTTTGCTTTTGCAGAATCTTTGAAACCTCTTGGGTATCTAGATTTTAGGAGCCAAACATCTTGGCTGCATTTAGAATAGGAAAGCTCAGCTATTACCGCAGCCTGCTGGAATTTTCATGTTCTCGCAAGCTCAGGACTAGACTGCAGGTGTTTAGATCCAGATTATTGGAGCTATGAGAGCTAGAAAAGTCTTCCAGAGTATCCAGTAAAAAGCACTTAGCAATGTGCTCTGCCTGACAGCGTCGCCACTCCTAGGGTTGTGCCACCGAGACTGCGCTCCTCCAAGAGCACCGGTGGCCTCTCCTTACCCGGTCTTTCAGATGGGATTCATTGTTTTGCAGAGCAGCTCAGCAGTGACTCAACCAATGGGGCCAGGAAGGTCTTTCTTAGTGAGTAGATATGAGAGTAAGACACAGAATTTACATGTTATAATTTCACATACTAATTAAGCACACATATAACTACATGAGGATGTGATGGATCCTGAGGGCTTGTGATGGATCCTGAGGGCTTCTGTGTAGATATCAAAATGGAAATGCCATCACTTAATTCCTTGGAGATTTTCTTCCTTGTTTAAACTTTCTGGTTTTCTTGTTGTTTTGTAGTAGACAAAACAGATCAGGATTACAGTGAATTACAGTAAGTGCCTAAGAACCAATTGTTGATCTGTCTCTGTGAGGAGTAGCTGTTATCGCTATCAATGGTGTCAATACACCAGCATTTTAAAGCCAAATCCCTCATCCAGTTTTTCCAGTCAAGACGGTATCTGCTAATCTATTCACTGAAATTAAACTATTCCTCATTTTCATTCAAGCTCTCATTTTTCTTGTGTTGCCAGATGGCCTCAATTTTTTATTTCTTCTAGAGGAACACTGTACCTTTCCAGGTTTTATATTTCTGATACAAAAATTTATAAGGTAGAAAGAAACCAAACCAACAAAACATTCCTGAGCATTTGACTAGTAAAAAGAAATTGGGTTCTTATGTATGCTCCTATTAAAGAAGTTCTTAGACTACTTCAAACACTGTGTATACTGTTTCATCTTTCAGAAGGATATTATGACAAGACAATCTGCACTATTGACAATGTTCATTAATTTTCTTAACATCTTGCCTAAATTCCCACCCCGAGCAAAGAGAAAATAGCCAGTGAGTGTTCTGATGTATATATAAATCCAACAGATGCTGACAAGGAGGAAAGAGAGTGGTTTGGACACCCTGAAATTTTGTGCACTGTCTCTTGGAGCCTCAGGATTGTTCCCAAACAAGTACAGGCAAAATGTTGTCTGAGCCTAGAAAGACATTTTTAATGACAGTCACTTTGTATGTCTTAATGAGAGTTAATAAGTTTATTTATCCTTTAGTTGTATTAAGATCTATAATGGACCTCTACTCTGCAGAACAGCATTCCTTCTTTCCTTAACACAATACAAAAAGCAGCCTCTTTGTCACAGTATTTCTATGTTATACATTCCTGTAACTTTCTTTTCTCTCTTCTTCTTTCACAGCACTGAAGTGAACAGAATGAAATCTAGTCCTTATTTTCATATATCCCAGCATGGAAAGTAGTCTTCATTTTCTTTATGTTTTTCACTAAGAATGAGCCTATTTTAGTTACATTTATTTTCTCGTGCTTTAGTCATGGAGGAAAACATCTGTCTTAAAACTGAAGTGTGTCTTGGTCACAATTCTGATGCTTAAATCAACAGCTTAAGAAAGAGACAGTCTTTTGGTAGGAAAGTTAAATTTTCAGAATAAGCTTGAATGAAGGAAAAGTATGTTGTGCAATTGTTCAAGTTGTGAGATGGTATAACTCTGACCATACCAGGGTTAGGGGGGTATTTTGTAACAAGAAGAAGCTAAGATAGAGAGGGAAAAAAAGTTTAGTTTGAGAGGCAAATATCCAGGGAGTCTCCAATCCAGAGTTTAATTATGAGCATGAAAAGACAAGCTTCATTTTAAAAATAAAATAAAGTAAGACATTATATACCTCATTATAGCATTTGACAATGTCACTGCAGGAAAAGAGACAAGAGAGAAAAATTTTACCCTTGAGATGCTGTATTTCCAAAATCTTGACCAAAAATATTTTTTTAAATATTTAAAAAAAAATTTTAAAGCAAGACTTACACATACACACACACACACACACACACAGACACACACACACACAAAGTCTTGATCCCTGGAAGAAATGGTTGATATTATGTGGTATGAGTGAAAGGTAGTTGTAAAATAATTTGGATTTAAGATGATTGTCT
>VZTA01019010.1:0-19682 GCA_013398855.1 Mohoua ochrocephala | reverse complement strand
ACCTTTCAGTGTAATGACATAAAAACAAAGACCCTCAGCAGGTTTTTGACCAGTGCTGCCAGGAAGTGCCTTGCCCATCATCCCCAATTTGCCCAATTGCGTAATCCACTACAAAACTTATCCCAGATCTGTGGATTTTGGAGGACATGGTAGTTTATTCCTATTAACTTGCAGGGAAAATGTAGAAAAGCCCTTTGTATTATTTTCCTGGGACAAGCATGTGAAGAACCGATGAACAACAGAGAAGGAGAGTTACCTGATCTGATCCTCAGGGATAGGGTTTAAAGACATCGAATTGCATACAGATTGCTTGGATCCCAGGTCATGTTGTTGACAGTCCTGCTTTAGACAGCAAGCAGATTTATGGTTTCTTTTTTCAATTCTTTAATAAAATGCTGGTATTTTTTATACTGTCTCCTCCAGAGAGGCCCAGGAGGGAACCAGGCAGGGGGGCTGAAGGGTACAGTAATGTAAAGTGGATGTTTGAAGGTTAGGACAGCACAGGGATATCAAAACTGAGAGACTTTGGCCCCTCTGGGAGATGAACCAAAGACAGAATTAATCATGAAGTGGGAAGGGAAAAAGGCAAAGGAATCTGCATCTTGCAGATCTGCCCATGTGAGAAATTTTCACTGTTGCTTGCTCTCCATTTTAAAGCAGAAAATCCTTTCTTCACATGGGCAGAGTGTGGGATTGGAGGATGCAACTGAGATGCTGCTGGAATCTGCAACTGTCCTGGAATTGCAAGGAGAGGTGGTTTAGCTGTGTGACAAGGACTAGAATTGCATGGTCTCTTGGGTGGAACAGGATGTGGTGGTGGTGTGTGCATGGCACTGCTGAGGGGCGTGGGAGACGTGCAGCAGCAGGAAGATACCACAGATTGGCAGTGAGCAGCACGCCAAAGATTTTAAAATTATAGATGACCTGAGAAGAGGGAGGAAGATAAAATCTGCTTCCTTTAGAAAACTAAATGCTCACACAGGAGCCAAGTGTGAAAAGAAAGAGGAGAGTCAGAATCATAGGATGCAATGGCACCTCTGTTGCCTCAGGCAACAGACAGACAGACAGGAGACGAAAGCAGTGAAGTTTCACTGAGTTTTCTCTCTGGAGATTATGATGACGTGCAACAAACTTGGGAACAGAAGAAGAAAATGCTATGCCCAGTGCTGTCAAAACAGCCCTGACTGTTCCACTGCTGAAATCCTTTGCAGGCAGCACACACGTCCCTGACATACAGCCAACTTCCACCCCACACCTCCCCAGCTCAGCAATTCCCTGTTGCAGTGCAGGAAGCAGCAGAATCCTGCTTTATAGAACCAGTTGAAGCAATGTCAGTATCATTTCACAATATTTGCATCCTGGCGAGGTTGTTTAACACCTCTGCTTGTTCTTTTAGGACAAATTTTAACAAAAAATTCAACTTAAAAAGAAATTTGGTTAAAAATGTCTGAAGACTGATATCCAAATAGATACTTAACAGAGTGGTAACTTGAACCTTTGGTAACTAGGCTGAAAAATATCCTTACATTCGGCTACTCACTTCTTTGACAGCCCTCTTTTCCATGTTTGAATCCATCCCAGATTCTCTTTATTTCAAAAAACTATGGCCCTTGTGGAAGATGGTGCCAAGCTGACTCACCTTTTGCCACACATCTGCAGGACTACTTCTGCCAAATCCTATGGATCATATGGAAGCAGCAGAGGAGATGTAAAGCTCCTTGTTGAGTAACGCATGCAATCCTGAAGGAAAGGGGGTGGCATAAGGGAGATTTTTCACAAGCTGCCTTGTGAAAGGACTTCACCTTTGCTTAATGTAATTTCTCAGCTCTTTCACTGCTGTGGGCTTGTTTATCCATAGCTGTGTCGCACAAATCCTCCTGTTCTAGGAGTTGTTCCACTGCAGCTATGAAAAGCCCTTTCCTTCTTCACAGGCTGAAAATCCTGGATGCCCAAAAAAACCTCTGAGGGTAGAGAGGTGGAGATTCTCTTCATAATAAGTAATTTGCAAAGTGGGTTAGCAGGGACAGATACATCAGCATGTGAGGGATATTTACAGAATGGGGAATTGTAGGACTGTAGCTCTTTTCTCCCCTTTCCCTTTTCAAGCTTCAAAGGGATGCCAAAAATACTGTCGAAGGCAGGGGCATGCCGGGTAATGGATAAAGACATTTTGGAACAGATATAAACAGTGTCTACATAGCCATTTTCTGGGGACAGACTTGTCATCTGAAAGCTCAGAGCACTGGGAGCACAGAGAGGGTCAAAGATAAGCAGTTCCCAGGCTGACAAATTGGCTTTACTTGTCTCACATAGCAAATAGGAGGGCACAGGCACACCCAGAGCTGCAGCAATTGATGCCTGCTGGTAATGCCTTGCACAGTAGATCAGGAGTAATCAGGAGAGTTTCTGCTTTTGAAGGCCACCGATGTGGGCTCTGCAATGCCTGTGCATTTGATGTATTGCAGTTATACCCACCGAGCCTCCCAGGAGCAGTGGTGAAGTGCAATTACGCAGAAAGCATTCAATTCCAGAAAGGCTGTTATTTACAGACAACAGTTTTGTAAAGAGGTTTCAGAGACAGAAGTGTTCTAACAGCTTGGTCACTGTGTGTCCTCGCACTCTGATTACCTAAAGATCTATATCTGACATCCTGTAAATGCCCACTGCTGCAAAAGTGCTGGCCCCTGCCCATTCTCTTGAACTCAGGGGTGTGGTTTCCCAGAAGTTCTCTATACTGTGATACCCCTCCTAACCTTACACCCCAAATCATTTATCTGTGCTGTAAAAATGCCCAACAACTGAAAGACAGAATCATAAAATCATAGAATGGTTTGGGTTGGAAGAGACCTTAAAGATCATCTCATTTCAACCCTCCTGCTACGGGCAGGGACACCTTCCACTGGACCAGACAGACAAGCCAATGTGCAGAGATGGACAAGAAAGCAGCCACCTCATTTTCTTGGCAAATGTGGTTAAAAAATGGCAGTACATAGAGAAACAAAACATGATGCATGGATTGGGCTTTTCAAGAAAGCAAATTATCAGTACTTCTTTTTTTTGCAAGACTGTGTCATGGAAAGTCTGAGGGTGGCTCAAGCTGAGCATGAGTCAGAGGATTCTTCTCAGCATTTTGTAGGTTGTCCTCTTACACAGAGAATTTTCTCATTATCTCCTTTCAAATGCCACAGAGATGAGCATGCTACCTGTGTCTGATGGATCTACTTGTTTCTGCAGAGGAATGTGAAAGCAGTGATGATATCTTGGGGCTAGATATTTCCACCAAGTAATTTCTATTTATTTCTGTAATCTCTGAAAAAATCCAACAGTTATCCATGAGAGCCCTTATTAGGAAAGATTTTGAAGATGGAGATCAGTATGAAGGCTGCAGGAATTAAAACAGAACAGCAGGTCAGCAAGGCAGGGAAGACAGCAAATTCATGGCAGCTACAGTGAAATGCTATCCATCTGCCTTCTGTATGGAAGGATGATCAAACTGAATTACAGGCTCACATGACTTTGCCACTTTTCCCTCAACACTGAATGCCTTAAAAAACCCATCAGCATATGGCATGAGAAATAATATGATGATGCTTACTACAAAGAGCTATTGAAATACACTAATTGTGAAGAAAGCACGGCTCCAGCACGGAAGCCCATTTATCAAATGAGGTTTACACCTTCGTTAGGGTGACATCCATTCCAGGTGTCAAGGGCACCTCGATATAATTGACTCCAAACTTTGCTGCTGAAGTAGAGCAGACAAATAGCCAAGTGCACAATTGTGAGAATCAGGTATTGTAACTTAGGGCAGCCTTAAGCAGTGAAGGGAATGTGACACAGCAGATGAGGAACGAACAGCAACTGCACCAAAACAGTCAATTATTGTTCCAAGGGTCTGAGAAATGTGATGAGGGCTCTGTCCACACTCTGCAGTGCACCCACCCTGGCTGTACTGTGCCATAACATGGTGCAGAACAGAACTCATTTTTCCCAGCACATTATTCTGCTGAAGAATGGAAATGGGAGCATTTTATGGTCTCCAGGAGGGTTCAGCTGCAAAGGAGTCTCTCTGAAACCAGAAGCACAGATAATTCTGGCACTACAAGCTAGCCCGCTTGTCAGGAATGTCTGCATCACAGCAGGATGGTATTTGTCTGCCAAAATACCCTTGTAATTCTCCACTCAATTACCCTCAATAATGGGCTATTGCTCTTCCTGGGTCACTCATTTTCCAGGTGTTTCTTCAGGAGTCCCAAGATTTGCCTGAAGCTGAGGGGATGATCACAGCAGTCCATTTTCCCTGAGGTGACTTCTACCATTAACTGATTCAGCTATACCTGTCGGGTAGCTTGTTTACTCCTGTAACACTGGAACTGTTTGAGGACCATTTCTGTATCCTTTGGATTTTCCTTTTGCAAAAAAGCCTGTGGGAGCTCGCTGCTATGGTGACTCTAAACTCCTCTGAACACCTATTTCCCTTGGGGCTGCTGCAGTGTCACTGCTAAAGTAGTAGCTGCTTTTGGTAGGACAATTTCCTCATTACGCCTTTTCAACTGAATTTCTAGCTATAAGCTCCAGTGAATGTAAGAGGTGTAATGAGGTGGGTGCTTTACAAATGCAGTGAAAAGACAGTCTGTTGTTCAAAGAGCAAAATATCTAAATTAAACACATTAAACACATAAACACATAGAAATTCATTTGGTTTTTGCTGGGTTTTTTTCGGAGTTAAACTTCTCATGAAGGACAATTTTCCCAAATCAAACCAGCTTGCTTTAATCCATTTTTCCTGTTGAGTCCCTGCAGAAATGGGCCCAGAATATCACTCTGCTTTGTTGTTGCCAGAGAGCTAAAGAGCGTAATTTACATTTCTAAATCTGCTAGGAAGGTGTGACAATGGTTTCCATCTAGTGGCCTCACTATAAAAAAGAGGAAGATGGAGAAGGAGGAAAATGAGGATGCTGGGTTTGATTTTTCTTATTTTTTTTATACATAAGTATATCCAGTAATCTTATCCATGAATTATTCCTGACTTATGCTGCTCTAAGTAAAAGGATTCAGATTCTTCAGTCAACACATCTGTTCTTTTAGATCCAGGAAAATATAAAATTCAGAAGTCTGTTATAACACCATGAATAAGCCACTCTCCACCTCTACGGTCTCCATTTTATTGCTGCTGGTTGTGAAGAATCTCTGATCACAAGGATGTAGATGAGGAAAAGGAATGGTTCTCAAATTCTGTTTTGGTTGGCTAGATGATTTCAGGGTAAAAAGAACATTAAATATACTTACAATGTGCACAGCCCATGAACAGACAGATATAGCTTATATTCCTGAGTACAAATAATACCTACAAAATATACTAGGTATGCAACTGAGCCAGTCATAGCTTGTGCTGTTACTTAATTGGTGGGAAAAAAAGAGAAGTTTTTGGAAGAGCTCTTTCGCCACTGTCTTCCGCTTGATCGTATTTAATAGGCTTTTCCATGTGGTTTTCCAAATACTTCTCTGGAATAACGTGCTTCCTTGTGTTCTGCACATCATTTTCTGCTGTGCCTGTGAAGGGAGTCAGTCTGTCAGCCAGTTCACTTCTCACTTTGTCAGCTGCATTCTTCCAGAGATTCTCTGCAACAATAAATCATTAAAACGAGAGGGTAAGACTGCAGACTCTTAACAGCAGGTAAAACACAGGACTGACACAACCTCCCAGCAAAGCAGGTGAAAGTTTTCTCTGGGATCTTACAACCCCCACTGCTGCATTCTTTGGCTTTGAAAGTGAGATGCACTGTGGTGTGGTGTCAGGTACTATTTTGCTCTCAGAAGGGAACAGGGCTTTCCGTGTGAATCTTTAGCACTTCCAGTCTTCTTGCTAGCAGCTGAGCTAAAACATAAGGCATGCAGTTCTCCACCATTCCACGTGAGGAATGGTGCCTTTACCCAACACATTTCAGTGGCCATCCATTACCTCCACACTTTCATCTGCCCTTACTCCAGGGAGATGACACTCAACACAAAGAAACGCCAAACACTAATATAACTGCACTCAGTTGTGAGGTAGAACATGCTTACGAATTGTCTCTCTTCTGTTTTCCAGTACAGAGAAGGAGCCATCACTCATCTTCCTTGGAGCCTGCGTTTTCCGGAATATTTTTGGCTCCTGGATCCACGCGTGTTTCATCGCTTCATCAGGAGTCATGCGCAGGGAAGGTTCCCACCTTAAATCCACGGGAGACAAATCGTTATGCAGCTATTTCTAATCGAAAATTAGTGCAAGGTAAAAGATTCAGCCTTGTCCTTTGAAAGTCAGGTCATGAGGACATTTTTTTGAAACAAAATAATTTTATCTTTTTATCTCAAAACCATGGAAAAATCTTATGTGACCTTCTCTGTCCTTCAAAACCTATTTACGTCAGCACTGTGCTGATCGAGCCCTCTGCAGCATCAAACCATTTTTAACATGCAGTTCCTGGTGTTATTAGGGTAGGGACCCAAAATTACTTGTTTAAGGTTTGGTTTTTTGCTCCACTGAAATTCTCTTCTGAAAGTTCTGATTCAACCAGCAAACCAAAATGGATCAATGATTCACACAGACTTGGCAAACAGAGAACATTGAAAGCAGCCTTCTTGTGAAACAGAGTGGGATGATTTTTTCTTCTCTCCCCATGTAACCAGAAGTTAGCAGTTCCTTTAGGAGTTCTTTAGGAAAGTGCTACTGAACTGCTAGAAAGACATTTGAAGTCAGTGCTAAAGAAGACACAGTGAAGTGTCAATAATAATAATAGTTATACAAATGATGCCATGTGGAAAACAAAACAAAACAAAACAAAACAAAACAAAATAAAACAAAACAAAACACCCCACCAAAAAATAAAAAACTAAACTCAACAGATACAAAGATGTTAAAGGCACAAGAGAATGAAAGCAAAGTCAAAACTAGCTTGTTTTATACAGTATGGACTCACATTAGGCATCCTTTCAAGAAGTCCAAGAAACCAGCATCATGGGTGTTCAGCACTGTGCTTAGATCCTTGGAGTCTGGGCATCTCTTTTTCCCTTTGCTGTTGGTTACAGATTTAGGAAAACCTTTGGAATCTTAAAAAAAAAAAAAAAGGCATGCTCAAAAAAATTACATTAAAAACCTTCACTAAATACTTTAAAAAGTTGCATAAACAGTATCCATGTCCATCCCACTAACTCAATTTTTGCCTTGACTGATAATCTGCCAGAACTGTGGCAAGCAGGATTGGTTACATCCTAGAGACTACATCCTACACTTCGTTGGTTTGTTTGCTTTGAGCAATTTCCAAACCCAAATTATACACGGAGAAATGAACAATGTAAATTAGTTCCCAGAGCCCACTGCATTCCTTTTAGGAACAATATTTTTAAGGAATAACTTCCCTATCACTTTGGCAATTAGAAGCCCATAAGACATGAAGAGCAGAGCACCATTTGTAGGCCTCATATTGTTGTTTTGCTTTTTTTCCATACCTCTTCCTGGAAGTATTTTTATCAGCTAGGAATTAGCTAAAGGTCTCTGACCCTACGCTACCAGTGCTATTAATTAGTGATTAACTACCAGGAGGGGATCCAGCAAGGACAAATAATCAGAAGAAATTACCAAAGAATGTTCTCTTCCTTGACGCAGCCTGGATAAAATCAGCTGGTGGAAGACCCAATACCTTCACAGAAAATGAATTCATAGAGTTACTCCTCATTTCATAAAGATACACAACACCATCAGGTGAGATGTGGCATTTTGCCCTCCATATGAAAAGAAGTTGAATGCTGCAATTTACTGTGAAATGTCTACAAAATATTTCCTCTTACTGTGGAGGGAATTAAGGGATTCCTTACTGCTGCCTTAGTGCACGTCTTTGTATCAAAAATAGTATGGCAGCAGGACCAGGGCAGTGATTGTCCCTCTCTCCATGGCACTGGTGAGGCCACAGCTCGAATCCTGTGTCCACTTCTGGGCCTGTCACTTCAGGAAGGACATTGAGGGGCTGGAGCGTGTCCAGAGAAGGGAACAGAGCTGGGGAAGGGGCTGGAGCACAAGTCTGATGAGAGAAAGCTGAGGGAGATGGGGGGCCTCAGCCTGGAGGAAAAGAGGCTTAGGGGGGACCTCCTGGCTCCAAAAGCCATTTGGCTGCATTAAACCTCCCTCTGAAAGGCCAGGCCGTAGCAAATCATATTTCATTATTGCTTGAGATTTCTCTTTGCTGCTGGGGTGCAGTTTATCAAATGGGCAAGCAAATCAATCCCAAAAGTTACCTCCATGATGCAGGCAAGTTGGTCAGCTTCATTTTCCCCTGGGAACAGCGGGTAGCCTGTGTAAAGCTCTGCTATGATACAGCCTAAGCTCCACATATCAACAGCCATAGCATAAGGATGACCAAGAATCACCTCAGGGGAGCGATAAAAGCGGCTCTGAACATAGGTGTACACTGTGTCAAAAATTAGACAAGAAGCAAAATATCACAGTTGGGACTGAAATGTCAATTGCAGATTCCACAGAAAAGTGGCATATGTTCAGGCATCATAAATCTGTCTCTCCACGGATTGCTCACATAGGCTCTGGAAACATTTTTTAATCCCATCCTAAAAGTGATACACTTTCCACTGTTCTATTTAGAAATTGTTCTTCAACAAGTTTCACCAAAGGAAATTGTTCTACTAATGCTGCGATTCAGCTTATCTATGCTCATTTTCCTACTTGAAGGTGTTCCCTTTGCATCAATCAACAGTTCCCAAATTAAAAGCACAGTTCCCATTTCCCTCTCTATAGTATTCATACAAAAAGTACCAATTATAATTTAACCATCTCACTGAGAAAGGCTCTCTGGACCTGACAAACTTCTTGATAAGTGAAATATTTGGATTATCCTCTTAAGTTTGTTTCAGCTGACCACTCCTGAAAGTGCAATACTGATTGCAAAAGGAGTAGAGGAGCTGATCAGGCTTGGGACAAAGAAAAAGGATGGTAATATCTTACTTGTCTCTACCAGTATTTGCTCCACCACCAGTGGCTGAACAGTTCATCAGGTTCTAATTAGGGGCATAGGTCAATATTTTAGCCCAATCAAAGGAATAGTTTTTCCACATTATTTAAAATTAAGAAAGCTTATTAAGAAAATTACATCAACTTGACTTTTCTGCAAACCTCTTTGGTCTTCATAGCAGCTTGATCCAAAATCAATAACTTTGACTGAACCTTGGCCATTGTGGTATAATAGTATGTTCTCCTAAAAAGAAAAAAAATAACAAGGAAAAGAGTGGTTTAGCACCATGTTAAGTTAGTGAAGACTTGGGAAAATCAGAATGCAAATCACATTTACACTTCTCTGCATAATGAGAGCTTCAAAATTCAACCTCCTTTGGAATGCATTTGCTAACACGAGGAGGCAGCCAAAAATGTGCATTTGGGCAAAGCAGAGGGGAGGTTTGGAAAGGTACCCAGGCTGCAGGTGAGCCAGACAGAACACCAGCGAGCTCCCCAAAACTCAGGGTTGCCTATCTAGTAAATGCCAAACTGCACTTGCTAAATTGACTTCTTGCTGTGCCAAATTGACCAGAACTATCCGTTTGCAAGCACAGAAAGCCCCTGTGAAGGGGCCTCCCTGCACAGCTTGCTCCAGACTCCATGTCAGCTCACCCCCTTCACCTGTGTGATGCACAGGTCTCAAGGGAGGGATAAATGGACAAGGCAAGGTCCTATGGATTCTTAGCTGAGTGCAGGTGGGTACAGCACTGGGTGCCTGCAATTCCAGCTGGAGAAGTGATCCTTAAACAGCCAGCCCAGGGATACGTACACTGATGAGCAAATGCTCATCACTGAGATGCTCATCACTGAGCAAACGCTGAGAGCCTTCAGCTCTCTTCTGCAGAGATGAGTTTTATCCTCATTAAAAGTCTGTCTAAATGAAGGATTTCCTTCTCCACTCCTCAGCAGACAGATGGTTACCTTTATCAACCAGTTTTACAGTGATTATATGTCAGGGCTTCGAAGGACTGAACACTTCCCAGGTGGATGCCAAATAACCATGAAGTAGTTTCCCGGGCAATTAGCTCATAAGGAAATGCTTCGTGTGCCAGGAAGGAGAAGCTGCTACTGGTGAAAGTCAAGGCAAGGACCGACTTCCACAACCCAGGTGCTCTTGGCTCTGGTAAGGGAAGCAGCATCCCCTCTCTGCAGCTCAATAGCCCTTCGTGCTCATGGTAGGACTCTGTCTCTAATACTGAATCCCTCACAATGCAAGGGAGCTGATCAAAGCTGGAAAACCAGGATCAACTGGAAAACCAGGCTTTGGAGGCAGTGATTACCTAGCATAAAGGCCAGAGAAACTCCACATTCTATCTTTCTGTTGAGAAATATCATAGGAGGCAGATGGGATAACAGATGTGAGTTTCAGGCAACATAAATTCTGAAACTGTACAATTGTTGAATGAGAACAAAATTGTCTTCTAGTTAACTCACTACATTTTCACTAATATGTTACTCTATTTAAATACAGACTACACTAATTGATGCTGCCAACGTCATTCCTTCTCAGTGGCTGCCTGGAAGCAGATTTCCCATTGGGCTAATTGGTTTCGATTCAGATATTTGGGTTATCTTGCAAGCCTCTCTTCTCACTGCAAATGGGTTTGGCAAAGACACTGGCAAGACAACGGGTACAGACAGTATGTGACTTCTCAGAACTCTAAATCAAGATACATTTAGCAAAGTGAGAACAGACTTTTATCCTTAGCATTTTTACCTGAGACCTTATTTCTTTCTTTATCGGTTCATTTGCCCTTTTGAAAAGGAAATCAAGAGAAACTTTCACCTGAAGTGAAAATAGAATTTAAATCCCTCTGAAATCTCAGAAAATTGCAAAAATGTAAATTTGGGGCTTAAGGAGAACGGAAATGTTTCACCTAGCATGAATGTTTAGCTGATACAGCAGCAGGAATTGGAAGACAGCTGTTCCTCCAGAAACAGGTGAACACCCTAAATACTGTTCTACAGAATTCCTTTGCCATTTACTAGGCTACTTAATTTTATAGTCATGCCTAAGAAATTAAATAGACTTAACAGAATAACCTGAAACAGGCCACCTTGTGAATGCTCCTTGCATTACAATGTCCCTCATCTTGAAATACTTAATTTTACAAGTACTTTTCTTTTTCTCTAAGTAAAAAGTCATTACCTGCATTTGATTCATATTTGCATACATTTTTCCAACCAAACAATCTCATTTAATGCTTCGCTGAATGAACTGAATCAATGGTAATAATCAGTTGGCTGTAGCATGAATATAATCTGAAATAAATTACAGCTTCTGTACAAACATCTTACTGGGTTTTAGGGTTTCTCCTGACAGTTCCTCTGAATCAATAAATAGGATAAGCTCATTTATGCTGTACAGAATAGCAGGGGAGGAAATGATTGTACTTACAGGCTTCAGATCACAGTGAATGATTCTTTCCTGGTAGAGCACTTGTAAACACCTCAGCACACACCGAGTGAAGTGGCGAATCAAAGACAGGCTGAAGCCTTGGAAATTGTTCTTTTTGATCAGCTCATACAAATTTATTCTGTGGGGGAGGAAGAAGCAGCAGACAGAGAGCAGATAAGAGACTGGGGAATTTATTTTAAAGGCATGATTAGTTTCCAGTGCATTAAGAGCTTGTCTTCCCACATGAGGGAGGACTCATGCAGAGGAAAATTACAGCTATTTTCCTCCCTGAGAATGCTGCTCTGCATGTGACATGCACAAACACCTCCCAGATCTAAAGCGGATGTAAAATCAGTGAACTTCCTTGCTAAACTCTCTGCTGTTAAGCACCTGTGCTGACTTTCACCAAGAACAATAATCATTCAGGAACTTAAATAAATTTTCTTCTGTCTCCTTTTGCTGTCATTTCTCTTTGCTTTGGCGTCTTGAGTAAATCATTTCTGTCTAAAGGTTTTTAACCAGCAGTAAATATTTCTAGATAACCCCCCCCTCATCAATTCAGGTCTCATTAGGTTTTTATATCCCTGCTGTGACCATCACATTTTAGCTCCTTCCAGTAGCCCTGCCCAGTAGCCTGGAGAAGGGAAGGCTCGGGAAGAAAACATTGCAGCTTTCCAGTGCTTTAAGATAATTATAAAAAGGAGAGAGAGAGATTTTTATAGTGATAGTGATAGGACAAGGGGCAATGATTTTAAACTGAAAGAGGAGTAGGTTTCGATTGGATATTAGGAACAAGTTCTTCCCTGTGAGAGGTGTCCTCAGCACTAGCACACGTCTGCAAGGACATGACCAACTGGAGCTTTCTGCCTTCCCCACTTGAGTGTCCACTGGTAGCAGGCACGGCCCATTCCTTTGGAATTAAAGTTGCCAAGTCTTAATGGAAAAGATCACAAATCAAAGGCTTTTCACTGTATTTTAAAGGCAATAAAAATTTTACTAGACAAACATTTTTCTATGACAACCAGTCTTCAACTCCTCTGTAAAGAGCTAAAGATAGCGGCTATCCCATTTCCCTGTGCGTTTCCATAGCAGCTTTCAGAAGAGACTGGTCTGTGTCTTCCCTGGAGAGGAGTCACCTCTTACCCTGTGTGCCTGTAAGTGACAGACTCATGTGCAGCAACACAAGGGATTTAGGTTTCTTTGGGATCAAGCTGTCCATATGATGCTGAAGCTTCAGCGGGGGCTGTAGCACATGCAGCATTAGGGGTTTTACTCTAAGGGCTGGGGAACTGTGGGTAGCCTCCGTAATTCCAGTTTGAGTCCCTGATTACAAGGAGGCTGGTGAATAAAATGATCTGACTTCTCCAAAATGCCTCCAGAATTCCTCCTAAGATGCCCTGCAGCAAAGATTCATAAAAAGCAAGAAGCAGTTTTATTTTTAAATTATTTGATATTATTCATATTTATATACCCTGAAGTTTACCAGTCCTGAATTTACTCTTTTCCTCACAGGTCTTTCGGGGAAGAAGACTTCAATACCCAGCACAGAAAATAAGGGATGGATCATGTCATTGCCCGTGTGAAGTCTGAACGTGGCCTTTTTCAGTTCACCTTGGGTGATCAAAGGCTCAGTTATGCGGTCTGTATTTAGACAGTGTTCCTTTCTAGCTGCCAATTCTTCTGAAGAAGACATAAAAATTAAATCTTGTAAGGCACAAGAGCTACAATTCTCCTCAAGGTGTGTGTAAAGGAAAATATACTTTACCCCAGCAGTTCAAAGGCGATGCAGAAGTGGTTGCGAAAGTAGAAGTATTCCTTCATGTGGATGATATTGTGAGTATCGTCTTTGTCTTTCTTCAGCAGAGCATCAAGGATCTTCACTTCTACCAAAGCCTGGCTGTGAAACCTGAAATATCACATGACACGAGAATGGTGACATCAGCTCAGGGTAGCATTCGTATTTCTGCAAATGCTACAAACACCACGAGCTTGCTGTAAGCTCAGCAGGTGGGACGATTACTGAAATGTTTCCTTCACCCCTGTTAACCACAGTAATTTTGATTTCTTGTGGTTGATTCCTAGTCTAAATACATTGGCCTTACATAACACTTCAGGGTACCTAATTTGACTTGTCTGAAAAAACCTTTAAATGAAAAGGTTTCCAATGAGCATCCAGACTAAAATCCTGGTGCTCTCAAGTCTATAGGAATGCTTTCGTTTCCTTGAACAGGGCCATGTTTCACACCTACCACAGTCAGACAGTGGGTTTTGAAAAGCATCTTTACACTTAGTGTTCACTGAGGGGTGAAATTGAACAGCTGAACATCTGTTTCATTGACTCTGCTTCAAGCTCACAAATTTGTAACCAGCCACTTAACAGGAAGAGGTTGCTTAGGACCACAGTGTAAAATTTTTCATGTTCAAGCAAGTGCTGGGAGCCCTCCAGCACATTCCTGTGGTTTTGGAGCCTTGTGGGGATGCTCCTAGCTCTCAGTCCTGCCGGGCTGGTTACCTGGGTTATGTATTCACTGTGCAACAGATAGAGAGACCTCCTTGTGAGCCTGGAGAAACTGTACTTGCTTTCCTAGCCTGTGTCTCCTCTTGGTCCAGTCCAACTCCTGACATCCTCTTTCCTCACTCTGCCCTCACTGTGTTTAATGGATGTACAGGAGGTTTGATTTTGCTTTGTTCACATTGTCACAGTTTGCCTCTGCCTCTATATAACAGGGATGATTGTACTGGTTTAAAGTCAGCAGATATCTCACCTTTTCTTATTCCTTATTATTTTCAGTGCCACTAACTCATTGGTTTTGTGATCCAGGCATTTGGCCACCTGCCCAAACGACCCTTTCCCAATGACCTCCAAGACTTCGTAGCGGTAGGCAATGTGGTCATGTAAAACCTTCAAAAGAACACAAAGAGTTCAGGTTCAAAAAGTACAACAAAGACCAGGCTTCCAAGTAGCTCGGGGGTGTGTGTGTCTGCTGTCCATGACAGATGGTGGGTCAGCTGCAAGTGAAGTCTACATTAAATAAGGATGACAAGGAAAATCCCAAGCGGTGCTTCAATAGCCCACCTACCTTGCATCAACCCTGCACGACATGCAAAATGGATTCTCCCCTGAGATTTAAAGGGATGTTTTCACTATGTGAATTTTTATCTTCTAGAAACAACATTTATCTCACAGACAACACTCAAGAGTTGGCATAAAATCACTACAAACTTATTGAGCTCAAAATGAATACCATAATTTTTCCACTTACCTTTAAGTAGGAACCATGCTCATCATCATAACAATTATTATTCTGGGTTTCAGGCAAACCTTCAATCTTTTTAGCTTCCAGGCCAAGAAACCAGAGCTCTGTATAATTGAAAATTTCTTTTTGCTCATAGACTGTTAACTGGTTTCTAAAATTTTTCAAGGCTTCTAAATCAGAAAACAAGAACGTAAAACCAAAAATCAATAAAATGTCAGCAACCTGAGGGCAAAGTGCTTTTACAATGGAACATTTCACAGTAGAGCACACCACTTGGAGCAGGATGCCGAGAAAAGCTGTTAGAGGTCCCTTCCAACTAAGATTTCTCTGCTTCTACATTTTTGTATAAATTTCTATTTATTTTTTATTTTTTCTGGCTTGCAGTATTAAGTTCAATAGAGCATTCGACATCTGTCAGCAAGACGTTTAAGAGAGCTTAGATTAAAATTATTTAATTGTGCGCGCAGTCATGTATCTAGATGTTTCTGAAAATCCCATCTGTTGTCGATCTGCTCCCTCAGGCTCCATAACTTACATAAAAAGTCACATTTCTATTGGTTTGATTGCCGTATTTATAAAATGGCAGTAATCTCTAGTTAACCAAAGCTTTCAAGTACTTGTTTCTCTGATAAAAATCATCAAACTCAGATGCCTGAGGTTAGGGATTAAACGGAGCCCAAATTTGCTTTTCTCCTAGTTCTGATTCTTCCCGCACAGAATTTCAGCTGCCCTAACACCTCCACTCCCATCATTTAAATGTGGATACATATTCAGACAGGAGCATTATAAATCAATGTGTTGCATGCATGTGTGGGTGTTTTGTTAAACAGTGGCAGATCTTCATCCAGCAATGCAGGGATGCTAAATCATTTCAAAGCAAAAGGCCACTACTTTTTTTTTTTCCTAGACTGCTTCTAGAAATAGATTAACTCTGTCAGAAACTTTCTAGATCTGAGAACTCCCAAAATGCGATTTAGCCCACATCAAGAAAATGGGACACAGCCACAAGCAAGTGGGAAAGGGTTTTATCCCTGTAATAGAATATTGCTGTCACCTACCCCACCTAAGTCTTAGACAAATATATATTCTTTTTTATACTGCATGTTTCTCTCCTGTATTTGTGTTAGTCAAATCATTCTCCTACTGTGTACCTCCCCAAGCTGGATAATTAGAAATCACTGAGTCCCATCCATATTGCTGTGCTCTAAATTGTTAAATATTTCAGCAGCCATTTAGCATGGCACCTCTGGTCCCTGAGTTTCCTGACTGTAAACACTCCTCATCTGTGCAGGCAGCCTGTCACTCCAGTCCTTTTAATTTATCCAGGGATATTCTACCTGAAGCTGTCATAGGCAGTTTGACGCTGAAGCTGGTGCTCTCCATTTCGGGTGGTTTTGTCTGGACTCTGGTATCACCCTCAGGAAGACTGTCTGGAAGGTTAAATTGGGGAAAATTGCCTTGAGTTCCATTTTCCTGCCAAGCAGAAAAAAAAAAAATTATAACCTGCTATATTCACAGAGACAAAGCTGCAATATATTTCTTTTGGATTAGTTGAGTAATCTCTATGTCAATTTTGTGCTGAGACAGAACAAGCGAGCTTGGGCACTAGAACACCCTGCTTATTCAGACAGCAAATTCTGCCAAAAGCACTAAAGGCTGTTGGACCATGGAAAGATAAATCTCTAAAAATGAGAGAAGGAAGTTCATCTTCCAGAATCATTCAGTATACGGACTCTCTATAAATGCTATCTATACCAATGCTGGTCAGCCTTGGAGGGCTGTGGAACAATTCCTCTTGGAAACCATCCCAAACCAAGTGAAAGACAGGAAGTTGATTCGGAATAACCAGTATGGATATGCCAACAAAAGGTGTCTGAACAACTCGGTTGTCTTCTCTGATGAAGTGATTGGCTTGGCCAGTGAGAAAAAAGCAGTGGGCACCGTAGACTTTGCCTTGAGCAGGGCCTGTGCCACTGCCTCCCACTGTATAGCTGGAGCCCAAAGAGTGGGAGAGGAACTGGATAAATGGATCATAATGTGAGCAGCCTGCTTCAAGTGTGCTCTGCTTGTAGTGAGAGGTTGGGCCAGATGTCCTTCAGAGGTCCCTTCCGACCTAAATGATTCCTTAATTTATTTATTATTTCTCATCCTTTGAGGAAGTCCTCACGAAAGTGGGGCAGGATAAACACAAAAAACCTCAGTGTCTCTCAGCTTCAGAAGGGTACCAAAGCCATATTCAAAAACCAGCACATGGTTGCCAAGACAAGGAGAACCCAGGTGATGGGATATGGACTAACCAGAGGACAAGCTTGGTCCACCATGTCCTTGCAAGAAGTCCTGACTGCTACCACTTCAATACAAGCATCTTGGTGCTTGTGGGGTTTGAGTTAAGGATGCGCGCAAGTAAAAATGGGTTCTTTTCAAAATGAAGCATCTTTCCATACTTGTCTCTTAATTCTGACACTTTTTCTCTCTTCCCCCACACTTACACATGTGTGACACTTTGGCACTGACACTCTCTCAGTGGTACTTAGAGTTCACCAGGCAAATGAGATGTCCAGGAGCTTTATAACTCACCTGAAGAGAGGGGAGGACACTCTGCAAGCTCTTATTTGCTATTTGAGGCAGGCTGCTCTCAAAGGGGGGAGGGTTTGCAGCATCTGCAACCAGACCATGCTTCACTTGACCTTCCAGATGTGGGAGGGAAAGGACACCACGACTGACTCTCTAAACAGAAAACGGAAGGAAATGTCACATAAGGACCTAGCAAGCAGTTCTGTGCCACACCTATGAACACCAGAGGGATTTAAATCCTTGGGAAATGTGTGTGGTTCGCTTCTGACACCTAAGGGCAAAGGGGAAATGCTAAGGCAGCTCCAGCTGTACTAACGGGCAGCAGGAGATTGTCCGGGCAATCCAGCACATTTTAGGGAATGAGATTCCTCACAGGAACACTTCCATCCAGCATCAGAGCAGTGAATGCTTCAGCTGCAAAGGGCGGCTGGGTTTGGAAGCCCAGCAGCCATTCCAGGCAGCAGGACTCCTGCGAGTGAGGAAAATAAAGCCCATGTAGGGTAAATAAATAGGCATGGAGTGTCAGTGGCAGAAAATATCATTAACTATTCCCAGTGGCAAAAGAGAAACTGGGACTGGACTGCTGCCAAATGCCAGGGGTGGACACAGTGGGAAGTCTTTCCTGCATTGGTTTCTCCATATTTCCTACCCCCTCATTTCCTATGGAGCTCACTTTGACTGGGCCCCTTTGTTGCACTCCTTATGAGTGAGGAAAAGACAAGCTCTCAGCAAACTTAGCTTAAAAATAAATGCTTATGCTCATTTAAATAATCCAGGATTACTAGTCCTTCCTAACTTCTCCCATTTATTATTTGCAAAACATTTCTATACCATTCGTTAATTACAGTCAGTCATTTAAGGGTGCAGTTTTATGAATGTCTTGTATGTCTTTTATCGATGTCTTGAATATCTCAAGTCAGGGAAGTCACACTCTTAGCAGCAAAGAAACTCTTTCAGGTAGACTATTTCTTTGGTAAATAATAAAAAAAAGATATTTGAAATAGATCTGAAATAGATCTGAAATGCAGAATAAGGTCCAGAGAGCTAAAGCTACAACCCATATAAACCTGTGCAATTTTTCTCCTTGGCGAGGCATAGGAATATATTTGTCAAGCTTTTGACAACAAAGGTGAGGTTTGATATTTTCTCAAAAAGCAAAGGAACGATGCTCTCAAGCCAACCAACTTCAGTGAGTATATTTTTTATTCCAATACTGTGGAAAAGCCTTTAAAACCTTAGAACTGGGATTCCAGTGGACTTTTCCCAAAAGCTTCAAGAAGCAAAAGTGATTTGGCAGAAGAAATGCCTCAAATGCTCCTGAACACTTGCAGGCATTTGAGAGAGTCATACAGCCACATGGGAAATGGAAGAAGACAGGGAACGGAGGACTTGCCTCTGCCCATATTCATTTATTATAAAAGATCACTTTATAAAAAAGCATTCAGGTATTTTTGAAGTCAGCTGAAGAGTCACGTACCTGATGGAAGACTCTGTTAGAGCCCAGATGATCCCTCTCTTGAACAGTCAGCTGAGACTGAGAAAAAGCATCCACATGGGAAGACTGCAAACATGAAGCGATGCTTTAATAAAAATTATTCTGGAGGAAAAAAATTACGGAATCTCTGCATGGTTTCTGTGTTTCCCTCCTTTGTGGCAATGCCTGTGCCAATGCAGGGTGTGAGAGAGGGCCACAAAAGCTGCTAAAAACATGTTACACTCTGGCAATGCCTCTCTCAGTTGAGCAGCTGTTTTGTGGGCTGGGGCAGAGACAGTTTATTTTGTTATTATGCCTCTCAGATGCCTGGTGTGCCCCTATGTTCAGCCAAGGGGAAGGGAGCCCTCTGCCATCCCTAAATACATACTTGGAAGCTGGTAGTGAGTCTGCTTGAAAGGACGACTTTAAACTGCCTCACAAGGTAGATTGTGAGCCCATCCATTGCTAAAAGCAGCATTAAACTGATTCAGCTTGTGGTACAGATTTTATAAAAACAAAATCAGAGTTTAAGTTTACTGAGATATTGAAAAATCCCTGTTGGTTCCAATGGGCAGATAATATTAGCAATAAATACAAAAAACCCATGGGGAAAGTGCTAAGCAGCTCACAATTTTAAAGAGTTTGCTGGTGCTTTCAGCAGTTTTTTAATAAACATGGTAAGTAGCATTGTACATTTCTGCCCAAAAACAAACTGCAATGAAATGAAGAAATCTTTAGGATAATTTAGACCTTGAAAACTCCATGGCTAAAGCAGATCTGCTCTACAGGGTGGAGTGAACCCCACTGGATTTGGTCAAAAGGGCTCCTGAAAGAGTCTGTCTGAGCCTGGAAGAAGCAGGGACAACTCAGATTAGATGCTGCACCTGTGCCAATACACTGCAGATATTCAGATATAGATATAGATAAATATATATATAT
>VZTA01019009.1:75751-95932 GCA_013398855.1 Mohoua ochrocephala | reverse complement strand
CTGGTGGCCTCGCCTGGGAGAGGCTGCAAGGGTCTCGGCTCCGCGCACCCGCCCGGCCGCTGAGCAGCCCGGTCGAAGGCCCCTCCGTTCTGAGCCCCTCGCTGTCACCTCTGGCCCAGCCGCTGTCCCCTCCGCCGCCCCCATGGACTTACTGGGCCCCATGGAGATGACGGAGGGCTCCCTCTGCTCCTTCACAGCCGCCGATGACTTCTACGATGACCCGTGCTTCAACACGTCGGACATGCACTTCTTTGAGGACCTGGACCCCCGGCTGGTGCACGTTGGGGGTCTGCTGAAGCCCGAGGAGCACCCGCACCACCACGGGCACCACCACGGGCACGAGGAGGAGCACGTCCGGGCGCCCAGCGGGCACCACCAGGCTGGCCGCTGCCTGCTGTGGGCCTGCAAGGCGTGCAAGAGGAAGACCACCAACGCCGACCGCCGTAAGGCTGCCACCATGAGGGAGCGCCGACGGCTCAGCAAGGTCAACGAGGCCTTCGAGACCCTCAAGCGCTGCACCTCCACCAACCCCAACCAGCGCCTGCCCAAGGTGGAGATCCTGCGCAATGCCATCCGCTACATCGAGAGCCTGCAGGCCCTGCTGCGGGAGCAGGAGGACGCTTATTACCCGGTGCTGGAGCACTACAGCGGGGAATCGGATGCCTCCAGCCCCCGCTCCAACTGCTCCGACGGCATGGTGAGTGCCCCAGGGAGGACTCCCTGCCACCAAGGTGCTCTGGACGTTGTTGGTCCAAACCTGAGCAGGGCGAGTCGCCTCTTCCTGCCTTCCCTATAGCAGCTGCCTTCTGTAGGTTCCCAGGCAGAAGACAAAGTCCTTTCTCATGCCTTGAGCGCCCACAGCGAAGGGAGGTTGGGTCCCCACATGGCAGGATCTCTGGGAAAGAAGAAGAATCTCTCACACACTTTGTTCCCTGGGATGAGAGGTTAGGCAGGTTCCCCATGTCCTGGAGGAGCCGGGGAAAGCTGCTGGGGGAGGACTTCAGGAAGTTGCCTGAGATGGGCACCTGGGGACATTGCCTGTGCTCCCGTAGCTCCTGAGGCACCTCTGTTTCCATCCTCTGCTGTATCATTACCTTTGAAACCTCTAAGGATAGCAGAGAGGAAAAGGGCCCCCTTGGACAAGATAGTTACACAGGAATTGATAAAGGTCTGGGTTTTGTTTTCTGCTATTCATCATGATAACAGGAGGAGGCTCTAAGCAACAAGAATTGTTTTTCTTGACCCTTAAGAAAAAGGTTCTCCATTTCTCTTCTCACTCACTTCCTCTCCTCCATAGATATTTACAAGCAATAGGAAGGAGAATCCAGGCTTTCAGTCCTGTTTGTACATTATGGGCACAGGAGAAGAAGGGTGGGTGCCAGAGAGGGTGTCTCATCCCCACCACATTTTTTGGCTGGGGCTGTAGGTTCAGCCTCTGGTCTGACTCTGGACTGGTGGGATGTGGTGACCAGAGTCCAGGACAGCTCTCTGGACAGGCCATGAACAGCACTTTCAGACCAGAGATTGCTTTTTGCGCTCTGGTGGGGATAATCGTTACTGAGTTGAGTATCTGTGATTATGAGATACTTGACAGATTGGAGAGATTTACACAAATTATTCCTCTTCAAGATACAGCCTCTTTTAATAGAGGAATTTCACTGTGGATTGAAGTATTGGAAACGAATGCATTAGTCAATGTTCCGTAGCATTTTCTATATGAAATGGAAATGGGAAGAGAAACTGAAGGAAATACAAAGGGACAAAGGTAGACAGAGGCTTTTAAAGAGGAATTCTTGTTTAGAAAAATCTTCAAAAACTACATTAAAAAGATGTCATTCCCCTTTCAGTCTCCCTGTTGTAAACTAAAGATACATGAAGGGCTGTATCTGATCAGAATGCTGGAAAGCCTCATCTCATCTCATCTCTAAAGCTGCAGCATTCGTTGCAATAGTGGTAACTTTCCCATGGAACAGCTGTGCCACATAAAATATTCTGGGGTTGATCCCCTTCTAGCCAAGTTACGTTCTTCCTCACTCAAAGAATCTACAACTTGATGGCATTTCAGCCAGGACTGGAATGATGGCACAGACTAGAGACTGAAACACAAAATTAGGTGGTTACTGGGATTTGGGTAAGTCTGACCTCACTCGGGTTTCTCTTCTTCCCAGATGGAGTACAGCGGGCCTCCTTGCAGCTCCCGCAGAAGGAACAGCTACGACAGCAGCTACTACACAGAGTCCCCAAATGGTGAGTACGTGCCCTAAGGGCAGCGTGAGACACTGGGACAGTGGCAGGCAGTGCAGCAGCTTCCCTGTGCCTGCTCCGTGTCCAGCTGGGCTGAGAGAGGAACCTGCCTTTCCAGCCAGCGAGCCATTGCTGCTGGTAGAGGCACCGGATTTTCTCTGGGTGTATTTGTAAATAAGGGGATGTGTTATGGTTGTATTTCCTATTTTGCAAATATAACATTTGGATAGAAGTGTGTTCTCTGCAACTAATTTTCAGCGTTTAACCATATCTTACATGAAGACTCTTCTTACTCTGTCATTGATCCAAACTGGAGTAATTTACAATTGATTTCAAATCTGTTCTTCCCTTTCTATGGACTCAGGGAAGCCTTGGATCCTCCCTGCCCCCAGAGCAGCACACTGTGGTTGGGCCTCTCTTCCATATTGAAATTACAATCTGTTTCCTGATAATTGGTGTCCTTCACCAATATTCATTTCCTCTGAGTCTTCACATGCTCACGAATGTGTGCTGCCCACTGATGTTAAGGACCCACTGGATAATCTGAGCACCTTTTTGTCTGTTTTTCAGATCCAAAGCATGGGAAGAGTTCTGTTGTTTCCAGTCTCGATTGCCTCTCAAGCATTGTGGAGAGGATTTCCACAGATAATTCCACATGCCCTATACTGCCTCCAGTGGAAACTGTTGCTGAAGGGAGTCCCTGTTCCCCTCCAGAAGGAGTGAGTCTGAGTGACAGTGGAGCCCAAATTCCTTCCCCCACCAACTGCACCCCACTTCCCCAGGATAACAGCAGCAGCAACCCCATCTACCAAGTGCTATAAGGACCCCTCCAGCTGGACTGCACCGAAAACAATTTGCTCCATTTGGCCACGCTCAAGACCTGCCTTCTAAGGTTGAAAAGACTTCTTAAGACTTGTTCCAGTTTTAAAATATCACTGAAAATTCCTTCAACTATATAACTTTGCAAACCTGTATCACTTCAACATACACATAGTTATTTATTGGTTGTTAAACTAAAGTTATTTAATACGTCTAGAGATAAAATTGTATACCATGAAATGGCCAATGTTTAATCTGGGCTGTGGGGAATAGGAAGTTGGCTCTTGAATGTGGAGGAAAATAGAAATCTACAGCCGTAGTGGCATGACAGATGCTTCCTATTACTCCTGTTCTGGCCAAAATAAGGTTGTGGACCATTTTTTATAAAACTTTTGTATAATTGTAAATAAGAGTTGCTTTCCAAAAAAAAAAAAAAAAGAAAGAAAAAAGAGCAAAAAAAATAAAATTTAAAAAAAAAAAAAAAAAAAAAGAAACAAAAGCAAAACTTAAAAAAGGGGGAAAATTTAAAAATATTTAATATTGCTTGGTTTGTTGTGTCAAACTTTAACTTTATATATTTATACGATGTGGTTGCCAAGAATGTTTTCAACAGTATTCTAAATAAAGACCCTTATTTATAAAATCTGTGGTGTTATCTTGGCTTTCATTAGGGCTTCTAGAATTACTAGTGCATTTAGGAGTGGTATTAGATCTCTGCCTTGGCAGGAAGAAGATACAGGCTCTGATTCAGCAAAGCAATCAAAAACACACTTCAGTTGCACTACTTTGCATAAATATGCTGCTGACAAGGGGTCTGCTTTCTTCATATTCTGTCGTGGTCATTGCTAAACTAAGAGCAATGAGCATCACACGTCATTATTAAAGGGATCAGTAAATAAGCATGTTTCTCCTCCTGCCCCCAAAATTTACAATTACATTGTAGGACTTGATCTTACAAAGATGTGTTGAAACTAGGAATCACAAAAAATTAAAATCTCCAAATTCCGATGTAGCTACTGAAACTTAAAGTCATACAACGCTATCTCACAAGACCAAGAACTACATTTTTGGAGAGATGTTCACATTTTTCATTCAAGTTCTATTTTTCAAGGGTTTGTACCATGTTCATGTATTCTCAGGTATTAGAAACTGATTGCAAAGGAGTTTTGTTGTAAAGTTCAAGTTACAGATCACAGTTTTCCTCAAGTTCAAGTTGGAATTTAGGCCAAAGATAGGCAGTTTTAATTTGGATTTGAACTTTATGCATCTCTGGCAGCATTGCTCCAGGGATTTACTTCTTGTTTAGAGCCTCTCTAAAAATAACCAGTGGGCTCTGTTTCATTCAGTATCTATGTGTAACCTTGAAAGCTGGCTGTGCAACTGAAAAATGTTAAGCCCTGAGCTGGTTGTCACTGGAAAGTAACCATCAGGGCATTTCTGTGCATCTGGACAAGAATAACTAGCAACTACAACCTGTTTCTTATCCCATCCCTATGATTTATGGATTTTGTATAAACATCACAGTAAAATGAAAACAAAGACCAAAATCTAGGTATCGTCATCATCCCTAAATACTTTGATGACAGATTAGTCATTGTATTCTCTGTAGGTGACTATTAAATAGGGTGTTTGTGCAGCTCTTACCTCTTAAGCAGGAAAAAGAAAGAGGGAACAGCTAATTCCAGGGAACGTCTCCCACTCCTTTAATCATATATGGCCTTGAAGATCAATGTTCTGTGGAGAGGACAGGAGAGGAGCAAGCTGCCGTGTGGTGAACAGAGCAATGCAGTGGCTTCTCCTTCTTCCTGGGGCAGTCATGCTCCAAGCTTGGTGATTTATCTGAAGCCAGAGGGACAGGGATGGTAGCAGCCATGGGTATTCCTTCCTCGTCCATGAGCTTGTGGTCATGGTGGATGATAAATCAGTGTCGAGGCGCAGGACCATTCTGTGGAGCAGCCCAGGCTCCCACGGATCGGAGGGGACTCCGAGGCAGGACTGGCCCCTCAGCATCTTCATCAAAGTTCAACTTTGTAAAGGTCTCCCATTGATTTCCCTGTGGGCAGAAAACACTCCAGCCCATAAAGATTGAGCTTACCCCTTTCATTTTTCCATTAAAAATAAAAATCAAACTGATTTGAGAATGTGTTAATTCATACTAGCACAAACCAGGAGGATCTCTAGTAAGGTCGGAAAAATGGCCCAGGTTAGCTGGAAGCCTGTATCCCTAACTTAGAAAAGCTAAGGAGAGACAGTTGCCTCACAAATCAGGACCTCACACATCGATATCATTTCCATTGCCTTCAGCAAACACTCAATCAGGGGAACACCAACCAGCGCCTAAAAAAATGCTTTTGTGAAATACTAAAGATCTTTTAATCCCCATAATTTAAGGCTGGTAAAAGTATCAATTTTACTGCCATTTAATGACAACCAAAAAGTATTTTGCCACCTCAGGAACGACAGAGGCTCTGGACATACTGGCAGCACACAGTTCACGCCTGCCTGGCTTGCACCCCACTTCTGAGGGACACAATGGGGTACCTGGCTGTAGGGCTGGCACAGCAGAGCAGGCACAGGGCACTTGTGCTCAACAATGTACACGCAGTTCCATGTGAAGTCATGTATATTGCATTTCACTGATTTATTTTAGCCACCCGAGTTTCCACATACTGATGTTAATGTTACAACAGAGAACAGGCATTTAGCACATCCCAAAATAGATGGATGGATGATGAAGAAAAAATATTCATATGTTTCCTATGCAGAGCCCGTCTTTCTCCCATTGATGTCAGCGGCAAAAGTTCACTGGAGTAAGGCCAAAGGGCGTCAGCACTGATAAATACATGTTTAGGTTACAGATATATTTATTTTTCTACTTAGATAAGGAAAATTGTTCCCTGTGTAATTTCTTCCTGTTTATTTCTAAGGTAACAAATATATTTAAAACAAATCCCTGTGCATCAAGAGAACAGCGTGCTACTGATAGAATTGTATCCCAGTCTATGAGTAAATACTTTGACGCTAGTGATATTTGGATTCATAGCTTTAGTCTAGTTCTGACACAGCCAAGGAGCATATGCAAGACTGATCCAACATTTACAAACTTTGGTTCTTAAATTGGGCTCCTGAAGATGAATTGAGGCATTTAGGGATGATCCTACAAGACAAAGTGCAGCCTACCTTGGTCTACAGAAATGCTCCAGCATGGGCTACGAACACACACTGATTGTCTGGAAGTTTATATCACACAGTTCCAGCTCAATACGATGTTTCCTAAGGAACACTGCCTCCAAAGGGAAAGTTATCCAGATACAAACAATTAAAGGAAAGAAGCTTTTAACATAACCATAAGTGTGCATTTTAGGAAAGTTTTATTTGATTTGGTGACTTAAGAAAGCACTGCATGGCAAACACAGTATTACTGGTATATCTCACTCAAACCATTCCTATGGAAAAAGTGAAGAGGAATAAATTCGTACCTCACTTACATGTACTAAATGCTCCGATTTTACGTTTTACATCAGATCATTTGCAAGGATGAGAATGAAGAGGATCTTCTTCTTACTTTCAATATTTCACAACAAAGTGCAATAAAATTGCTGGGTTTTCAAATAACAATGTTAAACAGCATTTCCTGCATTATCATAGCAATACTGCTACAGAAGTATGTCACGTACTGAACATTCAATTTTAGGTAAAAGAGATATGAACTATTTCCTGGTATATTTTTTCCCTTTAAAAAGATTTTATTATCTGTATCCAAATATATTAAAGAAATATTAAGTTGGCAGTTGCTTCACACCAGATGCTGCTGCTCTAAAATGACTTGTCATTTTCAACTCAAGATAAAGCCCTTACCAAACCCCCTTGAAAGTGGAAGCAAAAACAGTTTTCATTCTACATCTTGTATTTTTCAGAGATATTTGAAAGGCTCAAAGTGTGCAAAGGGCCAAAACTGCTATCTTCAGAACAACTACATCCAAAACAGACAAGGAAACATTTGTACCTCATACCTCATGAATTTTAATGAGAATAAATTAATATTTCCTTTTTGTTTAAAAATTTCCTTGAAATCAGTAGGAATATTTCCAGCTTCAGCAGGAATATTTTCAGACTGCTGCACATAATAGTGTCTGGGATGGTGCTCACGTAGCAGTGCAAAGCCAGGACAAGCTCCCTGCTGTGACCCTTTGCTCGTGCTCTGGTCACTGACCCATTTCTGTCACAACGCTTTCAGATGTGCCGATCCCCCTGAGCACAATCCTCTGAACAAGCTGCCAGGCTTTAGTGCTCACCTGATCTTGAAAGTACAAACCAGCAACTGCCCCCATAATAGTGCTGAAAGCCTACAACCGTTCCTAAATGAGTGGCTGACACAGAGCCTGTGATAGCAGGAGATGGTATGAAGGTCATTTCACATAACTTGCATGTGGCAGTCTTGGCTTCACAAGCAGTGGTAAAAAGGTCTTTGTAGAGTCAGAGTGCAAATCTCTGACAGCACGACCTGGAGATCATCTTGGGAGGCACATCCAAGTACCTCATTAAGCACTATTTACTATCAGCTCGCCCTCCCTCAGCCTTTCGAATCACTGGTTTTCTAGTAAAACTGTTGAACAGCCATGACCTCCTCTCCTTGATGGATGCAGCATGCTCCCTTCTCAACAGGCTTGTTGCACAACTGGGAATGTCATTAAGTGGAGACCTTTCAATATTTGACATTTCAGGGCTAACGAGGGAGAGGATGGTCCCTAGCATAATACAGAAGAGCCACTTGGGCCAGTACAAGACACTTAAAAATTTCCCTGTGGACCCAGGAACCTACACTTTGCATACACAGACACTTCTGAATAAAGACCTTAACACTGTAAGTTAATGGTGAAAACTGACATACCCTGTAACCATGGGGTGATAGAAAACCTCAGGGGTTTCCCAATAATACAGTCAATTTGGCACTGAACTCACATTTTCTTTCTACAATATCAATAAACTTTTATCATCTAGAGGCATCTTAGCAACATCAACAAGTGTGCTATTTTATGTAAAACTCAATGAATAACCTCACATCTATCAATAGGGAGGCAAATGATGTACCTGTTTATAAAAAAAATTACTAAAAACTCTAACAGACAATAACCCACTTAATTTCATGATCGAGGGAAGTTGTTAATCACATGATTGGGGTGTTGGGTTTTTTTTGTTTGGAGTCAGATTCACTCAGAAGTCTGTGTCTCAGCACAGTTACCTTGTGCTGCATGTCCAGGGCAGTAAAAGGGGGTCTCCCCATCTCCACAGGCCTCCCTAACCCACCTGAACGGACCTTGAGCCTTTTCTGGTCCAACAGCCACATCTGCTGGGAAAAATGTAAACTGCATTTCTTCCTGAAATCGTTGCTTGGTCAATTCCATGTTCTATCATCTTTCCATAACGTAAAGGTTTGTTGGTGCAGAAACATCAAAACTATTCAGTCTTCAGTCAGCACCTGGAGGCCCATACACCAGGAACATCAGGAAAAAAACATTGGAAAAACCAAACTCTTCCCTACCAAGAGCCTTCTACAGAAACAGAGAGAAAAAATTGTAGGAATAGTACGGTTGGTTGGGTTTTGGCTTTTTCATTGCTAGACAAATTTTGGGGCACCACTTTATTTTTCTTTGTTTTAAGTGAAAAATAAAGACAAAAGGAAGGAGAAAATGGAACGTCTTTGAAGGCATTGTATGGCCTGTGCTGAGAGCAGTGGTCCTGGGGCAGACAGGCTGCTTGCCAGAAGGCAGGTGGGGAAGATGCACAGGAACCACAGATGACAGCAGGACCACAATTTGATTCTCTGGTGGCAATGTCCCTCTGTAGGGCGCAAATCGTGGCCACCAGACCAAGGGAGGTGATTTCCCCCACTACTCTGCTCTGGTGAGATCCCACCTGCAGTGCTGCATCCAGCTCTGGGGTCCTCAGCACAGGAGGGATATTGACCTGTTGGAGCGAGTCCAGAGGAGGCCACCAAGATGATCAGAGGGATGGAGCATCTCTCCTACAAGGAAAGGCTGAGAGAGCTGGGATTGTTCAGCCTGGAAAAGAGAAGGCTTCAGGGTGACCTAATTGGGGCCTTCCAGTGCCTGAAGGGAAAACACAAGAAAGATGAAGAGAGACTATTTAAAAGACCATGTAGTGACAGGACAAGGGGCAATGGTGTCAAACTGAAAGAGAGCAGGTTTAGATTAGATATTAGGAAGAAATTCTTTACTGTGAGGGTGGTGGGGCACTGGAATGTGTTGCTCAGAGAAGCTGTGGCTGCCCCTGGATCCCTGGCAGTGTTCAAGGCCAGGTTGGATGGGGCTCTGAGCAGCCTGGTCTAGTGGAAGGTGTCCCTGCCCATGGCAGGGGGGGTGGAACGAGATGATCTTTAAGGTCCTTTCCAACCCCACTCATTTTATGATTCATTTTATACTTTGGCCACACAACATTCCTTTCTTTCACATTGATGCCCTACTTCTGAATCCTAAACCAAATAAAGCCATGCCTTTTTGTTCTGGGTTTCTTTACTCGTTTTTATGCCACCTGTGGGTTTCCTGAGGCAGGAGCCTAGACCATCCACATTTGAGAGCTGCTGCTTGCTGCAGTGTGAAAGGAAAGTACATCATTGAACCAACAAGCAGTGTGTAGGCTTTTCTCCAGGCCACCGGAGGGCAGCCTTTCCATGAAAAACAGGACTTTGACATCTCTTTTTTAGTGCATATATTCCTTTTTTTTTCCCCCCTAAACTCTCCCATCTAACTCTTTCTCAGCTCAGGTAGAGAGTATCATTTCACACCACGACAACTGAAAGCAATGAGCAGAATTCCTACCCGGTGTAAATTCATCAGTCTTGCTGGCAGTTGACACAGTATTGGTACCCTTCTCTGTCGGAATTATTACAGCAAGTACAAGACCATGGTTTGAGTCTGGATGCTCAAAGATGCATTTTTATGGAAAAACCACAGGCTTTTGTGCCCATATGGCAAAGTCTCCCTATGTGTGGCCTAAAGGTTGGGATGAAGACCATCGCAGAGCAAAGCATTTATACAACAGCTTATAAAGGGAGACCTGTTCTTCAACCAGGGCACGTAATGCTCTCTTTACAGATCTAATGCCAGTGAAATACAAATGTGTTCAGGGGGGTTCATGTGTCACACATGTTCCTTTGTATGGGACAGGCCACACTTGCATCCCTTTGTTCCCTTTGGAAAGGAAGCATGGGATGTGCTAGGCACACATGCTCCACGCTCTCAAAGGCTGTCCTCTACAGAACTACACACTGGAAACAGCTTGCAGTTGAAAGCCAGCTGCACAAAATGTAGTCCCAAACATGCCTTTCAAAAGCTTCACAAATGCCAATTACATTAAGCGATACGGAAAAAAAGCAACCAAGTAATGTGCCTAATTAACAAAGCTAGAGATGGAGCCAGCCACTTGGTTTGAAGTACTTCCAAGAGAGATGTTAAATGCAATGGTCAGGGCAACTCTGGAAGAAATAAATTAACATGCTGGGTTAATATTTCAAGCTCTGTGGGAGTAAGAAGTATGTGTGGTGAGGGGAAACAAAGGTAAAAATATCACTGGGTGGAATTTGTATGTTTGTTTGCCAAGGACACTTTAGCTTTTGCCATTTATTCTTCTTCATGGTATGCTCAAAATTATGCAAGAAGACATAGAAGTGTCAGCATTGCGTCACTGGATTTCCTAAATTTATCTTTTACCCACCTGTTAAACCTCAGCTCAAGGTCAAGAGAAACAACCATTTTGAGTGAATGGACTATGAGATAGACACATTCATGAAAAATACCTTAGTAGGGCTCTTTCATCTTTAGTACTGTCTACAACCTCTGCTTAAAAGATTCCCCACACCATAGGACAAGAGTGGGTTTTTTCTGGTCCTCGTGAATAAGAACTGACTGACAGCTGCCTGGTTCCAAATCTTAGATACCTGTGGTTGGGGAAGCTCAGGCCATCACAAACTCTCAAGTTCCAGCAAGTAGTGTGGCTTGAATCCATTCCAGTACTCATCTGTTGGCAGCTGTTTCCATCTGCTCCTTCTTGAACCGTTCTGCTCAGTCCCTGGGGAAGAGCAGGAAGATTGTCACGCAATGAACTCGCTTGTTGTGAGCTGGCTGCTCATGTTTTACCCGAATCTGTCATCTCACCTCATCTGCTCTCTGGCCTTTTTTTGCCATAACAATTCTGAGTTCTGCTGTGCATCTTAGGGGGGAAAAAAACCCCCAAACCAACTATTCCTCAAATGTGGGTGCCAAAACATTATTCCTTCTTTTAAGTACAAATAATTATTATTAACAAGAGATACAGAAAAAGATTGATCTGATCACTTAGTCCTCACTTAGCTGTTAGGCACACAGTGATTACTGCATGTATATTTTGTAGCTAAAAGTGTCTGACATACCTTCACTTTGTGATGAGGGAAGGCAAATGCCCTTCAAGCACTCCATGACCATTACCCGTGGTCTTCTTTTGTTTGGTTTTGTGGTAAAACCAAATGGAGAAAGAGAAAAAAAAAATCAAAAATAACATTTACTATTTTAGACTCCAGTGTTTATGTTTCCAGACTTGCAGCTGACCCTTTAGGAACTTTGGTTGACTGAGCAAATGTCTATGCACATTAAGGCTCCTCTCTTAATTTGTCCCATTGCTATTTTATGTACTTGTTAATTTGATATCTACACATTAACATTAATTGGCCAGAGTAAGCAAAAGATTTTACTTTTTCTTAACCAAGATAATTAGTTTTATATCTTCATCTTTGAAAGTTTTAATTCATACTTTGATTTATTATCTCTACCCTGATTTCCAACTGGACCAAATTCCCCCAAATCTCTTGAGCCTTCAAAATTTTCAGGTGTACCTGAAAATGAAAACCTTTTTTTTAAAACAACCTATTTTTTTTTTTAATCTCAAAGTACCTGAAAATACATCCCTAAATATAAGCAGCATTCTGCAGATCCTATTCAGTCTAGGGCTGGGAGGGGAGAAATAGTCAATAAGACAAGCAATACAACATAATATGGAAACAAAGCTGAAGAAGATTCCATTAGTAACCCAAATGCAAGCTGGATTTTGCCCTGACCAGAATTATACGTATTTGTGGCTATATTGGTCAAAACACCTCCTAAGGGCTGTATAAGCACAAATTCAGGAAAACTGAGAGTAATTTCACTGACTTCCCATGTCACCTCTTCTGTGGTGCACTGTCCTTTGGACCATACATCTCTCTGCATGGATTATGCAGTGGCCAAACTGAGCCACACAAGCACAGCACCACTTCAGCACTTCTGCATGAAGACCTTTCCATATAATGAAGGGGTCCTTAAGGGGTTTGGCATGACAAAGCAAATAAGAAACATCTTTGCCCACATCCTGAATTACTACCACACAAGCAATCTTTTCCTCCCCTTTTTAGCAGGCAGGATAAGCTGGAGAACAATTTCAGAAGAACCTCTAGAAATCTATTGTATTTTTTATTACAGTTGGAAAATTTTCAAAGGAAAAAAGGTCTTTTTTAAATATTTGAGAACTGGACACTGCTTTTTTCTCATTGCTTCATAGGAAAGCCAATATACATGCTATTGTAGGCCCTCTTAGCATGAAGAAGAACAGAAAGGTCGAAGAAGAACAGAAAGGTCCTAGAAGAACAAAGAGGTCCAATTTTGTATGAGAATGGAGCATTTCTGAAGGAAGACCCAATTCTGATTTCTTGCTGGCCAACTCTGAATACCTTGTCCCTCCGTGATCTTTCTCTGCTTCCTCGTTATTCCCCAATTCCTTCTAGTGCTGGACTACCTAGAGGCAAAGACTACAACTGCTAAACCTGGCAGAATCCACAGATGAATCAGACTGAATCAGTAAACAATGACTAAAAGTGCAGTGTCATAGGAACAAGCATATCACCGTGCTTCTTAAACTAAGTCATTTCAATACAAACCTGCTGCAAATCTTGCATGTTACCAGGAAATCCAGCCACAATCTGGAGGGTTGGTACAGTCCTTTTGCACTGGATACCTACAGAAGTCTTCCCCAGGTCCTGGAAACTCTCGGTAGAGCATCTTCCTGCTTCCTGGAGTGCAGAGAGCATTCATTATAGTATGTCCCAGAAAGGAAAGGCAGAGGACAAGCTAATAGAAGTGCCATCCCTTCACCATTGGCTTCAATCTAGCTCTCAACACTTCATTTAACTGGAACAAAAGGCTGCTGTTAGCGCTAAGGCACAGGCCCAGGCATGAGACAGGATAAAGAAACCTGCATTCCCAGAGGCTGGCCCAAAATTTGGGACAGCAAGTGGATTTTGCTTTCCATTTACTCACACTTATATTGTATAAATCCTGTCTATTGACAAAAGAAATGCAGCAGATTTCAGCCTTAGTGCCAATTATTTAACTAGCATCACTGGAACTATTATACTTTATATCTTTTCATATGCAGCATTCAAATAATTACTTCAACAGGATTAAATGTCATATTTCATGGGACTAGCTGAGTAAATATTTACAAAGCTGGAGGAGAGAAAAGACATCTCAGAGTTATTGATTCATGTCAAATATTGAGAAGCTGGGTTAATCAAGGGATTTAAGCAATGCTTTAAACCTTTGAGTCAGCATTGTTGAGATTTATTTAAACCACTCTTACCTTGCAACATCTAAAGTTTTACAAATCGTTTATAACAATAAAGACTTACAGGCCATTTTCCCATCTGCTTGTCTGAGGACATTTCAGTTACTATTGTGAACTCAGAGTAGGCTGAAGAAGTAATAACAGCTGTGAAAAGTGAATCATTCAACAAAAATAAAGTTCTCATTTCAGTCAAAAAAAAAAAGATAAGAAATGTTCTAATTATTTTGATATATTAGAGAAATAGTCAGCTGATGGACAGGCACATACATTTTATAAAATGGAGATCATTCCATACTCCTCGGACAGAAACAGACCCTATTTTTTTCTTTTTTTGATGGTTAAATGAAAAAGATACACTTGCAGCACCGAGAGCTGCATGCCTTTTTCAAGAAAAGACTAGCACCTCCTGTTCTGTATTCTGTATATAGTAGTTGTGAAATACATATGTCTGTATCTATGTGTTTGTGTCTGTTGCTATGTTCATGCACCTGCAAATTGGCTGAGATCTTAAAAACGTAATGACAGCATTAGTAGAGTTTTGTTTTCAGAAAAGGCTGACTAGGCCAGTCTGAGAAAGTCAAGGACCTTTGAGGACTCCCCAAAACAAATCAAATGAAAGAAAGCCAAGTGCCTGGCCCTTTCTGAAACTCTAGCTGTAGCGCATGGTAGGGGTTAAATAGTTCCGACCTATGTGTGCTCTTTTGGCAATGCAGATTGGGAGCCCTCAGGATGACTGAGCTCAGCTCATAGTAACACAAGTTTAGATAAGGGTGTTTTTGTTATGTGCTGACAGGAAACTTCCAATTGTGTAAGCTCAATTTTCCTTGTCACCAGCTGTTTTTTTGCTGGATCACACCTAGATCAGCACGAAGAAGACAAGGGACAAATCTATATCCTCCCATAACTGCACATTGCAACAAAGTGGCGCGTTAGCTGTATGCCTAATTTCAGATGCATAAAGTAGATTTTGCTGTGATTTAGCCCCATGATTTCTTGAGGAACAATTATTTCTGCTTTGGAGGAATGTCTCGTCAAAGACAAATCCTGACACTTTTACTACAGCCTTGACGTGAGGATGTGCTCCAAAAGCACAGCTGCACCCAGTCCAGCTGCGTGGTGGATTTAGGAAGCTGGGGGTGAGGCAGACCACTCAGCAGTTGTTTGCAGTGCTTATTGCCCTTTTTGCCAGGAAGGAGCAGGAAGGACAGTTTCCCTACGGGAAAGACAATTTGGAAATCTCCCCAGTCCTTCAGCAAGCAGCAGAACACCCCTTCCACCACCTTGCCTTACTTGTGTGCACTATCTCCATCATTGTATCTGTTCCGTTCCATCTCCCATAAATTTTCAGCAAAACCAAATGGATTCAGGTGGGAGTTTCTCTTAGTTAATGGAGTGAATAAAGACCAAAGATTATCTCTAACATGTCACAATATTACTTCCATTTTTTTCCAGAGCAGTTTCCATTTATCTCACAGTTTGATGTGTACTTTCTGAAGGAATTTGCAAATCAAAAAGAACCTTCACTCACAAATGTCAGCCCAGTAGAAATGGATGAAGAACAAGTGCAACTGATCAGGCAGAGCACAGCAAATGCTTCTCAGCTCAAAGCAAAGCCATGCAACATTTGAAAAACATGGATGGAAATGAAGTACATATTCAAGCAAAACTGAAGTAATTAAGAATAAAAAAATCCAACTATAAAAGTGCAGAAACTAGCATTTAGCCATAACTTCTGCTGCTCTGGTTACTCTCATTAAAAGCATCATGACTTCTTTGCATCAGGCTTTGGGCTACACGGTTCTTCAGACATGCAGCATCTCTGTGACTCCCTCAGTCAACATCAAGCACCAACCCACAATTTTTTTCTCTATTCTCATTCTTTCTATGAAAGGCTTTCATCCAATTAATGACAATTTAGAGGGGTAAATCTAGCCTTTCAGGAAAGTAATAACATCCATGCAATTGCAGCTGCTTTATTTTTAAATGATTTTCAAGGACAAAATGAGTACATTGCATGCTGAAGTGCATCACAGCTTTCCATTTGAAGTCCTCAAACCAAATGATTTACAAGGATCAATGCTAACAGATAGAGCAATTCACAGCATGATGTAATCTAAAACTGATAAAGAACTGCACTGAAATACTGTTGAGATGTCATGAATTTAATACAAGAGAGCATAGGCTGAATTATAGCATTCAAGCATTGCAAAACTGGCCTTCCAACCCTGGCTGCCTTTTCTTTTGAGATTATAACTCTTACAAATAATTCTCTCAGCCTCCTCCAGCTTTTAAACATTTTGAATATACTCTCCAGTTATATTCATAGTTGTGCACAAAGTCACAGGTTCTCTCCACATCTCCTTTTCCTCCTCATATTGCTACAATGGGTCAATCTTTTTCTTTGAAGATAAACTGACTAATGAACTCAGAGCTGGGCTTACATTTCAGGAGTGGGAGCTTCTTCAGCTGTCACCATTGTTGGTGTCCTCACTAGAAACCCCAGTGAAGGAAGAGGCTACAGGGGTGTGCAGAATCAGGTACTCTTGATACATTAGTAAAGCACCAAAGAATACAGCAAAGCTTCCTAATGTGCATTTCTTATTTCTGTGCCTGTACAGCACTGGGATTTGGATCTGTCAATCCAGCATCTTTGGTAAGTGGCAAAATATCTTCATACAATAATGAAAATAATACAATAAAATAGAATAAAATAAAGTTCCACTTCAAATTCATGAGTTACTAAGTTTAGGAGTATTAGGGAATATATGCTCAGTCATATATTCCCACATTGGGAAGAAAGCTCCTTTAGAGTTAGACAGAAATCACTGCAGTTCTCAGCTAAAGAAATAAGTAGGGAGCAGGGGGATTAACAAAAGAATAGCATGTGAACCCGCCAGGTTTTTTTTAGTTTGTAGACAGAATTTAGACTTCTGTCTGAAAGACAAACCACCTTTCATTGGATGTGATTACACTGGGGATGCTGAAGCATAGGGCAGCAAGGTGATCCCAGCACCCCAGACACAGAGGGGAGAGAAGGACTTACTTACTCTTCCTGTGTCATCAGAACAGTGAGGTGACCTAACAGCAGTGATAAAATTAGTAAGGGGACTCACTCTCTAACTCAGCGACGCAGCAGTTTAGAAACTGAAATATATCTGTGTCTTAAAGTTGTTCTTCCACTATCACCACTAAAAATTGTGCCTTAGAAGAACAGCTAAAATTATCGGTAGACCAACAGTAGGTGTGCCACAAAGGAGGCCNACAGCTAAAATTATCGGTAGACCACCAGGACTGCTCAAAGTGCACATAAACTCTCCTGAGTAGTAGGTGTGCCACAAGGGAGGCTTTCAGAGAGACCTTTCTAAACTCTACACCTTATTTTCCTCACTTATGCCAGATTTTGGCCAGCCCCAGCTCAACATAGATGATCACCAAAATCTCTCACCAGTTATTAGAATCAGTTTAGGAAACAAAATGTATTTCTGAGGTGAATAGATTTTAATGTATTTAAAATTTTTCTCATAACAACACCTGCAGCTGCTGCTGCTGCTATACCATAATCCTTTTCCAAACAGACTGTGAACTATTTGGCTAACCTACCAACTCCATGCTTCCTACAGGGGTCTCCCAGCATTATTAAAGCTGATTTAGTTCTTTTTAACACGTAAAACTTAGTAAGATTAATTAATAATTTAACTTAAAATAACAAGTAGTATCACAGAAAAACTAGATAACTCCTGGACTTACACATCCACCTTCACATTAAATCCTCCTTACAGATATCAAATATAAACCAGATGTTTAAAGACTTAAAGATGTCAAACATAAGCCAGAATAAAACCCAGCTATCATATTGTTATTTTTCATGGGACTAGGAGGACAGAAGTGCCACTGTCAAGTTTAGGATGAATCAAAATTCCACAGGAAGGTCTTGTCTGCAAATTGGAACTCGAAAAATTAGTTTATTTGTTTTGTGTATCATAATCCAAACATTTCTAATTATGGAAAATTATTTCTTAAAATTGAACTAGAATTTTATATTGCTATATGGCATGCTTAAAGCAAAACTTTCCTCAGACACAGCAGCTGCTAGACTGTATTAAAACTTTCATTCCATGCAAACCAACAGCCATCTATCTGGTGTTATCAACTATGGCTAATTAAACAAATGCAAATCATGCTATAATCTACCATGCAAAGCAAACTCTTTGTGCCTTAATATGCAGTTATTTTGTGCCATGACCCTTGTTAAATAAAGATATTATTTTTGAACACTTTCCCTCTCAAGCTTCAATATAAACTTCAAATACTACGTTACCTTTCATTTTCTACATGAAAATAATGTCTAAACTTAGGTTCCAATTTACATTTCTAAAAGACCTTCTATTTCAGCAGCTACCTTGCTCCAGACCTCACAAGCTTGCCTATCAGTCTCTGATTTGGGGCCCTCTTGCATGTCTTTTGAAATATCCAACTCTTCTGTTTCTACCAATGCTTCTTCATCAATTACAGCTTTAGTACCTTCAAAGAAACCTTGCAGGTCACTTAAGCATGGCCTCCCCACCTGAGTCCATGAAAACTGTCTTTAAACAAGCTTTCTAGCTTTTAACATATACTCCCAGATGACTTCTAAGGTCCTGCACCACCCTCCTTCAGTCCTCCAGACAAGAAGGGAAATCCAAGCAAGAGAAGCTGCACAATATCCCTTTCATCTCCACCCTCACCTTAGATCCCAACACTGAAATTCCTAAAGAGGAATCACTCACTGCAAGTAAGGTAACGTGGAAGGCAGGAGCTAATGAGCTGGGAAAGTCTTTACAGTTGTGGATGTGACCAGAAGGACCCACAAGCCTAGGATTCACAGGCCCTTAACAGATTTCCTGGGTCACCTGCCCTCCTCAGCCTTCGTTAACTCTCTGAACCTACCCTACAGCTCTTTCCCATTGATCCCCAGATCTATTATTAGCAAAACTAGGCGCTTACTATGATTAAAAAGAATTTTCACATGTATTATTTCTGTCAGTGAGTCAACATCCTCTTTTCCTTTCTTAATGCCAGGCTTGTTGGGTTCACAGCCCTCTTTTCCTTCTGTGTCCTCTGGCGGGCAATTCTCAAGGATTTTAGATAGTGTTTCTGTACTTGTGATTCTCAGATTCTCCCTCTGTCATCAACCTTTCTGCCTCTGTTCAGTCCCAGTGCTCAAGTTGCTGTCTGGCATCTCTTCCTGGAGATTTTTTCATCAGTTTATGCTAGCTGAAGTGCAGAGTTGCCTTGATTTAGCCTCACTTTCCACTTCTCATTCAGAGCTGATACAAGTAACATACTGCCTTTCCTCCTGTCTTCCCTCCCTTTTCCCAAGAGTCGCACACAAATAGCGCCAGGTCCCCCGTCTTCCTTCTACATCACCAGCTTCAAGACCAGTCTGTTAGCATTTTCACAGACAAATCTGCTGGTTAGACCTCTTTGGAATATCTTACCACAGCTACTGCAAAGTTTTCTTCTCTGCATCCCAACCATGCAACGCTCTTTGCAAGGAAGCTGCAGGTGACCAAACACCTCCTCTCACAAACCTGAGCACACCGAGTGCTCCTTGACAGCCCTCCACTTGTTCTTCACCTGCTGTTCTCACACATCTGAATTTCTGTCATACTTTGAAGTGCAACCAAACTGCATTCCCCTGGTCTGCCCTCTTCTATTGAGCATCATGTTGTCCCTACCACTTGTACACTCCCATCAGCATTCCCCAACCATGTACTCTTCAACTGTATGTCTCACCACCCTATCCATCATTCATCGTGGCATGACCTCCCACGGTCAATCCACAAGGGCTCACTTCTCCGGGCTCTCCCATAAGCCCATTCCTCCTGAGACGCTGGTAGCAAATAAAACAAAATACAGAACATGTCTACATACCTCTCTTACTTCTCTTCCACACAACCATCTTCCTGCTGTTCTTCACGCTCCGCGCAAGACAGGAACTGGGGGTTTTTTGAAACTTCCCTTGTCGTTATTTGTGAATTAATGTGAATAAAAAGGAATACAAATTATAACTTCCTACCAACACAGGTGTTAGGAAAAAACCCAAGTGAACAGTAGGAAAAGCAGAGAAAAGATGGAGAAGTGGTGTCGGTGTGTGGGACCAAGTAAAAGCGTGGCATGATAGGAAGTGACAACCCTGGGTACCCCTGCTCGTGAGGCAAGAAATTTATGCCTGGGGAGATCTTGAATTTTGCCCTTCAGCGAGTCCAGTTCACGCAGGACGAGCACAGCCGTGACTCACGTCAGGGGTGCTCGAGAGGGTCGCTCAGAGCCGAGCGAGGGGCAGCACCGGGACACCCACCGCTCCCGAAGGGGACCCCCGGTGTGACCACCGCGCGGCCGCGGGAAGGTGAGCGGGGCGGGAGGGCGCTCTCGCCGCAGCCCCGGGGCCCGGAGCGGGCACCCCTGTCCCGGCAGCGGCGTGGGAGC
>VZTA01019009.1:0-75200 GCA_013398855.1 Mohoua ochrocephala | reverse complement strand
CTCGGCTTAGGCACCGACTGCCGCCGAGCAGCCGTCCCCTGACGGGCTTGCTGCCTGCCGTGCTTGCTTGGATGAGTCTGCGACATGCCTAATAAGAGACGAGATGGGCCAGGGCGACGAGAGCGACCGCATTGTGATCAACGTGGGAGGGACTAGGCACCAGACTTACCGCAGCACCCTGCGCACCCTGCCCGGCACGCGGCTGGCCTGGATCGCTGAGCCCGATGCCCACAGCCACTTTGACTATGACCCCCGCACGGATGAGTTTTTCTTTGACCGGCACCCGGGCGTCTTCGCCCACATCCTGAATTACTACCGCACTGGCAAGCTGCACTGCCCCGCGGACGTGTGCGGGCCCCTGTATGAGGAGGAGCTGGCCTTCTGGGGCATCGATGAGACCGATGTGGAGCCCTGCTGTTGGATGACCTACCGGCAGCACCGCGACGCCGAAGAGGCTCTGGACAGCTTTGGTGGGGCGCCCCTGGATAGCAGTGCTGAGGACGGAGACATAGATGGCACCGGAGACTCTGGTGATGGTGAAGATGAGCTGGAGATGACAAAACGCCTAGCACTTAGTGACTCCCCAGATGGCAGGTCTGGGGGCTTCTGGAGACGGTGGCAGCCCCGCATCTGGGCACTCTTTGAGGATCCCTACTCCTCCAGATATGCAAGGGTAAGCTATGCAATCAGCACCCTCATCAAAACACTTAAACCTCCTCGCAGTCCCACTTCCTCCCAGCATCACCAGGGTTTCTCTTCGCTGTCAGAGAAGAGCAGCCATCCATGTGTGTGGCCATACAAAAATCATGCGGGGTCTATGGGGATGTAACCCACACTCTCAAGCAGGCCCCATGCGTTGGGAACAAGTAGACACCAAGGCCTGAGCTTGTGTACTCATATGTGGGCCTCCAGAGACCCTTTATTTTCTAACAGGCTCCTAAAACTCCTAAAACAGCTTGGGGCAGGGTCCCGTTCGTGGGCCAGAGAGGTCTCCATTACACCAGGGAATTTCCCTCTATGCATTGATCTTTACAGTCAGACATCCCCCAGTAAAGAGAGACACCTTGTCCGTCCCTCTTACAAGCTAATGGCTCTCTCCCCTTTACGAGACAGAGAAAGGATTATGGGAGCAGGCAGTCCCAGGGGTACCAGGGGATTTGGAGAGTTTCAGCCTGGACTGGAGTCAGTGCCTTTCTCTTTTCTCATACATACCAAGTTAAATATTTATGAACATGCTTCTCTGAAAATGGGTAACTCAGCTGCTCACTCTTTGTCTTTTTCCCTTGTGGGAAATGCAAAGTATTAATCAGAGGAAAGGGTTTCATTCATGTAGAAGGGACACTGTGTTTGACAGGTTTCTTGCCTGCTACTGAAGGACAACTCCTCCCCTCCTGGTGCCTGCGGTTGTTTTGGGAAGGGAAGGCACACAGGTGCAGTTCACAGCATAGGTGTGGATAAAAATGGTCTGTAACAGTCATCCAACTCCTTTAAGTAGGCACCTCCTCATGCTATGAGGATAATTACATTAATTAGGACCCAATTCTGCTCCTGAAATCAAAAGTACTGAAAACATTTACTTCAGGAACAGCAGCAGGGTTAACTCCCAAGATAGCCAATTTGATAACTAGGGAAACAGATGGAGGATAGTGCCTTCATAAAGAAATTGTTTGGCATAGGCTTTACTCTTAAATGTACCTTTGTTACAGCTTAATTGCTGCCAGCCCTCAGTAGGGATGAGTGGTGCTGTGGTGGGGGAGGGTGGTCAGTGTTCCTGAGAAGAATCAAAGGATTGCAATCAGGTTAGGGAGAAAATTGGATGGATGGAGGAAAGAGAAGTGGAAGTGCAGGGAGCAGGGAGAGGGGAGCTGGCCGTGTATGAATGGGTGGTGGAATAGCAGCTGCCGGAGACTTTGGGTCTGAGCAGAGATCTCCAGCGGGGAGACACCAGGTCTGCAAACTGAATGAATGGGGAGAGCTGGAGCAGAGCCTGGAGTTATATCTTGCTGCATTTCTAAAGATTCTTGTTTGCATACTGTTTGGAGACTTCCTCCCTGAACAAAGGAGTTCATCTTTTAAATGAATTCCTTTAAACAGCATGGGGGATAAAGGAATAATAAAATACTTACCGCAAGATGAAAAGATGATGCTGTTGTATTGCAGCTTTCAAATCCCCGATTTCTACCAAGGAAACATGGAAAGGGAAAGGCAAGGCTGGAGGGTATCCTTCAAAATGCTTGGTTTCCATTAATCAAGCCCAGTGTTAGCAGGCGATCTGAATAGCAGATCTCTCTGGTACCCAGGAATCTGTTGGTAAAACACATTTCAAGTGAAAGTAATGTGCTTGTTCAAGATTTTGGGAAGTGGTTCAAAAGCTAAAGGGATAATGTTGTCCCAATGAAAAGGATACAGAGGTTAAAGCACCCTTTTGCTTGGAGACATTATGATATTTTAGGTGAAGGACAAAAATTTATAACCAATATTAAGAGTCTTTGTGATGCACAGGCTGGAATTCTAGAAGGATATAAATTCTCTAAGAGTATTTTCATTTAGGAATAGATGTTTTATAAAGTGATTTTGGTTTTTTGGGTTTGTTTGTTTTTTTGGAGTGGATGATGTACCATTTATTCACAATCACTTGTGTATACCTGTTAGAACTCAACTCCTGATTTACCTCTAACTTGTTCTTTCCTTAAAGGATTGTTAAAACTAGATAAATATGAGTACACAGGATATTTCGTGGGTTAAATATGATTCTTTAACTTGTATCTATGGAGACGTAGGCCACGTGCATTAATATTTTGCATGAAGGAAGATGGCTTTCCTCATCAACACATGCACACGCTGTCCATTAAGGAGACATTATAAGACACTTAACATTTCCTAATAAAAGCCATACGTTATGGTTATGGATGTAAAAAGAGACGGGAGTTTGATGTATTCTCCTGTAACCGAACACAGACATTGCAAAAAGACCTCAAGCTCACAATAGCTAATTGATAGTAAAATAACTGATAACATCATTAGCCAGTGAATGGTATATTAAGGCAATCATTGGTAGAGTCAGGCAACAAATCCACTGTTACCCACCTGTAATTGCGTGTGCTACTTTCAGTTACAAACTGCAATTCAGTTGTGCAAAAATCTAAATTTACATTGCCATTTTGTCCAAAAAATCACAAAATTTCCTCTTTCTAAATGGAACTGGGACCTGCACTAAGGGTGGTTATTATACACGTTTGATGTTTACATATGGCTCCAAAATGCATGTCAAAATAACATCTCAATGTAAGCATCGGTTTACATAACCATCATAGTGTTAGACTCGGGCAAGTGAAAGGAATACAGTCTCTGAATATTAAGATTAAATGAAAATCTGCATATCTGTATAAACCAAGATTCTCTGGACTGTGTCTGGTACGCTAGATCAGTGAATGTTTAGGAACTGTCTATGAAAAGCTCAGCATTTCCTCAAATCCAGCCATTCTTGGAGGATTTTGATGGACACTGCTTGCAAATACAAGTACATTTGACTGTTTTGCTTCACCTGCACCTGACTCATACTAAATTACTTCTGATCTCGTTGTAGACAGCCAGGGAAGACTGGAAGTGCACTTGTGTATGTCAGGCAAAATCAGCTAACTCTGCAAATTTTGTTTATTTCTTAACTTACTTTGATTAAGCAAAGTCCCAGCCACTAATCATTTGGCTTTAGGTGCAACATAGTCAACAGTTACTTGTTAAAACAATAGTGGCTGATTTTAATTAATTTCTAGTTTTCTGCACGCTAATTTCTTAAATAATGCAGTTCTTTCTAAAAGGAGGAAACACTTCAAAAATTGCATCATCTTCTATATCTGTGATAAGAAAAGATAGCTTGTTTCAGAAGACAGATTGCCTTAGACACCTCTCTTAGTAAGATAAACGGGTATTACACTTCTCCTTAACTTAAAGAATCCGCATTTGGATATCAGAGGCAAAGTCTGGTAACTGGAGGTCTGAACAGAGTAACAGACAAGGTGATGGAAAAGATCCAGGGATCCAGGAGAACTGTCAAAAGCATCTGTCCAGACAGCTAAATGTCACTGCACACACCTAAACTGGCGAGATGTTTCTTTGAAGCTCATTAGAACTGTCTTTTTTGCATCATCAGACAGCTTGTAGATTTATTTTTCCTAAGTAGGCACAAAGGGGGAAATAGAGTCGCCCAGAAAGCTACGGAGGTACACTAAAGCAGCAGAGAGTTACACTGTAGTAGAGTTCCTGCCCTCTGTACTTAGTAGACTTCATAGGTCCCTCAGTACACAAACGTGTGAAAAATATTTTCTTGGCATCCTTTCTCCTTTATATTTATGTCTGGTCATGCTGTTCTTCCACTAGTAAAGCTCCCACTGACTTCCTGAGGAGTTTGGCCTGCAGGTATCTAACATATTTATTCCCCTTCCTCCTCCTCCTCCTCCACAGCAGGATAAGGTTGTGTTTGTGTTAATTCACATTCCTTGGGTTACTCAGTGTTTGGGAATGAGGAGCTTTCGGCTGAGATTCTGCGCTACTGCTCACACTCAAATTGGACAGTTAAGCTTTGTTAATGAACCCTCAGGAAAGCTTTTGTAGTCCTTCCAAATAAACATTTTTTAGTGTTTTTAAATAAAAGCTGGTTGGGGTCCTATGGAAAGTCCTCAACAGCTTGACTTGCAGTCCTGGCATATGCTGTACCGCTTTGATCTGTAAGAGGAAGAGCAAAACTCTCACTCACCCTTCCCTCATGTTTTCCCTTCACATCCTGCAGAAGAATCTGCTTTCCTCAGTGGGTGACTTTTGAAGGACGAGTTTCTGACACTGAGAAGGAGACAGGAAAAAGGATAGTGGTAAAGAGATGAGAAAAAGGTATTCCCCAGGGATTTCTTCCATCTTTCTTTTATACATTCAGGAGCATTTCAACCTTGCTGTGTTCATTTAAACTGATTTTTCTCTATATAAAGTACAACTCCCAGGTATAAAAAGGCTTATGGGATCCTAGTTCCTGAATAACCATCCTGTCTTGAGGATTAGAGGCTGGGACGATTGTGCTCGTTCCTTACTCCCGGCCAGCATGGCTTAGCTCAGGAATCGAGGCAGGTATCAGGGAGTGGGAACAGATGCTCCTCATCCTTCGCAAGGGGAGCTTATTCCACAGATGTGTGATGCGGGACACGCTTGGCACAGCAGCGCTCCGCAGACAGTGGGAATGCCACCAAGCAGGAGCAGACAGGGAGAGGGGGGATGAGACCTGCCCCACTCGCTTTCCTCTTCCCTCCTCAGGGACAGCTTCCCCAATGGAGCTGCTCTCCCACCTTGAGCCTTTCTGGAAGGTCCCTCCTGCAGAGGCATATCTAATCCTGCACTGAAGCTGGCTGCAGGAATTCTCACCATATACTTTGACAATTAACGAGACAGCCTAATTTTAACTACACGCTGCATTACAGCTCTGGAAAAATGAGAATCTTTCCACATCAAATGAGGTTTCCCTTGCACTTGTAGTATAATGGAATTATAGACATCTATTAACTACCATTCTATCATCCATTATTAATATAGTTCCTAAAATTCCATTTTATTCCTATTTTCTCCCACCAAGGAACATGTTACTGCAAATCCTTATATAACCCATCAGTGAGCATGGTAGTCTTCTCTGCATCCTGACCAAAGAAACCTTTGCAATGCCAGTTAGAAAGTGCTCACTGCTCACACCAAGTCCCACATCCAGTTCCTCTCAAATTGGTCAGGGTGGGAGCAGGTACACAAGTAACTCCTGGGAATTGTCTGTCCGACTTCAGAAGTAATATGTTTTTAAACTACCACGCACACACCAAAGAGAAAAAAATTAAAACTATCAGAACAGCTATGCAGAATCATGACTTCACCAGTTTGAGCTGTTCAGAAACACACAGGAAGATATGATGTCTGCCCAGAAAATCTTACAATCTCTTTGAAGTCACGATCTCACAGGGAGATGAGAGGGATGATGTTACCCACCTGACAAATCCATGGCTGCCTAGTACAGACTTAGCAGTTTTGATTCAAGGACATTTTTTTAAAATCTATTTGCCTATTTCCAATTTTATTTCTATTATTCCAAAACCTTAAAAAAGAACAGCATCTGTTGCCATTTTAATTTTTTTTTTTTAAATCTCACTTAATTTTAATGTTTCTAGGTTACAAAATTTACTTGATTTAGCCATGGCTGTGATTGTATGGATCATACCATCATATGCATACACATATATATGCCTTCCTATTGCTGCCACCTCCTACGATGCTGAGTGGGATTTCCATATGAGGAAGGACTTCAAAATTAAACCACCCCAAAATATTTCTGCAAAAGTAACCGTGGTGCCACCGAAATCAATGTGAATTTAGTGGCTGGGTTCAGAAAGATATTTGGTCCCTTCTCTCTTTAATCCATCCCTATGTGCCTTCAGTTATTTTCTTTGCCCTTCTCCTGACATTTGCTATTTTGGTTTTGGTTAGGGCAAAAACGGCAACAAAATCCTGGTATTCTCTGTTGGTCTATCATGAGACAAAGGATAAAAAGATCTGTGGATCAATTATAATATTTCTATTTTAGAACCGCTCGCAAAAACGTGGTATACTAGACTATACCTAGGAAAACTGTTTTTCCATCTTCTTCTTCTTCCCTTCTGCTGTGTGGTCTAGTGTTTAACAGTATTTGTCTTTCCTATTTGTAAAAATACGTGACTGATCTGTGTATATTTATGGTAGTACTTTAGTAAAGTCTATACATGCTGCCTTTCTCTTAACATAAGGAGAGATGTTAGCAAATCAGCAACAGAGGGCCCAGCCTTACTGTTATTGAAACTCGGTGCCAAAATTACCACCAACTTCAAGGATAGAAATGAATTTTCCTGCAGTATGGTTCAGGATAACAAATTAATTGCTGTGTACTGCTTTTTTTAATAGACACGGTGCATATTTCCATTCCAAAGCGCTGAAGTGCAATAGATCTTAGCAATTTATTAGGAGCATACATATTCAAATGCATGTTTTCATAATCCTTTAAAGACATGAGCATCTTTAGCACACTGCATCAAAACATAGAGCTCTAATACTGACAAAGCTCATCATGATCTTATTGGCATTTTTTACTGCAAAGGACTATAGAAAACATCCCCCTTTAAACCACATGACTTCAATTAATGTTCAACTAAATCATATCCAAGTGCTGTGTTTCATAATAAAAAGGGCAAGCAGGGGTATTCAGATTGAAAAATTTGGCCCTAATTGATAATCAAGTGCGTAATTCTTTCTCGTGCAAATACAGATGGCAAAACTGAGTTTCCATTTTGTATAAGCTTGATTTTATGAAATTTCAGTGCATTCTTGGAGCATAAGACTAATAGAAAAGCCATTTTGAGATCTTTGCAATTGTCTTACAATTAGCTTCTCAGTTACTACATGCTGAATTTGATCTGAGGAAAGAACAGTTTAGAAGGCTGACTTGGCTTTCTCTGCTGAATATTGAATTACATAAATATGTGATTCACTCCAAATGGTACACAGAAGCTGTAGGATCGGATGAAATCAGAGAAATCTATGAATCCATGGAGAACCACCTCCTCCCCCTGGAATATAAACCAAATGCTGTCATTTCTAGAATAATTTTTACATCTCTCTCCTGTGCTCACTAAGTAACCAGATTTTGCTATCTTCACTCCTACTCCTGTAGTGATAGCTTACTCCAGGAATATCCCCGTTTCCTTCAGGCTCAGAACAAGGTACCACCCAACACGGGTAAAGGTGAAAGGACCAGGCCCTAATTGATTTTAATTTCTTTCTGATAAGATTTCTAAAATGTAACAGAAGCGCTAATAAATCATGCAATAAAAATTATTAATAAATTGAGGGCCAAGGCTTTTTGCAGTGATTGCTCATGATGTAAGACCCTTTAATGACAGTAAGTTAAAATTGCATTGTAATGGCCTTTTGTAAATGCAATAAATCTCAGGTTTCAGTGCACTGCAGACAGCCAGCAATGTGTGTGCTGCACACGAGCTACCAACACAGGCACACGCTGCTGGCACACGCTTACGTAATTATGTTGATACTTCAGGAGCAGCAGTAAATCTCAGCACTGCTAGATTTACTTTGAAAAATCTTGGGACGGGATCACTGAGGTGTTGTGACTACACAAAATAGTTTAAAATATCATACTGGCTTTTTACTTGAAAAGCTGGGAGAGAATGTCCCTTTTAAGAAGCAATAAAATGGATTATTTGGTTTTAAATACCAAACGGAAAACCTATTGCTACCGAGTCTTATAATTTTCAGAGGCAAATACAAGTTAAAACATACATTTTCATCTGCGCAACCAAACCGAATTGATCATCTTTCCTGAATTTCCTTGATCATCTACCCATTCACAAAAAAAATTAAAGGTACACAGAGATACATCAACAGTTACTTAATAACTGCTTGTTTCGACTGCAGCAGAGTTCCTATTGCTGCTCACGTTTGCCCTCAAAAAACATATTCTTAAATACAGAAAGATCTGGTCAGCTCGGGTTGCTTATCATTTAACATATATAAGGAATTTACCTGCAGGTTTCCCTTGAACATTCATTCCAATACCCCTGTTCTATTTTTCAGTTTGGGCTTCTTGCAGTCTTCATTACACCGGATCAATCGACACGTATAGATGGTGGAGGCCAGTTCTGTGTTTTATCCAGTTATTAATTACGTTAAAACCTTCAGTCAGAATGCTTCAGACTTGACAACAGACTTCAAAACAAAATGAATAGGAAGAAATCTCTCTAAAATGCTGAGCACCAACAACCTCCAGCAGAAGGGGAGTAATGTCCTAGAGCAGAAAAGGACACAGGCAAGAAGCTAACAGACCATCATTAAAATCCCACCCCACCTTGTAGGGCCACGGTCCCAACTATCACTGATTTTAGTGGGATCCAACCAGAGACCCATGCAGACCTATTTTAGGTACAATTTTTCAGGACAAGGACAATTGTGTAATTGCCACAACACGCAATGCAAAAGGGCTTGCCTTCACAGCAGCCTTTGATCTCTACTCTAAAAACACCACAACATGATCTCAGCCACATTGTGCTATTCCCGTTTCCCTTTTTAGCATGGATCTCCCCTTCGCTTCTAGTGTGGAGTTCTGCAAGAAATCTAGTGACAGTACGTCTTAGCACTTCTCGGGAATGTGTCCCGCATAATGCAGAGCTGATTTTAACTCAGGGTGTTTCAGTGAAGCACTTGTAAGGACAAACCAAGAACAACCTGACTGTGCTGTGATAGCTCAACCAATACCTGGTCTGAGGCAATTGCTGTGCCGTGGTGTTTGGTTGGTTTTCTGGTTTTGGGGCAGTAGCAGATCAGCTTAGGTGGGAATTTTGCTTAAGCGATATTGAAATTTAGTGTTCTGTTGTTTAGCGTTCAGTTGATAGGAGTTCACTGTCTATCCTACCAAGAAGTCCCTGAGGTGCTAGTGATTTTATTAAAAGACCTAATGTAAATTTCAAAACTGTATAGATTACTTAAAATGTTAGTTATGTCTAAGCAGCAGGAAATCAATAGTGCAAAAGTGCATTCACTGTTCTAAAGAAAGCATCTTTTGGAGAACTTGCTCTGCTAAGCAAAGAAGCTCCGTTTTCACTGTGTCGGTGGCATGGACTACAGGCAAATAATAAGTCTGAAATTCAGTAAAAATTCTATAGTGTCTTCAAACCACAAATTTATCTTTATGTACATACTACCATCAGCCATAGGAACTCCTAAAACTGTGCATTTACAGTTCTCAAAGGATATCCTGGTTGGGACAGCAGGGTAAGCCTTCTGTTCTTGCTAGGTGATTTTGAACATTCATTCAGAATATTCCCACGTCCTCGAATGTGTACACAGACCTACGTGGTGCAAATTCACTAGAAAGCAAAAAAAAAAAAACCACCACCCTAAAAAAGCCCTCAAACCTGAGATTTGGACAAATGATTGCAAGCAACGGAATACATGCAGTTTATGGAGTGAGCATTTGTTAGATCTGACCAAAGCCCTACTTGCTTGCCTATGTTAGCTCTGAAGGATCCTCTCAGGGGGAGCATCTGCAGCATGCCAATAGTGCAAAGGCAGGTCACACACATTTAGCTCAGCAAATGAACATTTGCAGTAGCACAAGCACACGAACACGCATTTTATCAGCTCAGTATGGCACATCATTCGGGTATGCTTCAGCCCCTCTCATTTTCTATGAATTCTACTGTGTGTGAAATCATACAAGATGTTTAATCTTAGTATGTCATTTTCAAAATAGAAAAAACCAAAATTTCTCAGGTTACCTGTTTTGCATTTTTTCCTCTCTCCCTTACTCTATGTTTATTACAGCAGCTAGCACAATAGAGTTATAATTTCTGTGACACCTCTAAATGCTTGTACTCTAAAAACAGCAAGTTGACAGCATCTAAGGGAAGGCTTTACACTACACTCGGATGTAGTGTTTTCCAAACCAACCTGGACTGCAGCAGCAGATCACCCAAGGCTGTGACCCTTCCAAAGGTGCAGTATGTGCCTGAGCTGTGGTGGCCAGTGCACGGACAGCAGGGCTTCTCCATCACCACCTTCTCCATCGCTCCTGCATCAACAAAATCTAGCAGTCACTTCCTACATCTTCACTTCTGAGGGCAGACGCATGAAAGGGTCTCACCATATGAGTTCAAACATAGAATTCCCAAAACACTAACCCTGCAGTTGTAATTTTTTTAAATGCATCTTAAAATTTCCCAGTGCCCACAGTGTTGTCTCTGCCAGTACTCAAAACTGCCTTAGTACTGTTGGAAACTGCCTTATATCAAAGCCTTGTTGATGCCCATAATTTTCCCTCACTAATAGGAAAGGTCCTTTAAATGTACTTGCCAAATACATCCTGAATATAAGCTGTTTTCAAAAACATAACTTGAATAAAACCAGGAGATATTTGTAGTGTCGAACAGCTCCCTGGATGCAATAATCTAGTGGTTACTGTTTTTTGCTTAGAACGTGAAATTTCAAATTTAATATTCTCCTCCAACTGCACAATTTCAAATTTTCGTCCGTCTCTGCTCAGGAGCCCTCCCCACTTCACAAAGCTGCGTAATCCAGGCAATTAGTGAAGTTGATCCAATTTGCACAGCATGAAGAGTTCACAAACCAATATCCTGGGAAGATGGCAAAGCAGCATTTCCCAATAATGTGGAAGTAAGAGGCTGTTCCTCTGGTAATTCTGGGCTACTGAATTCAGCAAGATCAATAGCAGGAAACAGATATTCATAGTGGCATTATCAGAGATGGTCTAACCTTGGCGTATGCCAAAACCGGTCTTTTTACTCTCAGTCACTTGTTGGAAGCCAAGTCCTGTTAGGAAATAACCATAGGTTGTCCTCCTGCGTCGGACGCCAGGGTGAGCCATGCACAACGATTTAGGGATCTCTGTGCAGCCCCTCTGGAGAAGGAATGGGCAAAATGCAGAGAAAAGTAGGAGATGATATGCAAAGTAGATGATATGCAGAATTAGAGAGGACTTTTTCACCCCAGAGTCTGAGCAGTTCTGCCATGCTGCAAAGAGAGCTCCAAAGTCGGTGTGAAGACACATCGCATAATTTGTTTTGAAAAGACCTACATTTCCCAGGGCTATCAATCTGTCACCTTTCAGTCGTGCCATGGAAATACAAGCATTCTTCAAATCTCTGAAGGCTGCCTTTTCATCAATATTTTAACATAAACATTCTTTTAATTTAAATGGAGATTGATCACGTACGTTTTATTACTTTTTAATAAAAACGCATTATCACCATTAAAGGAAAGTGATCTCAATTAAACTATTGCCAGGATAAATTTAACGTGGAAAAGCACTTGAACAAGTCTTTGCTAGATCAGAGCCTTTTACAGCACGTATGCTTTAGTTCTGGTTTTAACAACCAACACAGAAGCGATCAGTGGACATTCTAGCTACTACATGCACTGCCTTCATGATACACTTAAAACTAGTCCAAAATCTTACTGGGAACTGTGAAGGGTATATTGTTAAATATCCCTCTCTGCTGTAACTTACCTTATATAGGAAGACTTGCCAGGGGCGCTAATGAAGCGGAGACAGTTTTGCAGTTTTACCATCTGTTATCAAATCTACTCCTGCTATAACAGAAACACAATTGTATTAGAATTCAGAAGTGACAAACACTGAAAAAAAATATTTTCTTTCATTGTCTAAATAGCTTTGCTGCATAGTCCAAAGAACAAAATGTTTGGACAATTAAAAAAAGCATCTCAGGACTGTTTTAAATAAAAAACAAGATACAGCAAAAGAATAGTGATATAGTTGAACATAACCACAGCACAACAGAGAGGTATAAATAAGAAATCATGTTATTCCACAGCCTTCAAGTTTAGACTTTAATTCAGGATAACGCACCCTATTTTTATATCCTACAGAAAAAAAAGAGTCAACAAAAAACCCCATTTGAAATGTGAATGTCATTGAAAAATTTAAAAATGCTCCCTCTACACTAGCTAATGTGTGATGATTGTAGAGTGCTTAAGAACTGCATCCTCCTAACCCTCTTTCTGTCCTAAGTAAGGACCTTCGGGGTAAAAACTCCAAAGAACACTACAGTTTAGCTTCACTTATGTGCACTGGACTAAAAATGAACACTTAATATTTATGTGAATCATTGTCAGTGTCAAGTGAGATGAAGCTTATAAAAATAGATCCAAATCAGGGAATGAGTTTTAAGACTCAGTGGGTAAATGCCTCTTTACGTACGGTATTATTTATAGATATTTTTTAATCTGTTCTGTCATCTTGTCTCTTAAATTATTAGAAAGTAAGAAAGAAGGAACTACGGCAAATGCAGATGAAAGAGAAATCTTACTGGGAACTGTGGCAGGAATATGAGCAAAACCCAGGAAGTTTAAAGCTGTGCTCCTAAGCCCCTCGCTTTCTATAGGTTCTGAATGAAAACAATTCCAGCCTATTTTGCAATTAAATGTGTACTTTTCTTAACTAACTATGCTGCTGTAATAGGAGGAATGATGTTTTTGAGACTCTCTGTTTGGCATCCAAGAGACTTGCTACCACATCTGAAAACAAGCTGATCACAAGCCGGTTTCAGGCATTGGGCTGAGTCTTGTCTCCGTGGTCTCGCGAAGCCTTTGACATAATCAAAGTCCCCTCTAGATGTAAATGTTGAGCTCACCACGGCCACAACAGAAATTTCAGCATTGGATCCCAGTTTTCATAGCTCTCTTAGAAGTCAATGACAACTGCAGATGGTCCCTAAGTTGATGCCCAAAGGTTCTAAGCATTAAAAACTTAAAATGTCGTTGTGGTAGCTTTATGCATCTATTTATCATCATCTGATAAGGAGACTGCCAGCACTAATATTGCCCTGCATCGAAACAATTCTGTGAGTCTGGACCATTTATGAAAATACTTTTAAAAGCTTCTACAAAAAGGACAAACTATAATGAAAATATGATTAGAATTTGAAGCAAGTATTCACTATTGAAGGGCAAAATACTCAAGACAATTAGGATAAAGGTCACCTTGTATGAAAATGTGAAGGAAGGGGGCACATCCACAAGGCTTCTGCAGGGTTCTTGCAAACAGGGGAATGTAATGTTTCACATGTAGGAATCTGGGGAGGTCATACTTGCCTTCATTCTGCTAGCAGGTGGAGAACTCTCCTTTGAAGCAATTGGAGCCATTTCTTCCTTTATACAGACACTCACATTACACAACCTCTATCAGACAGGAAACAAAACTGGGTGAAGCAGGGAGCTACTCTCTCCCCTGGGTCTTCGTGGTTATGGAATGCTGCACAGGGGGAATATGTATCCACAGGCTTTTGCTTTGACCATTCAGGTATCGTATTTATAAGCACCAAGGTGAAGTGGTGTTTGTACTCTCTTCATCCAGGTAGGACTTCAACGCAGCTGTATGTCTGCTGAGAACAACACACAGAGCTGCTCTTTGATTTGAAGGCATTTCTTGCAAATATCAGCTTTTCCTGCTCTTGACTTCAATAGCAAGATCTAATTCAGATCAGTGAGAAATTGCATCTAATATTTTTATTCTAATTGTCCTAAATCTATTTTAGAAGTGAGATGTACGTGTTTACAGGCACAAGAATTGCAGCAAATTTAAGCAGAGGTCGTAGATGTGAATGTTAAGAATAATTGGGGGTTTTTTTTATTGCCACGAGGATATCTGAGGATATTGTTCATCCCAGTAGTCAACCAGGTTTTATTTAGCAATGTCAGTCTAACAGATGCAATTTCCACTTATGATAACTGTGGGCACGTCATTAATTTTAGTAACTGCAAAACTTATAGTAGAAACACTTTTCTATGACATCCCTTGCTCCTGACTTTGACAACTGCAGAAAATAAAAAATAAAAAGAAAAGAGAGATTTCTGCTATGGGCTCGTATGACTGTTCGGATACAGCAGTAGTTTAGTCTAAAAATCTGTAATGTACACAGATGGCAAAAGGCTCACAAATACATCCAGAAATTATGTGTGAAAACTACATTCACAAGTCTTGCACTGTGTTTATTGAGAGACCAGAAACTGTATTTCGACAGGAATATCAATAAGGACTTGGATTCAAATGAAAAAAAATATTTTCCATTTACTACCTACACTGCATAGGGTACTAGCTGTAATCAAGAAAAATTTCAGGATGGCACGAAGCTCTCAAGCTGCATAATTCCCAATAACACTCAGTGGAGTCCTGTTATTAAAATGCCCACAGGCCACAAAAAGGCTTTTAAGCCAACTCAGTAGCCCAAATTACAAATTCTAGTTAACAAAACTGACCACAGGCTGGCAGCTTAGGGTAGAATACATTCTTTGTTTTTTTTAAATACATCTGCCTTCATCAAAATGCTTAGTGGTCACTCGTGGTTTTCAACCTCCCATTATGCTGAAGCAGTGACTTTATTTTTATTTTTTTTTAAACACGCAGAAAGACATGAGCCACAAGTAAAGTCATCATGCTTGTCACCAGCCCCTCTAACATTTATTGCACAAAGTTATTTGTCTTTCCAATTCAGCTGCTTGTGAGAGTTGCAAGGAAGGGAAAACATCCATGACTTGATCTTTTTGGAGGTTTGCATTTTTGGAAGTTTTGCAGATGACGTTTAGGAAGCCCTCTCACAATACACAGACTTTTTGGCTAAGAAAGAGTATTGTATGTATTCCAGTTTCAGATCTAAGGCTGGGAGAATAAATGTAGATACATTTTGGCAACAAAGTATTTTTTCCTCCCACATCTCCCCCTCCTCTCAAATAACATTTATTCAAAAAGCTTTTCTCTTTTCTCCATAAGAAAAATCCCAAAGTTTCCCTTCTCTCCCCAGTATTAGTTTCTTTTTCTCCCCTCACACTGACTTAATAAAAAAGTGAAAACGAAAATGGTAGTCAGAAAAAACGAACAAAGCAGCAAAATTTTAAGAGGGAATGACCAGGACATAAAAAGGAAAAAACTTTCTGCACAGTATTTTGCTAAAATCTTTAGGTAAGAAAAAAGCCTTGCTTGTTTGAAGTCTGAAGGACAAATGACAAACCTTGTTGAGTGTTTTCAAGGAAAAAAGGATCTCCTTTTATTTCCAAATTGCTTTTATAATTTCCACTGAGTTATTTACAAGTACACATCCACCTTCTTGCAGTCCTTTGGCTTGATTGAGGTGAGGGGTTTTTGTTTGGTTAGTTTTAAATTAGTTGGTAATATAAACAGATTTCCACGTAGGTCAGAAAAAAATACCTTCAAATGATTCTCAACCTGGCACTGTGTTTTTTTAGCCTTTTCTGGACACAAAAATACTCTCTCTTTCAGAAGCATCATCATCTTCTTGTCCTTCTGATAGTTCCTCTTTCACCCAGAGGCTGTGGCACCGATTCTGGGTTTTAAACAGCATCTTAATCGTTGCTGAGTAGCTGCTCTCCTGCTCACAGAGCATGGGATGCCATGCACTGGAGGAACTGCAGTCACCATCAGACGTGAGAAGGACACTCCTGAAGTGGAACTGCAGAAAACAGTGGTTGCAATGCAAGCAGTGAGAAGGAAAGTGCCTGGAGGAGGATAGATCTCCTAGAAATAGGAGACGGAAGGAGTCTTCAGAACTAGAAAAACAAATCACTGTAGGGAGAGGGAAGGCTCACCCCTCAATGTTCACTGGACATTGAGGGACAAATAGAGTTAAGACCCTGGAAAGGGAACACAGGATGACAAAGCAGCAGATTGCTAGTAGAGAAAGACAGTCAAGAGTTTGAAATCTCACACTGTGGCCACTTAGAGCAAATCCTTTTTCAGCAAGGTGAGAACAACCTAGTCAGAATAATTCAAATGAGTTAGCAATATGCAGTGCCTTCTGGCACGTGCTGCAAGCAAGAAAGAAGCCCTCACGAGAGCCCAGGAGGAAGGGGGTTTGCAGTAAGAGATTTTGTGGTCAAAAGAACAGATTTTGCTGTTGCAAATTTGCCAAAGAATAAAAAAAGGGTTAGGCTCCACGTGAAAAGCTTTATGTATTGTCACCAGTGCTAATTCTGGAGAAGCCTTTGCTGTAAAGACACGTGAGGATTTTGGACAGCGTGTTCTGATGCACTCATTTTCTTCTGTGAAGGTCGGACACCTTGATGGCTGGCACAAGAGCAGGACAAAAAAAGAGAGAGAAAGAGGCCAACTTCATCTCCTTAAGAGCTCTAGAGTGGATATTTCAGCATTCCAGCCTAGCCAAACTAACTTCTCCAATCAGGAGTCCTGCACAAGAATTATGTCCTTCACCACACACAGTGACTCTTTTCAGCTGTGATCCAAGACTAAATGGGGTTTCAGGAGAAAACAACTGGCTTAAATAGATAGGGCACTTGTGGAAGTGAGAGCACGCCACAGGCACTTGCTCTGTCAGACTAAAAGATGCTGTGCTGGTTTCAGCAGTGGTCCTCATATAGGGATTATTCGGGGGGTAATCCTCACTCACCTCTTTGCCCTTGTTTGAACACATTAATTTAAAAAAAAAAAAGAGGTCTAGAATAAATGAGCAATCTTTAATTGAGAATATTTGCTGTCTAATGAAACGCTGTGGCTTGTTAATGTATTCTGTTCACCGAGGACTCCAATATGAAAATATGTGTAAGATTCAGTGGCAGATACAGTGACAGAGCTGAGGCAACAAGGAGATAAGGTAGCAAACAAAAGTGTTACAATCTTCTGTGGGAAGCCCAGAAATGCACCAGCTCTTGAGGCGACTTCAAATGAGACTTCTGGCAAGTCACAACTTCTAGGTAATGATTTACATCTATAACCAGGATAATAGAACATTATTTATCTACCTCTTCTGGGTATTGTGGAGACTAACAGTTGCACTGTAATTTGGAGATAAACTGGAGACACTGGATGAATTTCCACTATCGTGTTTGCTCTAAGCAGGTGAAGTGAGGACACCTTGACACAGAAGGAACTAAAGTTTTCTCAAAATAAATCAGAGAGATCAGAAGGCAATTTTATCTTTGCTTCATTCTGATTATTCAGCTTTTCTCAATAAGATTGACAGGAAATGAGAAAACAAAGCTTTCATGGATCAGAGAGGTAAAATCTAGTAACATTTAACACTGCATCTACAAAACAACAGTTTAAAATCCACAAAATTATTTCTGCTGTTTCAGATGAAAAATTAATGCAAGATGCACCCAGCAGATTGTGCCTAACAGACTATTGACGGATCTAATAAATAACCTTTAATTACATAATGACAAAATTTAAACGTATATCTCCTCATACGGGCATTTTAAAACAAAAACATAGTAAGTTAAACACTAACATGCTTAACCAGACCCCACATTTTAACTGGCCCTGGTTTGTGGCAATCCCATAAAGCCAGAAAATAGTTGAAGTGAATTAACCCCTCGTTTCCATAAACTGTGTATTCTGACTAGAGGTTTTGAGTGGAAGGAGCAAGTTATACATCAGCCCCGCAGTGCAACAGAACGAACCTTTGATTTCTATCTCGGCTGTTGTCAGAAAACACATCGCCTTCCCAGAGCAGGCAGACTAAGTATGAGCTGAGAGCTGTGTCTAACAAAGCGGGTCTCTTCCAAGAGACCAACACCCTACGGAATAAGATGCCAGAGCAGATGCTGTTCGTGCTGAAGCCTGACATACGCTGCGGCTCCCCGAGCAATCCCAGCAAGGCACGAAGCAGAGTGGGAGCACTCACCTTTTTCCCAGCTGGGCTGCCTCTGTCTGCAGGATCATCGTTACATTACAAGACCTCTGACACAAAGGCATCAGGCAGATATTGAAGTTGAGCTAATCACTTCCCAGGGATTCCCATTCAGCCAGGAGTGGCAGAGGTACTGTTACAGATCAGGGGAGAGGCAGAGAAGTCGGGAGAGACCGACATGGCAGAATGACACTGGGACCTCTTCTGGCAGTATGCTGGGACAAGAAGTAGCCCAGTAATTCCTCTGGAGACTCAGGGGGCAAGGCAGATGATAAAACAGTTGCACGTCTGCTTTGCAGATGCCAATGTCTCTGAAAATGCCCTTTGATTGGGATGCAGACCAGAGAGTGTGTTGCACACATGTGAGCAGCACAAGACTCTCCACTCTAATAATCTGGTAATTCTTGCTATAGGTGAGCAGAAAGTGGCTGGATGCCTTGGGCATTGCTATGGGGCCATTGTGTTCCTCAAAAATATGTACTCCTTTTGAAGGATTAATTCTACCTCATATTTACCATGGATTTATTCCTTGTGACACACAGGGACAGCCTGAAATCAATGATATCACTACCTAATTCAAGGAATCAAAAGTGTCAAATTTGACCTCCCTGTTCATTTTTTTTCTTGAGTAATTCCTGAAGGGACCAGGAATTACTCCTTTTCCAAGTAGAATAACAACAGAAAGCTGCTGGAATTTCAACCAAAAAAAAACAAAAAAACCAACCAAAACCCACAAAATCATCTCTTTCTTCCTCAGTGTTCACTGATTATAATTAACATGAAGTTAATCAAAGCTGAAAGCAAAACCAAAAAAAAAGGTCAAAAAGCAATTATATTAGAAATGTGCTCCCCAGTCAATTCCTTGCTTTTCAGGCTTTAGCTGTGTGGCAATTTCAGCACTTATGCAACCACCACAGAATTTTCTAGGTCTGAGTTTTACTTGAGAAGCAGAAACTTCTCACCAACCAACCCCTTCAAGTCCAAGCCCAAGAACTTTTTTGTCATGGGGGTGGGGTTGGGGGGGGGAGGAATGAGCTTCCTTCACACCCTCAGCCCCCTCAGATGCCACCACTGCATCACAGAAGAAACTATCACGCACCTTCCTGCTTACTGCAGATCGAGTCAAGGACACTTGGAATCATCCGGGAGACACTGCCTCACAGCACACAGCCCTTGCAGGGAGAAATCCTCTGGGGAAATCAGTTTATGGCAGATTTCATATCGTGCCAGGTTAACAGCATATGTATCCCTGTCCTTTTAGCACAGGTTGGAAGGAACAGTATTTCCTTTGGCTACACTGCCAAAAAGCGTACTTTAAAAATACACGCTGTAGTCAGATGTCTGCTTGTAACATTTATGACTTGGCAGATTGACTCGCACATCAGGCACACATTTGATGGTTAATTCTGAGCCCTAATGCAGCAAAGCAGTCTTCTACCTGGCTGGTGTCTATCCTTTTCAAAAGGCAAAGGAGTGCATAAATTATGTTTAAAAAGAGGTAGGCACTTTCTACCCACAGAGTGGAGTCACTGTAGGTGGATTATTATCCAGGAATACCGAAGAGGCAAGAAGTCTGTGATTTAACCCATTCTTTGTAGTCTCCTTGGCTGCTACTGTTGGTACTGCCAACAGTCTGAAATTGTCCATGTGACACAATTTTTCAGGAGGTTCTGCAGCTGCATTTCAGACAGTCATCAGGAGTTCAAGCCCTGAAGAAAGGATTTTATTCTGAAATAATACCAGCTAAGCCCTGCAGTAGTATCCAGTTGTCTCTGCTGATGTTGGCAACTATGAGGTTGTTCCAGTTTGCTCCCTCACCAGGCCCTGTGCTGCAAATGTCATGTCCTAGCAGAACAAGATGAACTCTAAACCACCTTACAGATGACCAGCAGGATTTCGAAACCTATTTCTTCTGCAGTATCTTTGCTACTGGGAAAACAAAAAGCAATAGTTTTCACAGTGCAAACTGAGACATTTCTACATCAGGATACAGGCATGACCTTTATCTAGCACAAATAAGGCATAGAGATGTTCAGCTGAACAGAGCCACCTGCACTTACTCCAGCTGAGAACCTGCTCTTCAACACTAAGCTTAAAGAAAGCATCATGAATTGTGATGAAGAAAAATAATCAGCACTGGGGCCGAGCGTCCCAAAATTCCAGTGATTTGCCTACAAACTGCTGACAGTGAGCATCTTCAGAAATAGGACCTATAAGAATAGCCAAAAAAGAGGAGGATTTATAAATGTATGAGATGAGTTTTAGATTATCATAGGTATCCCTGCTCTACTTCAACATTTCATATTTATGCAAAGAGAATAATATTTTCCTTGTCCATAACAATTTTCAGAAATTCAAAATACAAAAATGACTTAATCCTTTCAGTATCCCTAGTGAGATATGCAAGTATTCTTTCAATTTTCTCACAAGATGTGTGATCTGTGGCACACAAAGATCCCACTTATTTCTTAAATTAATCAAAAGAAATAATTAACAAAAATGAGAAAGAAGTCCTGCCTCCCCCTGCTTAAAAATTTTTTTCACCAGATTTACCATTGTCAATAGGTCTAAACTCATCAAAAGCAATAATACTAAATGCAGGAGTATCTCTGCTGTATTTAGTTCCAATGGATGCCGCTCTAAATCCTGTGATTCTCCCTGAGATGGGTACCAAAGGCTCAGTATTTTCTGGGTAGATGGGCATCTCTTACATCACCTTGCTCTTTTTCCATGCATACCCATCTTTGTTCTCTAGCAAACCTGCAAATATCTTAGATTCACCAAGTGCCACTAAGGTGCAGGCAGGGACATGGGCTTGTCCCCATCCCCTCCTGACCCACACACAGGGAGGAGGCCACGAGCTGCTGGCATGTGCAGCCTCCAAGAGAAAGACACCAGGCAAGGTGAGCCAGAGCCACCTCTTGAGAGGAGACAGGGGAGATATTTGCAATGAAAAGAAAAGCTGTGCCATGTTAGTCAAGAGAGTTGTTTGTGCCTGAGGGCGCAAATGAGAGAGGAATCCCGCAAGAAGGAAGGGGAGTGTAGAAACACTTCTCTCCTCAACAGCAACATTGCACCTGCCCTTCCCACCTTCCTCCTCACCATCCTCTGCAGATGCTCCCCTTAGTGGCTTGACCACACTGGCTTGCAAGGTGCTCAGTTTAAAACTATTGCCAGTAGACTGAAATTCTTGTTTCTGTTCTGCACCACAGGGGCACTGGGCAGAATATCTCCATCATAATCAGACATCTCGTACCCTGTTACAAAGAATACTAAAACGGACCAGAACTCCTTCACCTTCTTTCAGCAGCCTGTGCATGGGATTGCCCAATGGTCCAATTTCAAATCCCAAACATGCAGGATCCCTTCACACTCCTATGTTTGCTTATAGCAATACTTCAGTTAATTAGTTGAGCTCAGCCATCATACTGGGAGCATTAAAGTTCAGGCTCCTTGCTAAACAGAAATCTGGGCAAGGAGCCTGAACACACTGACTACCTTAAATTCCTGAAGCAGGTCTCTTAAATAAAGCATTGCTCAGCTCTTCTCTTGGAGTTCTTGAGTAGTTGTTGTATTTTGTTTGATAGTTGACCCTGGTGCTTGCTGATACAGCTGAGCTGGAATTCTTATCTGTGATCTTATAATCTTGTCAGGGCTGAAATTTTTAGTTTGCAACTATATTCACTTTCCACCCAAAAGTGAATATAAAAAAAAAAAAAATGTTGTTTTCCCAATCTTTTGTAACACAAATTGCAGGGAATGATTTTAAGATGACACATGAATTAAGGGCACCACTGGCGTAAAACTAAATTCTGTTTCAAGGCTGCCAAATGGTGCAGCTCAGGAATAGATATAGAGATTTCCAAAAATAACATTTCTACCATGAAAACTTCACACAAAATTCCCACAAAAATCCCCAAAATTATTTTAGAAAGCATACTACTGCCTTCATTACTTTATTGTCCTGAGTGTTACTTACTGTTTTCTTGGAGGAACACTCAGAGGCCCCATTGCAGAACAAAGCCATGCTGTGATAGCTCATTTAAGTAGGGAGACTGAGATAGTTTTCAATGATAATTAGTATGAGCAAAATAAGCTTAATTTATATAGGCACATACATCCACATACATATTTAAACTCTGAGAACTATTTCCTTCTTTACTACAAATGTGGAGCCTAGCTGGAGACTAGAGGAAAAAAAAATCTTTCTACAGAAGAGAGAGGAGATCCTCTTCAGTATTAATCTCTGGGACCCTAAGTCATTACATTTTTTAATTTAGAAAAGTCACTGTGTTTGTTTAATGAGTTCTCATATCTTCTCGGTCCCTCAAAATATGAACTGATAACAGTCTACTTGTTTCTACAGGTGTGACTTATGAATAATTAAACAATCCCTACACACTTGCGAATATTTCCAAAGGATTCATGAAACAGTTTCTAACATACTCCGGAGACATCTGCAACAAGGCCTTTAACCTCCTGTGTCAGAGTCCACCAGCCAATCCAGCTGTCCCTTTGCATATTCCTAAGGTTGTGCCCCTCCGTGAGAAAAGGATAACACCAGTGGAAACAGGAATTTAAATGCTGTCTCTCAATATCTTTAGCTTTTTCTCAGCAGAATATTTTCCTATCATAAGACGACAGAAACTAAGGCATTATGTTAACACCCATGCATCCAATTTTAAATCCCATGCTACTCCAACACATTAAAATCAGTTTTCCCAGGGAGAAGGAGAGTTTCCCCAAGGATGGCTGTCATCTTGGGCCTCACCAGTTTCCAGATCTCTTAGTTGACCACTTTTTTTTTTACCAATAGTGTAATTATTACCTTTTAAAATCATCATTGGTCAAAGTCCGGCCCAGGAAAAAACAGATTGAGAAGCTACTGATTTAAGAAGCTGTACCAGACAGAGTCAGAGCTTGCTAAGGCGCCTGATGAGCTGAGGCACGTGCTGCAACGTAGCAGACTATTTGTACAGGAGAATTAGATGCCACAGTGCTCATGCAGTGCCCACAGATACTGGGACTGTCTCAGGAGACTGACTCTACACAACCCTCATTCGCGCATCCTCCGTTAAGGGAAGCGAGTGAGGAAGCACAGCGCAGTAAGGTTTTATCTGACTGGAGCAGGACACGTTGGCAACCGCAATACTGGGAGATCCAGTGCAGCAGCCTGGATGTTATCCATCTAATTTCAGTATCTAATCTCTCTAGACACTTATAATCTGACACTCAGTGGTGTGCTCCATCTTAGCTGATAGTGAAATCATTTAATACAAGTGGGTAGTGAGGTAGGTGACAAGCTGATTGATGGCAATATCTTCATTTAAAGCTATATAACACCACCAGACAGAGGTCTAGAGCAGCTCAGGAGTTCTGCCTAAATTTGTTGGTATCCGTGCAAGTTTATCATGCCAGAGTGTGGCTTATACAATCTCCTAAATCATTTTCCTCAGAAGAATGTGAGCTACCTCAAGCCCATTAAAGCAGAGTGTCAGCATCTCACAGGATACTCAACAGTGAGATTACAGTGAGGTTCATCATTTCTCCCTCCTGGCAGTCTGAATCTTTTCCACTGCCTTGCAGTAACCAGAAGGAATGCTGGCTCCTTGAAGCTACCTGTACTTCAACTGTGACCTCGAATGCCCCAGCAGCAGAGCTGGTGCTCTCTGACAAGCACCAATGCTGCCCACGCTTGGGGTCACGGCTCTGTCCTGCACAACCTGCAGTGGGAGTCCGACCCTTGGAGGCAAATTTGGTGTCCGCCATTTGCTACAAATGGATGAGGGGTCCAGCAAGCACCAGGAGCACCGATGAAAATATAGTGATGCTCCTGCACATAGAGAGAGATTCCTGCATAATAAGACACATAATTAAAGCATGGAAAAGCCTTTGCCTCTCTATTTCTTCATAGAACTCCTGCTTGGAGAGCCCAGAGGGCAGACTGGATCCCACAGGGAATCCCTAAAAAGTCCACTCTTGATGAGTCTGCTGCCAAAGCCTAAAGGCAGGCTCATGTAAAGGAAAAGGAGGCTGTAGTGAGTTTAGGGAGAAGAAATGTCTGCTCCATTCATTTCTTAAGGGCCTTAAGCACACTTAGTTAATAATCCATGCCTACTTGTCTCCATCCCTTAAGCTCAGCTGCTTCTAGGGGAGCAATGGCAGAAGAGTCCCTGTCTGCCCTTGTATTGCTGTGGAGACACAACCTGACTACAACTTCTGCAGCCACAAATTCCCTCAAATCCAATGGGTTTTCAAGTCTGTAGCCAACCTATTGTTCTGCCTTAAGGAAAAAAATATGGGAAAATTAGGGTTTTCTCACTTTCATCAGCACTCTCATGGAAACTGAGTCCAGACTACCAGTCTCAAACTCACTGTTCAGACCTGCACGAGAGCTTTAAATGCATTTTAATCTAGCTCCTGTAGAAAAAAATCAAAACAGCTTCCCCTTAATTCACTGAAGAATACTAGAGGTAGTGGCTAATTCTGTCCAAATTCTCTCATGCTTCATTCAAGGTCTACATCGTGGGGCTGTTTCTAATCCAACAGCAGCAGCACAAAGATGAGCTTTCAGTAAAACCTGCATTGTCCAAGGTGTTCCAATGGCCATAACCAACAGCATTTCCCTACATAAGGCTGAATTTATATTGTTTGCGATGAGACTGTGACATACCAGTATTTTACGCCCTTTGAACAGCAGTGATAAGATGAAGAGAATTTTATGGCTAGTGATTGCCTTTCTTAATGAAGGAGCTTTGTCCCTCCCGGTGCCGTGTGTTGTTGCAGTTTCTGTGGTAACGACTGATTGCTCAGAGAAAGAAGTCAGAGTGAATTGCTGGCATGTAAACAACAGCTACCTTCGAGTCTGGAGAAATTCAAAACCTTTTCTGACTTGGTTTATGATCCATTTCTACAAGGTAATTGTTAATGCCTACAGTATTTATTATTTTAAATTGGAAGCCTTTGAGCAAATGTCCTATGTGACATACATTACAGGCCACACTTTGCCAATACATAAATGCAACTTCTAATTTAGGATAAAACTCATCTGATTTTCGTCCACATAGAAAATTAATTCTTTAGAAAATCAGTTCAAATTTTTGAACTCTCTCAATGAAAACGAAAAAAGCAAAAACCATAAAAGTACAGAGTGTACAATATATGCACATATATACTAGCAAATAGAAAATGACGTGATGTGAAAGGTAAGAGCAGGTAAAGATTTTTTTCCATCCTGTTTTCATGGAAGAAATTTTTGTGTGTGAATCTCAGGGAGTAAAGTATTTCAAGTGCCTGCAATGAAGCAACAAAGAAGTCCAGGCTTAATCGTTTTCATTTTAAAAAACAGTTCATATTCAGAGTTAAGGTTTCAGTAACCATACGTAAAACCTTTAAAATAACTCAGGAAATGCCTTCAGAAATCAAGACTGCAATGATTGGTGCCATTTCTTTCACTACCCACATCTACTCACACCCTACTTCTCCAGAAACACATTCTCAAAATGGAAGCATCTTCTCAAGCACCAAGTTGTGTTTCTGGTTTACTGAATTCCCACAGAGTACTGAAGTTTCATTGAGTAGAAACTAAGGCATCCAGGCAAATTTGTTTAGTCATGAAAGGAACAGAAGAATGGAAGACAAACAAGTTGCAAGAATGGAAACTCCTGAACTAGTTTTCTACCAGCTTCTCGCAATCCACATATGCTTTATGAAATGTGTTTGTGTTGACTAAGATCCAGGACTAGCTCCTTAAAAAAAAAATGGGGCACAGTCATTCATTTCTCTCAGTCCAGCTCTGAAGAATGCTCCTTAACACGAAGGTTTCGGGCAACCATAACCACAGCATTCCCAACTAAATTACTTTCTTACCTGAAGGGTAAAAGCGATACCACCATAGAAATATGTTGGCATACACCAATCACTTGGCAGCCCAAATCCCACTGCAGTCAACAACAGATTTATACTGGCAGAAGCAAGATGGAGCTATTTCTGGAAGTTGCTTGATGTACTGGTGACATGGCTGAAAATAAACAGCCCCAGAACCATACAGTGGGCTGGAAAACCCCAGTTGTTCTACACTTAGGTCTGACTACGGCAAAGCTGGCTTCACTTGGCTGCGGCACCCAGGAGCCAGGGTAATGGAGGTTTCCAGCTCGTCCTGGAGCACTCAGACTCAGCAGTGCCACAGCTGCACTTCCAGCTGTTACAGTACATTCTTTAATATTGCATTACTTCAGTTTCCAAGTGGAGATGGACCTTGAGTTGCTTGTCACAGGGGAGTTCTCCTGGGCAGTGCTGCTCTTTGGCTTTTAGCATTTCCTTTCACAACAGGCAAGAGCTATTCCCATCACCTCCTGGCTGTTTGTCGTTGCTCTCCAACATCATATCAGGCTGTCACACCAGGACAGCTACAGAGCTGCAAGCACTTTGAGTCAGCACGGCTTCACAGCGAGGGGGATGGCCCTGGAAAGGCAGGAGCAGCCTCCCCTCCCTGCTCAACAGCTGCTCCGACAGGGACAACCCCAGGTCACCCAGCTCACACCAGAGGCTCCAAAGGCTGCCCGGCACAATCTTGTAGGCAAGGAGGAAAAAAAGGCAGAATCCCAAAGGCCACACTAAAGATGTCCCCCATGGATTAGCTTTGTTTTAATCAATCAAAATGACGCATCTGCCACATGTCAACAGCTTTCATTTCTCCTTGCTGTAGCCTCTCCTTCATCTCTCAGTAGTTCAGATGGTCAAATCTGGACCCAATCCACTTTCAGTTTGGGCCTGTCCCTACTCAGGATTTCTGGATAACCCTGTGTTTGAAGGCAACTAGGATCCAATCCAAGTCCTTGAAAAAGGATGGTCAGCAGATCCAGAGGCCTGATTCTGAATGAAGAATTCCACGCTCAATTCAGGCACCCATTTCCACGAAATGTTATCTGGCAGATGCTGAAAGGCAGTACTCAAGGCACCTGATGGATACTGAAGGAGAGTTTTAAACCATCCTAAAAGTACTCTGTGCTTATGTTTCCCAAATTTAAGTAAAATTATTTCAAGAGGAATTGGTACCTAAGTTAACAAATCCCATTACAGATTTGTCCTTTTGACAAAGGATCCTCTAGTTAATTTTTTTAATTGCACACCAACTTAAGTCGACATTTTCTAGACAAAGATAGGAATATCCATTCTTTTACAAATGGCCCTCTCCGATTCTACTGAAATTAACAGCTTTTTTTAAAAAGAAATTATTGTAATTTGCAGGTCAACTACAAATTTGCTAATTATTTAGCCAGAATTTCAGTATATCAACAGAAACACCACTCCCTGTTTTTATCCGGTTATAAGGGAAATATATCTCATTGCTTGAGTATGTAAACCATCACCTACCATTTGCTTTAGGAGAGAAATATTTTTAAATTATGATTGGCTAATATGTAACCTAGAATTAAAACAGTGATAATATCTATTCTGTTTCTTAGACTTAAATAATAAGACCACTAGCCCACTGCAGGCAAAAGGGAGGAGCAAGGTATGTGCAAAACAATCAGACATTTCTAGATACTAATTAATATTTCAAGATGCCATGGCTTTAAACATTTCCCCATATATTAATTACACCACACTTGGAGATCAGCAAGCTTTTCATTATTGACTGCAATGGGAAGAGAACCTCACCTGTATCCTGTCCTCCATACTTAACCAAACAATTCATCTGGTATTGACAGATGTCTGAGACAGCAGGACTTTTATGCTGCACTGATGCTAAATACAGCAATTGGCAGCTTTGTCTCTGGCCAAGTGAATTTAGGCCATCAGAGACAGTGTTTCTGTAACTACTCCTGACAGGAAGAATGAATTGTTTTATCATTTTTTTCCCAGGATTTAAAAATCTGTATTAATAATTTGCTTGCTTGTAAACTGAAAGGTAAATTGGTGCCAGTATTTAATTATGGTCTTGTCAGAATCCCGTAGCAGTCTAACTTTTTCTTAAAATGTGGCTGTTCTTCACAGTGTTTTGTGATTTATGAAGATGACAACACGTCATCTTCGTGACATCCCCAAAGCCTTTCCACTGGTCTCCCCTCCTTCATAAGATCAGAGTTGTGTAAGGGAGAAAGGTCCTCAGACCAGAGTTGGTGAGGAACAGGCTTCTGCCCCAGCTGCCACAATGTGTTCAGCTGACCATCCCTTCCTCGTGTGCTCAGAAAGTCAGCACCAGAAAAGGAGGCTGCTTCAGGCTGCTGACCTGAAGGAAAAATAATTGCCCCCTCAGGGAGCAATGCCAGGGCACACAGGGACACCCACGCTCCTGCGGGCAGGTCAGTAACAAACACTCAGGTGTACTGAGGACCTGTGATCTGCCTTCTTTCCTGTGGGGATGGACACTGCTCACAGCACAGTCTTACCCTGTGCTGCTGGCTTAGGCAACTCTGTCTTTCTGAGAACAAAGACATTCAGTAGAACAGCGCATTAATGGCCGAGGTCTCGTGTTTCTGTTTATCTGGGAGGGTTCTGGCTCGAAACAAGCCTTGGATGCCAAGAGATCTATATAAAGAACATGGCCTTAGTGATTAGGTCCTAGGATGTGGCATACAAAACACAAAAAACCAAACAAGAGTGAGAAACAAAGATGTAGATTTATGATCCAAACCAAGAAGCCAAGAGTACTTGTGGAGATTCCCATAGCAAAGGAAGAAAAATGAGTGAGAACACAAAGTACTACAAAAACTGTCAGTTATTTAAGGCAGAACTGGTAAAAATGAATTGGAAAGTTTCCAAAGAATGTCTTTTTGCTTTATTATTTATAATGGCAACTTCTTTGTATAAACTACCTTACACAATTGTTTTTGCCTTCACCCTGATTTATCTTACTTTCCTTGACAGATTCTGCCAGAACTGTTTAAATAATAATTTGATGTGCTACATGCAGATTTTCCTGTCTACCCTCCGCCCTCACACGCACACAACCCAGCAGTCTCACTGCAAATCGCACAGGGATCCACCATGCAGTTTCTCTACATAAAAGATGTTGCTTTGCTTTCAGACAGAAGAGGTTTGACTTCTTTGAATGTCATCCAGAGACGCAAGAAATTAAGGGGGAAAAAGAAATACATTACCACTACGATGCTTAAAGGCTCCTTAGGGATACTTTGCACTTCCCATTCGCATTCTCTGCTTCACCTGCTTGCAGAGCTCTCAGAGACACCAGAAAAAGAGCCAGACAGGGGGAACAGAACTGAGAAGCGGAAAACTGTTAACAAAGAGTTTTTTGCCTTCTGAGCACATTGCCCAATTAAGAAAATTTAAAAAAAATATTTTGCGTGCACTCAATCTTTCCTAAAATGCTCTGCAGTGTTTGAAAAATAATATTAAAAACCAAGGAGATCAGGAAGGAACACAAAGAGATATAAATTCAATTGAAATATTAGTTCAAATTCAATCTGAAATCAAAAACCAGGAAAGTATGTACATAGAGGAAGATACAAGTGATGGGAGCTGCAGGACCTGATAGCAATGAATGGTGTGGAACAGCTGAGACTTAAGTCCATTTTAGGGCAGCCAGAACAGGCATGGACATAAACTTTGCTGGACAGGTTGGAGTAAGACATGAGACAACCTGCAACCTGCCAGATATGAGAAAAGAACATAACTAAATCTGGTTGTAATTTTGCTGCAGTTGACAGTAAAAGGAAACCAGAAGCTTGTTCTTTTAAACAGGGTGGGCATAGGAGGACCTGTCCAAATGTTACATGAAATTTTTTCAGCTGTGTGTCCAAGTCCCACATGCGTGCTTCCCCCAATTAACTGAATTAAATCTGTTGGTCGGGGTCTTAATTTGCCCATGGAATAACATCCAGACTAGGGATGTGATTTTTGCGTGATTTTTTGGGGGTCGGGTTTGGTTTTTATTCAACTACACTGAATTAAGATTTTCTAGGATGGAAGGAAATAAAAGAGATGCCAGATCTCGATGTGGCACTAACTAGAGTGGGACAGCAACGGTGCTTTTGTATATGCCACCTGTTAACTAAAGTCATTCACACTTATCAGTAAGAGTCAGCAACTCGACTGTTAACTTGTGTGGTGCTTTACCACAAAAATCTCTCTTCCCTGTGTCCCCTCTGTGAAGCCATGACTTGCAGATACCTGCAAAGTCCCTTCAACTAAGAGCTCTAAGTATACTTGAGACCGCAGCACATTTGAAAGGTCATTATTTATCACCATTCATCAAATAGGAAGCAATTAACTTTTAATGGAAAAATCAAGTCAATACGTCAAGAGGGTTTTTTTTTTTGACATGCCACAACTTTATGAACTGCTGGGAGAAAATGAGGCAGCCTGTAGGGAAGCAGGAAACCTTTTATTTACTAGTGAGGAGAATCCTAACAGGTCTCTCTTGTGTTGTGGTATGTAAGGTAAAACACAGCCAGATAGTACAGCAACATTTAAAATCACGTAGCTCAAATATTTCCCTCTCTCACACAGCCTGGTTTCCTTCTTTCCAAATATTTGCAGTGAGAGTTCATTTTCCTTCCTGCTTACCCTATCGCTGAACAAAAATAATGCTAGCAAAAGCACACTGCACACAACTGAAATGGAAAAACAGCTAACAAATATAAAGTAGTCAGAATGAACCAGGGTGGTTTAATCTCATTCTGATTTAACAAGGTTGTTTTGTTTAACTATTATTCTATGTCCTTCGGAAAAAAACAAAAACCAGAGAGAGACAGTGCAGCCACGCTGCTTCCAAGAAGCAATTCATTTACGCAAATCTCCTTTGAATAACATAAGAGGAAGAGCCTTGTAGTCTTTTCCCTCTTAGGATATTCCTTCCTAGACGAAGTGCTTTCAGAGGGACGCTAACCTGGAACATAGCCACAAAGTCCTCCCGCCTCGGGCCTGACCCTCAGGCCTCAAAGTCATTAATGCCTCCAGAGGCAAAGACTCTCCAGGAAAGTCGTGTTTGTATCAGCTTCACTTCAGACAGCCCCTACAACTCACAGTGGGGACAGGGAGAGGAGGAGAGAGGGAAATCCTTCTGCGTGTTGGGATATCACAGCTGCCGTTGCAGATGTAAAGAGACCCTGGCAGCTCAGGGACTGCCTGATGTGGATGGAGGCTCTGAGCATTCAGCACATGCCAAACGAAGGGGACGGACGCTCAAATGTTCCACAAATGCTGTATCAGAGAGAACTGGAGATACTCCAAACTCTGCTGATACTCCCCCAAGACACAGAGTGAAAAGCACATTCCTGCAAAATGGAAATCACGCTCCTGATTCCTCCTGGCTGGGGAAGGAGGGAAATACCGCACACAGAGTAAGGAAGCTTTTCCTCTCTTAAAACATTTCTAAAATATCAGAAACTAAAGTATAACAGAAAGCCATTGAGTCTCCTCTTACTAACTAGTCACTGAGGGGCAGTGGATCCTGGGTCTGGCAGCCATCCAGAAGGGCAGATGGATATAAACACAAAGGATGAGTCTAGCAGCCACCTGGGACCGTAGGACAGAAAGGTTCAAAAGCCGGAACCATGGCCCAGCAGTGGACAGCCATGCTCCTGAAGCAGGCACAAGGTGGCCTCTGCAAGGGGGCACAGCTATTACTAGCTGTAACAGAAGGAAGTCTTTACTTCTGCATCCCCCAAATCCAGCTTTCTTACCATCTCTGACACTTTAACATGTCTGTCTCCCCAGAAAAACAATATCTTGAGACAGGATGGAAATAACATGATGCTGTATTTTCCAGCCACAAGGAGAAAAAGGATGCAGAGCTCAGATTAATTCTCACCAGGATCATCTAACAAAACATAGCAGCAACAATACATTTCTTAGTCCTTCTGCATGTGTTGCAGAGAACATTTAAACTGGGGGCTGTGCTAACTTGACTCAGGGTTGACCATTTTGCCACAGAGATCATAGAACAATTTTTTTCCAAAACTTGGTTTGCGAAGGGACAAGATCCGAAAAATACTTCAGGGATAATTTTTTGACACAAAAGGAGAAGAAATTAATTAGGAGCGAGATTTCTCTTCCTTTGAATCTAACAGGAAGTGATGTTTTGGGAATAAAAACCTCTGCAGTATTGCATGGATCCTCTGAATTCTTAGAGCAGCCGGAAAGACAAGTAGGCAGAGAAGTATGGAGGAGTACTAATGGTGTTGGCTGGACCAGCTGGGTATGAACCACGACTGAAAATGCATTTCACAGTGTTTTGGGTAAACACTAAGGTCCCAGCCCTTCCGTAGCAACTGGAATTAGGAGTTAATGGATCCGAGTGTATTCTCACACCACTATTACCATGGTCACTGCATTAATTTTAGATTATTGCCTTACTGATTTACAGTGAGTCCCAAGAGATCAAAACCAAACCACTGATCTGCTTATCCTTCCCTTCTTATATCTTACTGCCAGAGAATCCATAAGAGCTAGTCAGATTTAGCTCTCCCATAATTCTACTAAGTTCCATCTGAAAGTTCTAGTGTAACGTGAAATTTGGTCTTGTTTACTATATTTAAAATTCCAAAGAGATTATTCTAAGCTTGGTATAAATCACTATGGAAAAAAGTCTGCACGCAAGAGTAGGGATTTACAGGCCACTTAATGACTTATCTGTACTCTCTGTTTCATCCTAATGAAATAACGGAAGCTCTCTGGCCCTGTGAAACGTCCTCGGTACCAAAGCAGCATTATTAAAGATACATAACTGTGATGTTACGAAAAACCCAACCCCAACCCTTATTTTGCATTTGTAAAACTAACTTCAGTTCAATGTAGTCCATAAACTTCACAAAGTACTGGAATGTCCATAGGAAGATTAGTGCTAATTGGTAGTGATCTTCGAAAAGAAATCAGTTCAGAAATGTTAAAAGAAAACTCTAAAGTGGCGGCTTACCACTGAGTCCTGGGAAATATCTTTGCTAAGCAGTTGCACTAATTAGAGAGAGGGGAACAAAAAAATATGACCCCAATCTAGCTAAGGGCTCAAATAACTTAAACCCATTTGAACTGGGCGTCAAAGTTATTCGCTCTTCAGAATTAAACATGTAGTTCTTGCTTAGCTGGACTACGGCCCGGAAATAGGAGACAACGTATCTCTCTTTTTCATCTTGAAAAGTGCTTTAATTATATCTTGGTGATCCAAGTAAGGCTTAATCTGTGGCTCTTTGGAAACAGCCTTCCTTTCTGCAGTTCTCAGTTTTCCTGCTTTCAGCCCCAGAGTACAAGACATTGTGCCTGGTGCTTGCTAGCATAGCTGGCCCACGTGTCAAGCATTGCAGACTCTTGGCATCTGCCCCCTCCCTCCCAAGAGCTGAGACTGCTGCAAGCCACCACTCTGTCCCTCACAGATAGTCAAACAAAAGTTTTCAAGTCTTCTAAGCCACCTCTGGCAGGGGGCACCTCACCTACTGTGCTCCCACCTGCACCCAGGGTCTGCCCAGCCGTGCCCATCTGCCTTGCAGGTCTCACAGGAATCCGACCCCTTTCCTGTAATTCTTACAGCTAACGTTTTCTAGAGCGTCTGAAAGATATGGCTGTTCTTGGGCACCATTACATCAGTTAAAGGGCAAAGGTCTGGGATGGGTCCCTTCTCCTCATTAAAGAGACAGTAATAGCATTTAAGAAGGTTTTCTGATCCCATTAAGAAGAGAAGTTATGAAAAGAGAAGTTTTGAAAAGCTGGTCCATTTTTAGCCAGATACCAGCTAACGTCCCTAAGAGCCCTAAAATCCAAATAAAGGAAACATTCCCTGACGTGGCATCCTATTCTGCACTCTTGACTTTAAAGGAAGGTATTCAGGATCCTATAGTTCACTGTGTCCCTTTCTCATTTGGCAGTCAAGGGAGGATTTTTCCCACTATGTTCATTTTATGGACTATTTTGCCCTTTCAGAAGGCCTGCAGTGAAAGGCAGGTTTCCCTGCAGTCAATGACAGCACTCAATGATTTGAGACTGGGTCAGCATTTCAAATCACCTCTTCTTGGAGCTAATTTCTAATTTAGTGTAAGGAATGTGTAAGGACTGCATGATGGTGTGGCTGCTCTATAGGAATGTGAAAATTCAAGGCTAGTGATAGGCCTGAAACTCTGGTTGTACCCTGGTAAATACTTCATACAAAATGCACACTTTGTTCTCCTCTCTAGCACAGAAATATGGCCAACGCCATTTATCTGCTTAATCCTTAAGCACAGGAATATTGGTGTTCTTGGGTGTTCTTATGAGAAGATTTCAATATATTACAACACTGTAAAAATCACTGAAATGCAATAACATTGTTGCACATTTATTGCTTCTAACCAACTCTATAAAATGTAAGCTTTGCTTCCCTCCAAGGGTTTTGGGAGAAAGCCGATCCTCACTCCACAAAGTGTTATTTGCAAAATGCTCCTACCTTGCCAAACCATTAGATGTAAACCTTTTAAAATAGTGTACAGGATATCATAAACCCTAAATAGGCTTTGAATGACTCCACATCTCCATTCTTTCCCTTTGGAGTCATACAAGTGCTATTTAAACATGATACATGTTTTAATACACTATCATTACTTCATATCTTTAGTCAATTACTTCCCAAGCACAACCAAAGTAATCCTTTTCGCTTAGCATTAAGGACTTGGAGACAAGGCTGTTACAAAGGAAGAGGGTCTGCCTTAAGAATAGCCCAAGATTTTCCAGATAGCCCCAGAGGAAGGATGAGGTGAGCAGTGGGGTCTGCAAGTCAATTAAACCCCTTGAAATCCACAGCGTTACGTTAATTCTAATGTTAAATTACTGTGCATTAACTGGATTGGCCCACACAATCACTTTGTCCTTATGAGGTATTTTTATTTCATCACTTTAATGACAAAAAGAAAGAAAAGGAGAAGAACCTCAAGTCCAAATCGTTTAACTTTTAAAGCTTGACATTTAGCAATATAATTTTGCTTCCAGGTTCCACATTTAAAGCTGCAAGGAAGCACACCTACTTTTATCAAGGAATCCAAGAGATTTATGCTTATTTATGCAGAGCCCTAACACACAAAACACAGCTGGCAGGATTTTAATTTCTATCAAATTCAAATCACAAAGAGTCCTTCCAGCCTGATTTAGCATCAGTACCAAGGCTTACTTTGAACCCAATCAGGGCTACAAAAATCAGCAACAGCATCTGGTAGGAAACTTGAAAACCCTGCCATTCAAAAGGTAAGAAAAACCCCAGTCAATTTCAAAGAAGATTAGGAGGAGTATCTTATCAGTAATGTTTTCTTGGCTTTCAAAGAGAGCACTCTTCCTGCCTGAAATCCATTCACTTGGCGGACCAGAATTGCCTAGATGCAGTTCTCTACTGCATAAACTTTACATTTTTAGTCTCTTTTAATTACTTTGATTTAGACAAAATGAAGCCACTTAAGACCTGGCAGAAAATTACCCAATTAATATTTCCCTTCTCATCAAGTCAAAAGATTAATTATGCATTCTAATAAAGGCTTAAGGACTTGTTTCCAACAGCTGCTGACCATTTTCATCTTAAACCAAAAATGCCTTTAAACACATGCTTAACTTAATTGCCTGAAATGTCCTTCCAGAGTAAATGGTTCTATTGATAGTCCTAAGAAGTTAGGCAGAGGAGATGGCCAGAACCTGAGTGCTTAGAACCTGGCAGAAAAAAAAAGGAAAAAAAAGAAAAAAACTTTGAAAAAAAACAAAAAAGGAGATTAAAATATCTAACTGGAAAACTTAATAAAGTAGGCAATAATTCATGTTTCTCTTGTCTCAATACATTATAGTATACAACACGAAATCAGCAAATTAACATAGTTTGTGTTGCTACCAAGAGTTAAATAAATTAGCTGGTGGAAAATAGGATAACAACAGACTAACCAACACCAGTAAGTATTGCTAAAGACATGAGATTTGAAAAAGGCTTGGACAAATTAAAATGTAAAGTAATTTTATAGCCATCACTTGAATGAGACTGATGCTTCCTTTAATCTTACTGGCAGCTACTTGTCAAACAAAGAGTATATACAGTCTTCCTTCTAATTTGAACAGAATGAGCAGGACAAGCATATGATGTCCTGCTCAGCCAAGAATTCAGGGATTGCTTTCCAAGTCCAAATCTTATGTACTCTTATATGCTTTTACAAAAGAATAACTGGCTAAAAATAAACAAATAAATAAACAAGCAAACCACAATACAAACGCCACAACTTCTGGCAAATGTAGTTTTGCATGAGCTGTTGACAGGTAGGTAGCAGCTATAATCCTAACTGTGACTGCCTTCATCTCTTGACAGCAGATTGTTTAGAAGTGATCCAAGTCAGAAATATGGGACCTTTTCATTTTTGTCCTTTGATTTCCGTGTTACAAAATGAGGATAACTAATCGCTGTAACTTCCCCATTAGTAGAGAAGCTAAGGCTTTTAAGCACTTTAAATATTAGACAATTTCTATGCATTTAAGGAGTGAAAAGATCCGTTGAAACAGGGCTGAAACTAACCTGAACGTTGGGATTTTACCAGTGCAGTTCTGAGGCATCCTTAGCCGAGTATGGGACTCACAGTGCTACAAACAACGCTGCCATAAGATGTGCTCTGCCTCCCCTTCCCCTGCCCCCCAAAAGACAGTGAAAACCCTGTGTGGTTTTAAGAAATAAAGGAAAACAGCAGCAAAATTACCAAGTGTGCAATTTCACAGAGGCCTGCGTTCAGGAATTGATATGAAGCTTACTGAAATCAAGGGAACTCCTTAAACCAAGCATTGTGACAGCTCTGCCAGGCATGTGCATTCATGAAAGGTATTTTCTGGAAGAACTTTGCACCTTAGTTTGCTGTAGGTATCTGAAAACAATCTCTTGGAAGAAAACATGACACAGCAAATGCTCAAAAAACCCCCAAACCCCAGCAAACAACAACAACAACAACAAAACGCAAAAACCAACAAAAAATTCCGAGCTAAAGAAACACTCCCCAAAGACAACCAAGCCAGTAACCACTCCCTCCCCAGCTAGAATCTTCACCTTCTATTTTTCACGTTTCAAGGTGAGAAATAGTTGGTCACCACTCAGAGAGAAGGGCCTCGGCAGGAGCCCAGGATTATAGAAAAACTGCTCACTGCAAACTCCCATACAGATAAGAATACCTTGATAAAGCCAGAGAAAAACAAAGTGACTAACATTTATTTCAGAACCCTGCCAATGTAATCAAACAAAAACATTATTCAAGAATTATTTCGTAGTGTCTTGATCCAGCCGTATGCTTTCAGTGTTTGCAATACATTTCTTTTTAATTAGGAAGAAAATAGCTTACACTCTTCACTCTCCTACACTGGATTAACTCACTGAGGTTCAACATGGTATGGGCTAATCCAAGGCTCTTGGTTTACGCCCTGGTATTTCTATTTACTGTCGGGTCATTACTTGGTTTTGCTGTGTGTTCAAACACTGCTCATGGGATGCAACCTAAATGGAAAACAGCAGGAGCCTGAGATATAATACTGAAAGTTTGCATCAACGCTTAAAGGGAAAAAAGCGTTCTGCATAGCTTGTTCTTTAACCCCAGCAAGACTTAGGGAAACCGTGTTGGTTTATGCTAAGACAATATACTGTCCACTGCGCTTAGCAGTAGCTGAAGATCTGCGACAATTCTTCAGGAGATTGTTGCCAGAGAAGTGCTGCAGTTTCTAACTGCTGAAATTCGGTAGTGTTCAGATATGAAAGCTTAATTTAGGACCCACATGAAAAGCAGGCATGGGTCGCAATATCCAAATCTCCTTTCTTAAGGACCTAAATGGAAAGAATGACAAATCGGACTTGGCATCTCCACACCCATCTTTAACTGGAAAAGTTTTCACATGAATAAAATTATTGTCACATGACTGGATTCAATCTAAACTACTTTCCTGGGTTACAGAAAATAGAATATGCGCAGGAAAGGAAAATCATCTGAATTCACTGCAATGACTAAGTCTGGGCTGAGTTCCAGTCTCATTAAAATCAGAAAACCATGGACCAATCCAATATGTTGGCAGAGACATATGAGCAATAGAAAAGTTCCTCCCTGCTTTCCTCATCTTGACATTCACATGCGAGGGCAAGGACAAGTGTTGGTGTCACCCCACGTACAGACATCGTGAGAAGGACAGTAAGAAAAGGTTGGCATAAAGATTTGAAACTGATGGTCAAAGAAAGCGACAGGTAGGTCTTTTGCAGGTATATGCAGTTAAAAGGTAGTTTGGCTCGATAGTTTGCTATTCCAGAGGCACACAGTCTTACTGAAGTACACAGCTTCAGCTTTTTGGGTATCTGGGATTTTGGGGGTTGGGGTTTAGGGTTTTTTTGTTTTGTTTTTCATTTAGACAACTAGGACGCAGTGGGGGCACACAGGCAGAGTGTGACTTTAAGGAAAACATGAGCCTCTAAGGATGCTTTCTTTCTTTCTCATCTCTGCTCAGGAAAATGCAGCTGTTCAGCCACTGGGCTATTTGCAAAGAATAGTATTCTCAAATAGGGGACATTTCTCCCCAAATTCTAAGGCAATAAATGAACTCCAACTGAATGTGATCAAGTGATCAATAGCTACTTTTCCTCCACAAATACCATTGATCTTAAAAGACAATTGCTTCCTCAGTGCCCTGCACTGAGAAAAGATATCAGCATAAGAAAGTTGGGCATGCTTTGTGCTGCTCCTCTCTGAGTGGAGATCCCTGTTGAATTAGAGAGAGTGATTTCTGAGAGATCAATGTCTGCAACTTGTCTGGTTGTGAAGTTGCTATGGAATAGCATCACTTCAAAGAATCTAATACAATTACTATTACTATCCTAATTCACTTTCTTATGACGTGGATTTGTAATGCAGAAGAGCTTTTGATAATTGACCTTTAACTAATGTGAAGGAAAAACTGGTTTGCTTAGTCGTTCTCCTTTCATCTAACATTCAGAGCCATCCTCCAAATGGAGACAATACTTTTTTAAAAAATAAAATTGAGATGTCAAAGACAGTTTCTGATACAAGTGAAAAGATCCTTTGAAAGACAATCCTTACAGATGTACCTTGCACAGAGCACTTGCCATTAATATCATCATAAACTTGCAGCTGAAATTAGAAACAGTTTTTACATGCAAAAGGAATCCATAGATCAAACACTACAAAGGAGAAGAACATAATGTAGCTTTCAAACAGATGTAGATGGAATTGACAGAGGAGAGGTTAACTTGGGTTAGAAACACAAATGAAGGGAAGAAAGATCAGGCCACACAACTCATGGGGGTTTTTTTATTAATTTCTTTATCTGGGCCATCTATAGGTGATTCTTTTTGTGCTATTGCTGTAAAAAGAGAGGGAATCAGAAGTATTGTTTGTATGAACACAATCTTTGATAAAACTCAAGTATATGTAAAATTATTCAGCTGAAAGTCCAAAATTGTTTTCAAACACTTAAATAAGTGATTTGAGCCTGTGAGACTAATAAGAGATATTGCACTAATTTTATTAAAGAGAATATACAGTTTGGTTGAAATTCAGTAACAGAGTTGAGATTAGAGGAACAACCTCTTTTTGCAACAGGGGAGCTGGTAAAAATCACTGGTTTGTCAACAACATTTGGCTTTCATCTCCCTTAGGGATAGGAGAAATGTCCAAGAGCTATTCTCATTCTGCTCTCCAGATCAGATAATTTTTAAGTCATGCTGCAATTTTTACCTTTAAGGTCTGGGGAAAAAAATCCCCAATTCTCATTTTCTCCAGTAATGAGAGATCTCTCATAGGAATTACAAATAGCTGGCCTACAAGCTCAAAAGCACTCTTTTCATTCTGGGGTGGAACTTTTACCATGTTTGCAAGATCTTGATGCCACCACCCCCCAAACAGTCGACATGCTGCCAAGACTTGCCTTTGACTAATCCTGTGGTTACCATCAGCAGAAGCAGCTTTAGTAGTCAGAGAGTGGGGGCCCATCTTGATCCACACCAACTGCAAAATTTCTCCGTGCAGAAAAGCAAGGACAGGGACAAAAGCATCACGGTGAAAAAGAACAGTAAGGTGAGAAGTAGTTATAAACTTATCCAAGGGGAAAACCCAGGCATTTATAGGGGAGATAGATGCATTCTCTGTTCCTGTAAAATGGCTTAAGTCCTGAATTTACAGCAACACTTTTGCAGCTCAGCTCCTGCGTTGTTAGCTCCATAAGAATGCTGAAACTGCTAGACTTAGGTGACATTAATGGAACTTCTAACCCAATAAAACACAGCTGTTTCTGAGGATTTTAGGAGGCACCTTTACTGGGAAGCTCTGGAATATATTGCATGCTGTTAAGTTTAACACTGGGTTTTAACTGAATTTCCTTGATGCCAGCCGAGTGAGTCAAATTCATTCTCAATGCCTTGTGCAATCCTCACTTTGAGGCTCAAGCTGGGAGCATAAACAGCCAAACACAGCAAAGAGAAAAGCGGGGAAACAGTGTAAAAATAATGGATAACTGCAAATAGAAAGCAACATTAAATACTACAGAAATAATTGTACAGGTATTTTTACTAAAACTTGCTCACTAATTACCCACTTCTTTAAAGTTTTCAGTGGTATCTTTTCTTCAGAACAGCTGTGCAGAATCTCCCCCTCCATCTCTTTGAGGCTGGTTGTTGGCTGTGGCATGAGGCATGGCAGCAAACCCGCTCACCACGTGCCAGCAGCTGTGGGCTGTGCGCTGCCACGGCCGGTCCATCTGCCACCACCACCCGTGCCAGCACAAAGGGCATCATTATACTGCGCTGAACAAAAAGCCAGAGGAAGGAAATACCTCTGGCAGCAAAGCATTCCTGCTTTCAGTGCTCCTCTTTGCTTCCTCCTTTTCATCAGCGCTCAGTTCTCCATCTGCTCTCCAGGGGTGCTATGGCAAATGTTGGGGAAAATGAACACAGTGCAACATAAGGGAAACCGCCGCCAAAAAAGGCATTCTTGGGTCATTTCCGCTCTTGCCCTGAGGAATGTGAGTAGATGTGTTCATTAGTCTGATGCGTCAAGTCCAATTGAAGGTACACCACAAGAAACGTGGGGAGGGCTTGAGGCATGTCCTATTCTCTCAGAATCCAAAGAAGAGCAGCTTTACCAAAGCTGGAGCACAGCAATTTTTCTCTGCCCCAAATTGAGAGAGAGGGCGCTAATATGGATTACGTGAACTCGTGGAACAGCTTGATTAAAGAGGGGCTGCTGTGTAACATGGCCAAAAACCCAAGTAGACTGCAAAAGCAAGAGTCAAAGGAAGCACCAGTAGAATTCCCACCAAGAACTGAACTACCATATAAAGCCTAATTAATTTTGAATAGATCAGAAGTCCTAGACTTCAATTGTTGTTTCTTTGAGAGAAGATTAAAGTACTTCAACAGAATTGAAATGTTCAGGGGTAATACAAGGGGGAATAAAAATCAGATTTTCCAGAATATGCAGATTTAATTAACTGAAATCCATTTCAATAGAAAATTCCTGACTGTTGCCACCTAGCCTGGAACGATAGACACAAACCCTCCACTGCTGCCACTATCAAGCTCCTGCCGACTACATTTTGTGCACAGGAGTGCAGGAAGCAAGGGTTCCTGTCTAATTCTGCCTTCCACTTCCCAGGGCTGCCTCCAGGGCTCAGAGGTAGGCAGCCAAACCTTTCTTCCCCTTTCTTATATCACACCTTTCCTATATGACACCTATCACAGGATAGGACTGTGCAGCAGGAAGTGAAAAGAATCAGCTAACTTTCAGCTGACAGTCCTAAGCAACAGCAAAGACCTGCTCCTAAAACTGCTAATCCATATTCTCCCTACCAAAAATACTATTTTTACTCCTCCATTAGTGGGACTAGCATGAGTCAACGACAAACACATTCTCTTTTTAAGAAGGGCATGACAAATGTAATTTCACCTTTATGTTGCAGATTGCCCCGTTTCAGAAAAAACAGCTTTGTTTTTAAGCTAATTAAGATGAAACATCAACATTACCCTTGGAAACCAAGCCTTGCCACTGCTGGAGTGAAGCAAATAGGGATTGAGATACAAGCTTGAAAATTCACAAATCACTTCAGCACCAGACAGTTAAGGTATCTAGAGCTGAGGTCAATAGAGCACAGCCAGATGAAAATTGAAAAACTAGAAAGCTATTGCAATTTATAATGATTAAGAATCTGACTCATTTATTCCAGTTCCTCTTTTCTTCTCGCTAATGGAAAGGCAGAAGTTGTCTTATGAAAGCAAAGATAGGCATGCAAGCATAATTGAAGAAATGGACCCCTCGTTTCTGGTAAATAACAATCCCTCCTTCTCTGCGTGCATTGGCTGAAGTACTGCAAGTTGGCAGTCAGGAAATGAATTCTTTTTGCAGTTACAGCTGGATAAATTCAATGCTTGGGATAAATTGGCCTCGAGCAAACTTATAAAAAAAAAGAGTACTTCCTTGCTAAGTGATCCCAAGAGACATATGTCTCTATAAAACAGTTAAGGGGGAGCTGCTGACTTGCACTTAGTGAGTTCAACAATTTGAAAATGATTAATTTTGTTTTAAATCTTACAGAACCACTTACATAACAGACAGCAAGGAGAGATTTTTTTTTTTTTTTTAGACACTTCCTATTTGGAAGATTAAGAGATTGAATCAGTGGTACATCACAATGAAATTTTAATTATCGGAAGTTTGGCACCGTGATAAATTTCACTGCGTTGCTTTGACAGTGCACTCTGTCTCACAGAGACTAAACTTTACACCCAGCCTTTAGCTCCGGATCATGCAGTTTGGAGCTTGCCTCTCTACAAGGTGCTCTGTTTTGGAACTGCTGAGAGAGGGAGCAGTCGATAAAGACCTCCTGGTAGCTTTCCCAGTTCAGCTGGGTCAGCCCTCCTGCAGCCACGGGGGAGAGAGACTGGTGTGCCTCTGACTTTGAGGGCTGGTGGCTCTGGGGAGAAGCTCGTGCAGGATGAAGCGAGATGTGCAGCAGGCTCTCTATCCTGACAGAGGGTTAGCATCCCATGCACCCTCGCTCTCCTCTGCACGGAAAAGCAGTGGGACAGCAAGTGCAGGAAACAGCTCCAATCGCTCTGTGCCAGCACATGGCTCCTTTTTGCCAACTGAATTCCCAGATGGCCATTAGCACCCAGCTATTTGACTTGAATACTTTCAAAGGCCTCGGGGAGCAGAGTCTGCATTCCTGCCAGATCCCTGTGGGGTAGCTGCAGCCATACCATGTTCACTTCAGCTCTTCCAGCAGGTTAGTTCACAAGGGGAGCAAACTTAGCAATTTTCAGTCCTTTTTTACAGTGGATAACCATATGCCACATTCATTCCATTTGATTCCAGAGGTGAGAAAATTCACTCGTGCACATATTTTATACATGCACGTGTTGTATGTGGTTTTTAGATTTATTAGGGTAGGATTCTCAGTTGAGATCAACCAGGGTAAGTTTAGAGGTGCTCTGATTCATGGCAAAAGAATTCTTGGAGATAGAGGCTCTAGGATAAAACATGGCATAGAAGAGACAGGCATTCTTATTAATCTCTGGTTTAACCCTCACGTGCAAAAGAAAGCGATGTGGGAGCAATTCAGGAGAAAACACTGCTCTAATAGTAGGGGCTAGAGATTAAGTGTACTATTAACTACAAACTCTCTGCGTGTTCTTTCAGCACCTACTGTGCTATTCAGAGTCACTTTGTCTGTTTAGGACAAAGCTCTCCCTGGGGACTTCACCCAAGAGTAACCAGAGTTACTTAGGGCATCCCACAAAGAACAAACCTGAAGAAAGGACATGGATAGAGTTTGATCTGGAAGGAAGGTACAACTTTCTGCACATGCACAGAGCTTAAGAAATTCTTGTACTCTTTCTGGATTGCTGGGAGTGAAATAAAATAGCCTGTTATATTAATAAGGAAAGGCAGGTAACCAGAGAGACTTAGAAAATCACACCCACTCGCCTGCAAGGAAGGACAATTTCATGCTAAAGCAGGAAATACAATTGTTGTTGACCTCCATAAGAGCTGGAAATAGAATAAGTCAAGTGAATCTGATTGTAGCTTCACAATCTATATAAAGAGAAGCCAGTTTTTCTTTGACTAACATGCTTATATTTAGGATCCTAAATCTGTATTTGGAAACCTAAGGAACTGACCTGATTTTCTGAAGTGTTCATCACCCAGTGAATGAGTGGAAACATTTTTAAGTGGCTTCTGCAGGAACTGCTGGATTCAAGAGCTTTGGGTGGGGAGGAGGAAATCAAAGTTTCATTCTATTTTTTAACTTTGTGCTTACAAAACTAATACTTGCATTTTCAGAATTCATCATTCTGCAGCAGGGTCTGGTTTTCCTTTAACTGGTGTACTGCTAGAACGAGTAAGAGTGTGGATTTTAAAAAGCTTTCAGACTCTTTCATTATGACTTAAATAAGGATATTTAACACAGAGTAAACACAGACCCACTTTGCTGCCATGCTTGAAATCTGAATAAAATAATCCCTACAGCAAAAGCAAAGCTATATAAACAAAACCATGGCAAAGCCATATGAAAGTCAGGACTAAACTACATTTGGGAATGCTCACATTATGTAAAAGGAAAATTCCTGGTATCTCAGTTGAGGAAAAAAGAAGGGTTCTAACAATTTAGTAAACTGTGGGGGCCTGCATTTCCCTGAAAATGGGCTTTCCTCAGCAGATACTAAAGTTTTGAGGTCACTTTGCTCGGTGTCTTAAAAGGGCACTGGCATCAGTCTCCCCTTCATTCAGAAACCTTCTTATATCCTTTGAAGACCCCGAGACTGTAAAAACCTATTTGGAAAAGAGATTGTATAAACCTATGGCCTAACCAATCCTTATCAAAACACAAGGATAAATCATGAATTACTGTGTATTATTTGCTCTAATGGCACTATAGCATGAAAATCCCAGAGTCCATGCTACACAACATTTGCAAGTGCAAACTTTTTTTAATGTAACTGCCTTTCTTTAGAAGTTCTGGAAATTGGGAAAAGAAAAACATGAATTCTCACTGAATTCTTATTTTTATTTCACTGTGAGCATTTCAAAGTTTTAGTGTAATTTATAAGTAAGGGTTTTGATTGAATCCCACCAAAAAATTTAAATACAGTCCTCTCTGTATGCCCTTCACGGTAGCATTGGGGTCTACAAATCTCATAGATCTGCCTGATAAGTGAGTTGTACATTAAAGCCACTTCTTAAAAGCACACACTAAATTAGGCACCTTTCTGCAGAGATAAGATTTACAGGTTAGTGCACTCTTCATAATAAAAACCACTCATACACACAGGGTACCATTATCAGCAGTCATGAAGCAAAGCTCATTAAATAAAAAGAAAATCGGAGTCTTTCTTTTCTCAACGCAGAAATGCAACTACCCAGAACAAGAAACATATCAAGACTATTATTTCTAGCATAGAAATGTCTACAGGCCCCAAAAGCAGCATTGAGAACCCTTTATGGCAGGCTCTGCACAAATACCAGCTAGAGGTGGTCATTACCAGCAGTCATTGCATTTGTCAATGGACAGACAAAAGGCAAAAAGCAGAGCAGAACAGAGACCCGTCAGATGAGATGAGTGAGGAATTAAACAGACCTCCAGGTCACCCCTCCTGCAACACCAGCAACCTCTAACAGGTCAAATTTAGCACCCAGATATGCTTGTGTCTTTTCTGTGTTTTTTGGGGAGTGTGAGAGTGTGTATATGAAGTGCTTTCAACAACTGCAACGCAAGCAAAGAAACACAACTGATTTTTCTGCAACAAACGCCATTTTTGAAGTCTTATCACCTGTTTCCAAATTCCCTATTGACCATGGATTGCCACTGAGCCCAGGCAAACAACTTTCCAAACTGTTCTATAGTTCAGGCTCTCTTCTATCTGAAAGCTTTTCTGTCACTCTGCAGCTATATTTCCAGCAAGATTTTCAAAGCACTGCAAGGAATATAATCACTTTGCATTATTTTCCATGGGAGGCACATGAATCAAAGCCTGTCACCCCTCAAAGAGCTCAGGCCAGACTTTCCTTCTAATCATGGCCAATGCTTACTTGTACGGAGTCTTTGAGTAAACTTGTCAAGCTCGAATCTGTGCTAGATATTCTGTTCATAAAAATGTACAAAAAACCAGATGACCTGTAAAAAATTGAGGGTTTTTTTTTCAACTTAGTCAACAGAGGTTTCCCTTAAAACAGCACTAGAAGAAATGCATGATCATTATATCTACAGACCAGTTTATTTATAAGAGCAGTTGTTCAATGATCCTGGAGAGCTAGAACAAAAACCACACATTCTAGGGCAGGTGATGTACCAAAACACATGCACCAGTTAGACAGCACAATTACCTTGCAATTACAATGCTGCTCAGGAGTGTGATACTTCCAGTACTAGAGCCTTCAGGCAGTGTAAAGCAGCGATTTAATAGAAAAGCTGGCTATTAACAAACTTAATAGTCTTAAGAAGGATGCCAAGGTTCACCATTAGAATTAAGGTCCCAGCTGGGACTGAAAGTTTCTTCCCTGGGAACCATTCAACTCATAATTCAGCAGTGACTGCACTTTCTGCAGGCAGGCAGGTAGTAAATAACTCCCCACTCCTGCCTCCTGTTCCTCAGAGCAGAGGAGAGCTCTCCTGCAGCCTCACAGACAGTGAATGCCTCGCCCCCCACCTAAAATTGGTGCAGAAGTGAGCACTCCTTAGCAGACCACAGCAGGGGCTGATGCACCTCCAGGTATCTGAGATCGCTGAAGGAGAGGCTTGAAAAGGAAAGGAATAAGACGGAAGCTTTAACTCCTTGATTTAAAGGCATTTCCTAATGCCATCCCACCAAAGTACAGAACAGCCCAAACCATTTCTGTCCCCAGGATAAGCAGGATGTACTGCAGAAAAGAAGGGATCTTGGGGATGTCTAAGTCACACGCATAAAGCCCAGAGGCAATGCATCATATATAGACTGGTGTTTACAGAGCTTATGCTGCACTGATTTGTCCTCTGAAATGCAGCAAAATTTTCCATTAAATTAGTGACTGATCTAGAAAGGAACCTACTAGAAAGGAAGCAGATTTTGATGTTCAAAGGTGCAAATGGAATTAAATGATGACACTGCTTAAATGGAGAAGCAAATGGATTAGAGTCCATACAGCAGTGCCCAGAGCTGACCATCTTTCATTTCATCTCCCACATAAAATATCTAGTGAAATGTACAGAAATAATCACTTTATAATCAGAAACCCAGTGAAACAAGAATGATCTAGACTTCAAGTGTCAGCTGCCTGTAATTGTCCTTCATATTGCATGTCAGCTGTTTCCAAATGGACTTCTGAACCGAAGCCCACAAATCCCAGCACAGAAAGGGGACCAGCGTGATCTTCAGACACAAAGCTCCCCATGGCTGGTAACAAGCCATAGAGCTTAACCTTCTCTACACTGCAAAGGGGCACTTTGTGGTACTTAAATTGGTTCAGTAAGTCACAGGGTTTCAGACTGAAACTGCAGTTTCAGACTGAATCTTTGAGTCAAAGGGAACTGCTGTCAGGCAAAACTGCCACAGGACTAAGGTCTGCCTGACTGAAGCAACAGCCTCCTTCTCTCTTGATGGCACAGAATTCCAGTGTGAAAACAAGAGGACACAGAGAGCAATTTCTTCCTAAAGACACTTCAATACCAGGAAAGAGAAGGTGCAAAATAGGCAGCCAAGTTCTGTTTTCTGCCGGGGTGTGTCTGCTCAGCCAGTTCTTTAGGGCACAAATAGGATTGGCAAAGTCTACAGAGGAACAGCTGACAACAAGGCATTACTCAGGGGAATGCACAGATGTTACAAACACCTACGCTTCATTCCCAAATTAACTTTTTTATTAGCAAACATTTGACGGTCTCAGATCTGTCTGCCTTAGAACAACAGTCTGTTCTTGAATGCTCATCAGGAAAATGTTACCTATTTGTTCAGGCAATTTCATCTTGGAAGATGCACATACAATATTAACAGGAACCAGCGAGTAGAGGGGGAAACAAAGTGCTGTATACCATGTACTCCACACCACTAATTACTTCTTCCCTTGCTTACTACAACTGAGCAGAGTTATTTGTTACACACAGTGCTGTGTCCTGGATGGTTCAGGTATAGGATTGTGGCGGTAAAGGCATTCCTGATGGAATTCTGAAGGCAGCCTTCCTGCCAATGTTAGCATTCATTTACAATCCCAAGGCTTAGGCTTTCCTATGCTGATCTTATAGATGCCTTGCACCGTCTTCCGGGACATTTGGTCAGACTCTCGTCTGATGTAAGTGAACCTGGCAGCCCTGCAGGGAAGAGAATGATTTCCTCTTCCACCGGCTGAGTGTCTGGCACATACTTTCTCCTAATTAGTATTCATCCTTAGGCCTGTTGAATTTATGGGAGGGAGTTAGCTGCCCGTGGAAGTCCTAATTGTTTAGAAGCTCAATTTCCCTTGTAGCCTGTAACTCTCACTGAGAGCACCTTAATTATTAAAAAAACCCCAAGTCTATTATATTAATTTGTCCTCAGTAAGCTGACACTATACAAACTAATATATTACTAACTTAAAGAGTTCTGTAAAGATTTAGAATGTTTTCTATAAGCACTGAAACAACAAAAGAGTCAAAGTCCAATTATTAAAAAGTGACAGACCGACCCCCCCCACAGATGTTCTCTCCACAGAGAAATATAGCCTAGTCTTCTTTAAGTTGCTCTTGGATTTCTGAGTCATTTGGGCACATTTAACATTTTTAAACAAGTTAAACACATACAAAATACTGTAGACTTTCAAAATCACAGGAAAAACTATTCATGAATGAAGAAGAATTATGGAAACACTCAGGAATTCTGTCTGCTCTCTCCCACCTCCTGCCAACACTGTCACCTAGTATCTGATCTACAAAAACATTCTATGTTTTCATTCTTTAGTCCGTAGGCCATTTATTTTTTGTCCCAACTTTCATTTCTTTTAGGTCATCCTTTTCTCTGCCTCTTCTATCTCACTTTCTTTTATTTTCCTCCTTTTTTTTTTTTCCCCCTTTTAGCTCCACCCATGTAAAGAAAAATTATTTCAAAGGCCAAGGGACAAAGTCAGGCCATGTATACCTTGGGTGACTTGCACAGCTGCCAGGCACAAATGCCCATTTCAATAACTGGTCAGAGTGGTCAACACAGCTGGAACTGCTACCAGCATCTCGAAGCTTGGTACTTGATTTCAGACACTTTCAGATTTTTCTCTTTCCTCTCCCTGTCCCAACTTTGCACCTACTGTGAAATTTGAGTGAGATCTTTATTTCCAACCACCCTTCCAGAGGAAGCCACTGAGGCAACATACAGGATGCAAATTTTAGAAGAAAGTGCCACCAAATGAAATGCCAACACAATTTCCAGCACAAAGGCACACCTACATATAGTGCAAGAATCTTTATTTTATACAAGTGGGGTTTGGAAGGCAACCAGCCTTTCAAAATGACAGATCTGCAGCTCAGTCTGAATGAATGTATTGGATACCACTGCAAAATAGCACTGGCTTTCAAACTCTCTGAAAAAAATTCATTTGCTTGCAGTCAAAGAGCTCAAGATAATACGCAACACAAATCCCAGTCCCATGCCAAGCCTCATATGCTTCTTTAATCTTGGATACAATCACATAAAGCCATTTAAAAAAAAACAAAGAGAGAGAGAAGCTGTTAAAAAAAAATGCACATTCGCTGTTAGAAAATACTAAGTCTGAAAAAAGAGTTAGAAGGTAGTAGCTTCCATCAAGGATTACCTTCATAAAATCAAGTTCTTGGTTCACACAGGAAAAGTGGAGTCATTTGTGTGAACTGCTGCACCTTATAGTTAGAACTGATTTAAGGATTTTGTTTCTGGATATCTTCAGATAGAGTGCTATATGTTTTTACATTAAAAAATTATGTAAGTGTAGTGTTTATATACTGGTACAGGATGTTGATCTAGTCTAACACCTGTGCTCAAGCAGGGTCATCCCTGGGAACATATCCAGGCAGCTTTTGAACATCTCCAGGGTACGACACTCCACATCCTCTATCAGCAACCTGATCCAGTGCTCAGGCAAAGTGTTTCCTGATGTTTAAAAGGAAGCCCTCCTGCGTTTCCGTGTGTGCCCGCTGCCTCTTGTCCTGTCACTGTGCACCACTGACAAGAGCCTGGCTCCATCCTCTTTGTATGCTCCCTTCAGGTATCCATATTCATCAACAACATCTCCCCCGAGTCCTCTCTTCCCCAGGCTACACAGTCCCAGTTCTCTCAGCCTTTACTCACATGAGAGATTAGCTATTTCCCTACTCACTTTTCAGATGAGACGTTCCACAACACAACATTTCTTTTTTCTTTTTCTGGTAAAACTACTAAAAAGGCTCACCTGAACTACCTAAGGATAGCCTTTAATTCAAAAATCACAGCGGATTATTTCCTCTGAATGATACATAGCCACACTACTTCAGAGATGAGCCAGAAAGAACACAAGTTCTCCAGAAAAGACTACTTCAAAACAAATAATCACATTTTGCATGTTTGATTTTCCCCCCCACCTCCCCACATTAAAGAGAGAACTTTTAAGCAGAGGGCATATACAATTCATTAAATCTATGTTTTGGATACTTGCAATTAAACTGTGAGGATACGTTTTTTCATCAGAGCAAAATTATTTTAATAGCCATAATCAACACAATCAAATATAATCAGTCTGACAAGATAATAACATTTTAGAATCATTGACAATAATTTTCTACCTTGCCAGCTCACATGTATATGAAGATGATTACCCCCGGAAAAGATGTGCGACTTCAAAGAGTTCTACCTCTGTTTCAATACAGTAATAAGTTATGTATTTTTATTCTTCTGTATCCTCACCTTCCCCTCTCTCACTCTTTTTTTAACTTTTTTGAGAGATGTATTCTTGGTCTATTCCTTCACTCTCTACATTCTCCTCCTCTTTATGCATATCTATACCTTCACCCAAGTGATTAGGATAATAGACATTTTCCAGCAATCTTAAGTATCATAAACCCCATGAAAAGTGAGGGAAACAGGTTTGCTTCCTAATGTATTCTTTTGGATTTTCCCTCAAAACTGTGCACCAGCATTCCCCGTTTATCTTCAACCGTGCCCAAGACACGCATCGGCCAACTTTTCTGTTTCCATTCTATTCCAAACACCCCTCCAGTGCTACTACTTGGAATCTGTCACGATATGAATATCATCTCCTACCCTTCACCTCCTCAGTCTCCCACGAGTTCTGCTCCTCTGTCTTGCTGTTATTTTCATTGCACTCTTCCACTCGATCCCCTTACTTCTACCCTGCACTTTAAGTTGCCTTTGTTTTTCACTGGGAAGTAGCATCACTGAATTCAAGCTTGCCTTTCTTTCTCAAGTCTCTTCTTTTGAGTCTGCTCACACTCTGCAGAGGCTTCCCTGCCTGTGGCTCAGACCTTTGCCTGTCCTCAGTTTCTCCTAAGCTCCTCCTCTTTGCTCCTGACATCACATAAGTCTTTTCTTCTACCTCTGCCTTACTCCTCTCTTTTTCAACTAGAACAGCTTGTCTTTCCTTGGTCAAGAAGCACTCCCCTTTTTCTTCTTCAGTTCTTTAAAATCCCCTCAGGACCCCTTCCTTAGCTTTTCAACATAAAGCTGGAGTGTCTTGAATTTAGCAATGCCACAGTCTCTTTGGAAGGAGCTACTTCCCAATGAAATCTGAGCCCAGACATCTCCAAAAGACACCTCACACTCCAGCAGGGAGAATCCTCTGCATCTAAATACTGGATCGACCTTAAGTCCATCTGCAGTAGGTCATCTTAACATAGATGCAAAATATATTATTACTATTACAATAAAACATTAATACTACAATTGCAGCTTTGATGTTGAGTGCTTTTGGAGGCAAAATATTTCAAGAAGGCACAATTTCTTACCACCTCCCATTCACAGGGCATTTCCCACACTGAGATAAGTTTCCATGAACAGACAGTTTTTCTAAGCAAAAAAACCTGAACTCTAAACTTTGTTTCGCAGTGTGCTGGGACCCTTCCACATCAGAGCAGACTCTAGGTTGCTACTGTTCCCAAAAGTCTGTGTTTACATACTTTCTTTAATTAAATTGATAATTTATTATGTCAACAGTTTCCTAGAATAGCTTGTAAAATCTTGATTTAATTAGGAGCAAAAAATTATCTTTTTGTAGTCATGGCTGAAAAAAGAAAGACCAAGACATTACAATGTACAAGATACATGCCGGCCCTGAAGACTGAGCTCTATATTTGGTTCTTGAAGTAAATCTAATGGTTCCAAGGAGGGGGAAATATATCTGGGTACTCAGCAGCTCTCATAACAGAAAGTTAAGGAGACAAAACGACTTGTTCTTGTTTAAATAACCGTGATTGCTGAAGGAAGTGGAACTGGGTTGATTTGCAACCTGCAGGTAGCTGGTCTTCTGTCTTTACTGCATATTCAACAAACCATGTAGCTGCTTGCCTCACCTTTTGAAGAAAACAATTCTATTCAAAACCACAGGATATTGAGCCATGGCAGGGCATGGTTGGTTTCATACAGAGATCACAAGCACTGTAGAAAAGGGAAAGGACAGGAAGGAGGCAGGAGTGTTCAAAGCCTGTGCTGAAGACCAGCATAGCTGTTCTTCAGGGGAACACCACCATGTTTGTGATTTATCTGTTGGATCTACTTCTCATGGACATAGAATTCCATCAAACTGTTAGACTTATGGAACAGTCACAGGTCACTGTCAGACCCATACTGTCCTATCCTTTTTTTGGTTTTGAAACACAGAGCTGCTAGAAGCAGTGCAAGAAACATGGGCAGTTGTATAGGGTTGTTTGTTATTCTTTGTCATAATAACCTTCTTTTCTAGTCATTCAAGATGCAAAAAAAAAAAAAAACAACCAAAACCAATAAACCTTAAAATGCTTGCAAACACTAACATATATTGATTGTTATTGATCCTCCCCTATGGTGAATGGGAATAAAGAGTATGATAGAAACTGTCAGGATATAAAAACTGATGACAGAAGTTATAGTTGGCTATAGTTCCCTTTTTGCTAGAAAGAGTGGTTTTTTATGAAATCCTGTTGCCAAGAACAGACCTAAGCTTTCCCTTCAACTGGTTTTAATTTGCAAGAGCATCTGTACTAAAAGCTCAAAACACTACGAGCTAGAAAGGTCTGGACTGTGATTTTGAGGGCTGTTGATAATGCATCGTGAAAGTGTAACACAAAGCTTCAGATGTAAAACCCTTCTCAGTATGTAAATCACTTCCATCTACAGGTAGCAGATCCTTTCCCAAGCTCCTTGTCTGCTTCTTGCTCCTTTGCCATCAGCCCTGCCTATGACATGAACCTTTGCCTGTGCCAACATGAATGAGACATTTTATTGCAATTAGCTGCTGCATTTATTACTGACAGCCTCTTCCCCAGACAGATGATCAATGCAGTTATAAGCATAGCAAGACATAGTGAGAGATGAACTATATCTAGAGTCTAAAGTCTGCATAGGCCTGTCAAAAGGTAAGAAAAACAGAAGTAGTATGAATCACATTTTACCAGTAAGTATTGAAAATAGACCAAGACACTGCCAGAAGGAAGTTTGTTGCAGAGCTATGAAAAAGCCTTTCCATCATCTGAGTCTTGGCCCAGCACTTTGAGTGACTGTGTACTTACTTCATTAGAGGCTTTTGTGGGTGGGAGGATCTTGAAGTGAGGAGGAGGGTAGCATGGAAAAGGACATTATGCATTGCTTCTTGGGCCGTGAGCTAAGGTAATTTATAACAGCATTACCTAATCAGAGTTTTTCAGGATTTTTTTTTTTTTAATTTGTTTGGGGTTTATTTTAAGGAACACAAAAGTAGCAAGAAGACATTACAGTACTCAAGGAGACTCAAAGGTACATAGCAGGCAGTCACAGCCCCAAGAGCTCCTTCCAACAGGACAGCACAGTAACAGACTGAGTGGTATTCTTTGTAAAATACATATTTCATGTATAGGAAGGGATGGAGATACAGATTTTTTTTAAAAGCCACAAAGATCTGGGTCTGTCAGACATTTTACAGACTCAGGCCAATGTCAATGCAGTAGCACAGACTCACATTCTAGATGCATTTGGAAGCGATCTTTCTTTCCCAAGTATATAGAAGCAAATGTACATCTCTGCCTACTTTAAGGAAGCAAGATTCTGTCAAAATAACAAGGCCAAGAATCAAAAAACCTGTCTTTAGTTCCACTTAATTAATTTCAATTTATTTACTCACAGCTGTCTTTAGACGGCTTCTGGAAATGGCACTTTTCTTGTGCCTCAGTTTCTTCCTTGAGCCAAGTCATTCATGGAAAGAAGGCAAGGCATGACTTTGAGTTTGTTTCCTTGTTTAAAGAACTCATTTCCATCATTCTAGAGAGGTTCGTGACCAAGGTCATCGGAGTCATTGTGGAGACAAAACAAGTAATTAACTTATGTCCTCAGCCTGGCCAAATGGCTTGACATAAATAACTTGTTAAAACACAGTCTACCTGTAAGTATATTAGCAGTGACATCCATGCAAGGACTTAAAAATACGTTCTGAACCATAAGAATTAAACCTACCAGCTAAGATGAAAGTTATCAATCCCAGCTTGAATTCTTACTATTCCTCTAGAGCAGAAGACATCCCCTAAAATTTGAAAGCTACATGTTTGCTTTCAAACTCATTCTCTGTTGTCACCTCAACAGCCCGATGTGGCACCTGGCTCCTAATTAGAAAGGCATTTCAGCACGGCCAGCACCAGTCCTTGCATTACACGTTCTGAAACGTTTAGCAGAGTGTTAACTAGGTGTTGAAAGCCAGGTGAATTCACAGCACTACCGAAGCTCTTATTAAGCAGCAGCAGCACCTCCTCAAAGCAGGTGGAAGGCAGGGAAGTCTGACTGGGAGCAGAGAGGGAAGGCAACGCTGTGATCAGCAGAGCCAGGGAACTGGCACAAAACACTAGAGGGAACCCAAGAAAGTGTAGGGAAAGAAAGGGGATAACAAATACAGGGTGAGAGATGCTGACCACTGCATCTTTATCAAAACCCCAAAATTCTAGAGTAGAAAGAGGCAGCAAAAGGGGAACAATCATTTCTACCCTACTCACTGGAGACTGCAAAAATAGGAGGGCTCAACCAAGGATGAGATTTCATTCATTGTACCGAGTCAGATCATCAGCCAGTGTAAGTCAACACAACGGAGCTTCACTCACACACACAAAACCCCCAAAACACCACAAATAATTCACTCCCTTCACACCCTGCTCCCAGCTTAGATTATGAACTCCTTTTATGAAAATCCTTTTCAAAATCTTTGCTCTCCAAGCAATTTCATTATGAAGGGCACTGGTGTCACTTAGAGATGCCCCGTGCACTTTGTCAATATTAAAATTGCCATTAAATACAGTTTAAAAATAAAGAAAATATAGTAAGAAGAATGGCTTTGGTCAGAAAAAAACCCCTACATGAGTAAATGCTGACTTTCACGTATTTAGTTTCATTTTTAAAAAATCTAATTTTCTCTGTAGGTAACGTGCCTTTCAGTAAAACCTTCAATGTATGTTTCAATTTTTAAAAACCTTAAAAAATATACATTTTCTGAAGTTAAAAAAGAGCTTTGATATTTCAAAAAGGTATCTGCTTTTTTAAGAAAACCAACCTATTCTTGGTTCAATACTCTAAAATATTTCTGTGCATTTATTAGTATCATGAAGGTAGACACCCCATTGCCAGGGAGGATAGCTTCACAATATGAATCGTGAATTTAAACTGTCACTAAAGTGTAATTATATCTAAAATTACTTGCACTGGTCTCTAATCTGCATACAGAAATGAAGTACAATGTTTCTGCTTTATTAACAGCAGAAACATTTTGGCCAAAAGCTGCAAAATTCCTTTTTAGTTGTGTCTGCCCAGCGTGACAGTACAAAGCAAGGTGAACCTGAAATTTTTGCAAGTGCTGTACATATTCCTCCTGTCAGTTGGGTGCCTCATCTTGCTGCTTGTAAAATCCAATACACAGGTCTTGGTCTTGTACCACAGCAGTTTTTATAAATGGGTTTCTACTTAATGATCATTTTGTTGGAAGTGGAAAGTGCTGTGTGCAACGCCACTGTTCAATTTCCAATGGAACCTGTATGGTTGGCAACAATGTATTTTATAGAGAAAAAATTAGGTTTGGGTCCTTAGCCTTAGTGTGCCTTTATTGTTTTAATACACCAGACTCATTTTTCCATGTAAAAATAGTATCTGTGCTTGCTTGGGAGCTGAGAATGCAAAAGGACTGCTGAACATTTAAGTCCTTGCACTGCCTGAGCAGACATCAGTTTTGGGAAAGCAGCTGAATGTTCGTGTTACCCTGCAAGAGTTTTAGGCAACTGAATATGAAAATCTGCTCCTAAAATGAAACAGATCTGCTAATTTTGTGAAAAGAGTTACTATAAATATTGGAAAGAAGAAAAAGAGTGGAAGTCCAAAATGTGTTCGGTAGATAAGCAATTGCTCAGTTCTTCTGCCCTTTATCAATCTAAGCAAGCGCTTAATACTGAGACGGAGTATCAGAGGAGATTAGGTCGAACAGAGATAAACTCGGAGCTAATTAGAAATCTTGCTTCACGTTATTCTTCTAGTATCAGCTGTTTAGAAATATTGCTATAGGGATGATCCCACTGCAATGCTGGCTTTTGAAAGCCTTCCAAATCCTGTAAAATGTATTAATCTGTGACATTCATATGAAGAGCGCAGACAAACGAAAGCAATTACTTTCTCCTCTTTGTTCCGATTTGTTATCTTGGTTTGATGTGGAGAGCCTATGCCAAATATCTATCCCTGATACTTCTATGATTTGATTTCAGATTTATTTCCTTTAAATTACGTGGTCTATTTTGGGGCTTCAGCTAATGGAAAAACAAAGACAACTAAACGACTTCACTACGTAGGAAAAAAATAGAACTTTCTTCCTTCAATTATCCCTCAGGAACCCTGGATTTGGAGGTCTTTGCTAAGCTAGTTGTTGAAATTTAAAAAAAAAATAGGGATGGGAATGAAGGAAAAGGGAGGAAAGATGTTTTCCTGAAGTACTGCAAAATCTGCTACCATAGGCAATCTGTACAAAAGTCAGATGGGAAGAGGGAAATGCTGCATATCATAATTGAGATAGATTTGTAGAAACAGGCAGGAGAACTGCAGCAGAGAGCCTGGCTGCAGAATTCCTGAGCCAATCCAGTGGATATCCTGCCCACTTTGGTTTTTCTTTCATTGATTAAATGTAATTAAGAAGAAAGAGGCTCTTCTTTCTGTCCTGAGGATGCAACACAAACAGCAGCAGGGCTTGGGTCTGGGGGCATGAGGGGGAATGGCACCACAGACAGCTCCTGCTCCTTTACAGCAGGAGGATGCTCTCAGAGACATTTTAAAACCACAGCCAACCTCAGGCTGACCCACAGCACACTGCTGCAGCTCTGCTAAAGCATATAGAGGATGCTTGAAATCCCCAGGAGCCCTGCTAATGTAAACCCTATTCCCCTAAGGATATTGGTGAGCTCTTCCTGGCCATTCCAGCAGGGCTGGGGAGGAGAGAGAAATTGTGTCCAGTCCCACTTCATGGTGACAAGGACATGCAGGCTGCCCCAGGTGCTGCTAACATGGGAACTGGGTTTGGCTTCCCATACCACAGCAAAAGACCTCTCTCCTTTGGGAAGCACCTAGAAAAGCCTGACAAAGTTCAACAGCCATAGTTTGAAAGAATAGAAACGAGAATAATTTCCTAATAAGTAAAAGTGTAAGGAGTTGGGAGGAGAGGATTGCGATAGGAATGACCTAGAAGAAGTCACAGGAAAAGCAAGGTTAGAGGTAGGTCTTGAAAGTCTCAGAGCCCAAAGCTCCTCACTCTTGCTCCTTATTTTCTTCATCCCTTTAAAGCAGACACATTGATCTGTCTGTAATTTGGATGCTAATTTTTTTTTCCTCAACACACAATTTGTTAAGAAAGAAGAAAAGGGAGAAAATGTTTTGTTTAAAAAGCCTTCTGCCTGCATTCTCCTTGAGAAAGCCAACAGGCCTGAGAGATTAGTGCCATCATAGCTACATGGACCAGTACTTCATAAATACAAATAAATCAGTGACCTGAAGCCACACTTGCTCAGCACAGTCCCAAGCCTTGCTGCCAGTTTTTAAAACAGAAAAAGATTTGATCCAAAAGGCCAAATGGCTTTGGATCATACCCTAAGCCTGCAGCATATCTTCTGTCCCTGGCACTTTGAAATGACATGTGAGGGGCAAGGCTTCCAACTGCCCTGGATCAAAACTCAAACAAATGGCAGAAAGGGAAGGGGCAGTCCAGGACAGGAGAATCTGACAGATGCAAGCCTGTTGGGAGTGCTGTTCTCCATGGGCACAGCCAAGAAGACAGGAAAGGAGGAGGCATGAGCAGGGAGGGAGGAAGTGGGGAGAGCACACGGGCATTAAAAATAAATAGTTGTGTCACATATTGTGTACAAGGCTTAAAGACAAGTGTTTGCTGCTGACACGGGTTTTAGGGAGCTTTTTTGTTGTGGCTATTTTTTCCTCCTTTTAATGCATACATCACATTACCCCAAAGTGACAATTCCAGTCATCCGTGCTGCCAGAGCGGCAACCCTGCAGATCCCCTTCTGTGTGTTCTGCTTGCCTGGGCACCCTGACACTTCCTTCGTGACAGCTCTGGGGACCTCAGGACACGATCTTTCCCTAATGCACGCACAAGCTCCCAGTAATGCTGATCATCAGCTACCCAGGCAAATCAAGCTTCCCCCACGCCCTTCTTTTTTTTTTTCCTTTTTTTTTTCTTTGAGTCCACAGCAGGTATCCTTTCATGAGAAATTGGAATCCCATGTTGCTAAGTCACTCAGTCTTTCACTACATGCTGGAGAGGATGTCTGATGTTTCTGTCTGCTGGTGCTATTCCTGGCCCAGTTTTCACACAGAACCTTTAGAAAATGACATCCAAGAAGTAGCTGTTCATAGTCTGCCACGGAAGGCAAGAGCAGATATAGAGGAATAAAATTCATGACTGGATTCTCACATTAGATTCCTGTTTTTCATTATTTCACAACACCTGAGTGCATCTATTTGCATTTTGCATAATTAGGCAGAGTCGGATTTTGCAAGGAATCTTCAGAAATCACATGCCCCATCCCACTTACCTGTGAAGAGTGCTGGGCTCCTAATCCACTTAGGTTCACTTACAAAAATCTCAGCTAACACCCTCAAGTCTTTTAATCTATTTCTAGGGCTTGTCATCACCTGCAAATTTGGACAAACCCAGAATTTTCTGAATGACTCATCCCTATCAACAGGGAACAGCAAAAACTCAGCTCCCATTGCAGGAGAAAAGCTAAGAGTACCCCCTAGTGTTCTGGGTGCAACCTGGAAGTCTGGCCAGAGTGAAACCAGAGACAAGCTCATTTTAGAACATGGCCTTTAGTGGCTTGGCATCCATTGTTTCCCTCTGGAAAAGGACACCTGTTGCAGTGGGATTACCTGAACGTGCCTCCAAACCGTGGTGTTACCACAGTTTGGTGCGGCACCACTCGCAAGTAGAGGAATAAATAACCACCTTTATCATTTAAATATACCCAAGTGGATTTACACCAATGAACCCTTCTTTGCGTTGGCAGTGGTTTAAGGGTGCTCCCAGTCACCTAGAGCTGCTCGGATGACATGCAAAAGTCATTAGGGTTTGGGTAACTCAACAGCTTTTGATGCTTTATGGATCTCCTATGGGAGTCGTGTGTCTTAATTAATCTGTCAAGTGCTTCAATATCCACAGAGAGAAGGTGCAGCACAATGCAAGACAAGGTTATTTATAACTCTCCCTCCTTCCTGCGCACAAAGCCACATTACCTCACATTAAATCCTTTTCTAATGACAGCAAAGTCAAAAAAAACAGTGCAACTTCTGTTAACTGAATCCATTCCATACACCTGTTTCTTGCCCTGCCAGGTCGGGAGACCAGCAGGTTCTGCCATTAACCTCCTGCTGCGAGAGCTCAGCAAATCTTTTCATTTTTCTGGGCTTCTTTTCCAAGTCATCTCTCCAGAGATGTTCTTCCTGTCAGGGTGTATTACCGTGTGCATTTACTAAGCAGTAGTAATTATTTTGTCAATAACAAAGGAAATTTGCTGTTAATCATAACGGCAGTCTTAATATACTTTGTCTTCCTGGCTTTTTCTGGAATAACAACAACTGGAAGGCAAGTTTAATTTAAATCCAGGGAGACACATGTGGAGTGCAGCACCCAGCAATATGCATGCAGATGATAACATGCTTGAGCAGCCTGGCCAGTACAGCACTTGCAGTAGCCCATCCATCAAGGCTTAAGTTATAGCAGATGATGCAAATTTAATGATTAAATATAAAAGCTTAAAATTCCAGCTAGTAGCAGCAGCTTATGGGGGGGGGTAGGAGAGGGCAGTCATGAAAGCCTGTCACCTAAACTTCATCTTACACTGGAAATGTATCTTCCTGGAGCGAGGCAAGCATATTAATAATGCAGCAGTGCCAGCTGAGGGAAACGGCTGGTTTGTAAAAGCAATTCTGACTGTAAGGGTCCAGGAAATGGAATCTCAACAGGATAAGCCACATTTACAAGCTCCTGCTAAGATGGCTCCTTTAGCAAGCCAGAAAATAACTTACAAACAGATCACAGTTTGCACTTTGGCAGCACACTTAATACGTGCTCAAAGTGCCCAGTCTGAAGGGAAATACATTGTAATTATAGAGACAGTGCAACTTGTGCAGGCCAGGCCACCAAATGCCCCTTGTGGGTCCTTCAGAGCTCCTAGTTCTGCAGGGCATGACTTTAAGACAAAGCTCAGAGTGGCTTTTATTGCAGACCCTGGAAGATGCAAATTCAGCACTTCCCGTGATTTTTTCTGATTACTGGTTTCTGGGATGTTTACTTTTTCCAAGAGATTGTTTTGCAATTTTTCTGTGATTTTAGTTGGTCCAAATAGCTTTGCTATTAAGTTATCTCATTGCCTGTACTTAGACTCTAAGTGGTGTTTAAGACCAGGAACTGAAATGAAACGCTATCTGAAGCAACAGAAGATGAGCTGGAATCTTCAGTGTTGCTCCTCACCTGTTTCCTTTTCCTGGTCTGTTAACAGCTGTTATCCAGCAATCTCAGAAGTAAATTGTAAGGATCAGCTTGTCAACGCTCACTTAAATCCACGTAAATTGCTTTGAGCATAGGAAGCAATAAAATTCTGAACAGCTTCCCTGCTGTGGTACCCAAATTGACCCTTATAATGTCTTGCCAATCTGTAAAGATGCAGACAAGATGAAAGCTCTGTTGTTTTGTTTGGGGTTTTTTTATGGGCTGCATAAGGATTGTTCTCACCTAACATAACACACGAAATCTCTTGGAAAAAAAATGTCTCTATCCCTAAACATCTTGAAATACAACTAACCACTCCACAGCACACAAATGGTCTGCTGTGCATGCTCCCCATCGTAATCAAACACGGGAACGCGAGGAGGAAGGGAAAATCAGTATATACAGAGACCACTTCTCTCCAGAGTTACCAGGTGGCAATGTCCTACCCGTAGATTTCTCTGGAAAGTTGGATTATCTTTTCTTACACCACTATTTGGTGAGCTTGTTTCCCTTTTTAATTGGCCTGTTCCCTGCTTTACTACACGTGGCAAGGGTTGGGCTCCCTTCTTTTTTGCACACGCTCGAGCTCAGCAGCACCGAGCAGCCTTCCAGGGGATAATGGGAGCGTGCTCCATGGGCCTCCAGGTGCACACACCGCAGTGCCTGAACGTGTGTGTCACCACTCAGGATTACACAGCCCCGAGCAAAACAAAACCCAGCCACGGCTTGTTCTCCTGTCAGGAAGCTGAACCCAGAACAAGCATGAGGCTCACATAAAAAGATAATGCACCTTTTCTAACCACACTAAACGCAAACAAGCAAATGGAATGTGTCCCACCACTTACTTACACTCCAATTCCCTTGTGTATGCCCACTGCTCCAGAGTACATTCACAGATAGCCCACCCTTCTCTGCTGCTCCCCCGCCACACAATGCACAGAAATCGCCACTTCAGTTCCACACTGAGCCCCTCTGGCTCTTAGTGACCCTCACACCAAACTCCACCCCGCTGGAAATTCTGCTGTGGCTTCAAGGAACATTAAGGAAAGAACATTTTTGTTAAATGGAGTCACACAACAACTTATTGAATGCAGAATTTCTCACATCATTGCGTGACATCAATTTGCTGTGAAAATATCTGCAAATATGCAGGATGCTGAGAGGTGGTGGATGGTGTCAGGCTGAAGGCATTTGGAATGAGAACTTGTGGATAGCTGTTTGAACCTCGGTGTTGAGAGATGGGGTTCAGGAAGTCTGACGACTTCTGAGGGGTTGCTGCATCCAGTGTCAAATATTAATTTTTGTGTATACAATTTCAGCAGTTTTGGCCCTGTTTCAATGACCCCTCCTCCTTCTCCACACCATCACCAATTCCAATTTAACAGGGATTACCGAGGGTACAGCACACTGGGAAAACACAGGATTTCTCCAGGTAACAGCTAGGAGGGATGCCTTACCTCAGACTCAGCGGAAGATCAGTGCAGATGGTTCTGGTGCTTCATTAAAGAAAAGGGATACGTGAGACCATGAAGAGCTATTAAGCTCACATATTTCTCCCAGTTTATCAAGATGATCAGTACCCAGGCAAAGCATTAGCTGTGAGGTTTCTGCCTTCTGGTACCTGCTGTCAAATGCCCTAGTTTGGCTGGTGTAAAACTAATGCCAGCTGTACCCTAATAAAGAAAAATGCCTTGGACTTTACATGCATAACCAAAACCCAAATGACACTATGAACCTGCTGGTGTGGCATTTGTTCTCTCAAGGGTATTACAGTTCAGCATAAACTGGAGGACAACAGAGGAAGATACAGATATCTTTGTTGCACAGACCTAAAAAACACACGAAAGCCAGTATTTTGAAGATTAAGTCAATAATGCCAACTTGCTATATGAATTGTGAAGTGGGAATTGCCTAGCAGGAATTGTAGATGTATCTTTGTTTTAACTGTGCCTCTCTTTCCCCTTGCAAAAAAAATAAACAACTGCCAACTCCCCACCTCCCTCCCACCAGGAACTGGCTGCTTTTCTCTGTCACTGGCATTATCGAGTCCTGACTGTGCCCAGGAATTTCACTGCCTGTCTCACTTTCTCAGCAGTCCCTCATACATATGGGACATCATGTTCTGCCCTCATGAAACCCACAGCATGAGAGTCAGGAATCTCTTTTAAAAGGTTAGGTATTCCCCGACCACGAAGGAACAGTACTTCTGGCTATGTGTATTTGAGTGCATATTCCCTGGCAAAGTAGTACAGTGGAAAGGGGATGAAACCAGGACTTATTTGATATTCTAGTAAAACAAAATATTTGACAATTACTCTTCAGAAGCAAGTGAATTAACCAAGCTGCTAAGGCTGGGTAGTGGTTTAGACGGATACCTCTGTAACCTTTTGCTGTCCTACCCAAAATTGTGACAAATGATTTTCACTAGTTCTGTTCTCATAGGATACCAAATTTCCATTCCAACAGAAAGATGTGAGATCTCCAGAGGTCCCTGCTGCATTTGCAGATGCAAGAGCTTTGTCTCTATTCCCGAGCACAGGTTTATCCCAGATGAGCTGCCTGGTGTTTTCACCCATCACCAACATGCCCCCATGCCACAAAGATATCTCTCCATCTCTGCAGCAACTTGCATTTTTGGTATCACTCAACAGCTGCTTCAAAATGTAGTTAATTTTTTTACAGGTAGAAAGGGTAAGTTTTCCACACACTGTAAACTCCATGTCAAACACATAACAAGAAACTGAGAAAGGAAAAAGCTGTGGACTGAGTTTTTATGAGTGAGTCTGGCTCAGTAATGAAAGGTTCACGACTGTTCTAATGACTGAAAACAGCTTTGGACAGAACACACAATTCACTGCTCCATGGACATCAGCAGCTGAATTTTCTAACCACTGAAACAAGCCAGAAATTATCTAGCAATTTCAAAAACAGCATGACTGTGGCCTACATGGATGTTTTCACTGAAAGAAGGAAAATATGACAATAATAGTCTTGTAGCCAAAACACTGAACTCCAAGGACTTGCATGTAGCTCCTGACTCTTCAAGGAGCTTCTTATTTTACTCAGGCAAATCACTTCAGAGTAAATTCACCTCCCCTGGAATGTGACTAAAACTATATATATATATAAATTGCAAAAGTCATTATATACGTCGGCTTCTTATTATTCCATGTGAATACAAATAAATTGACCAGAAAAGAAAGCAGTCCTTCAACTGTGTTTGAATGCTTCTAAACACAGAGTCCTGTGGTTTTTTGTTCAGCCACTTTAGAAGGAGCACCTTAACCTTTTGTCTCCAGGTTAAAAGATAAAAAAAAGTGTGCACATTGCTTTGTAAATACAACCTTTTATGACAAAGAAGTCTATTACGAATATCTTGATGCCCAAGTTAAAAGGACAGCCTGACAAGAAAATTGTGATCATCCAGTTTGCAAAGTCTCTACCTCTTTCCAAAAGTTCTGTTCTGCACACTAACAAAACTTGATTTTTTCCAGAATAGAGCCAGTGAGCAGATTTGTACTCTACAGCACATGCACGTAGAGTTTGTCCTTGCTCTCCCACCAGTCTTGCCACTCGTTTTTAGCTACTTGGTAATTGGTTTCTAAGGGGGCTAAATTGTCTTCTGTTGTGATATTCCTGTTATCTGGCCAAACTTCTTTTTCACCATAATTTGGTCTGATGTGGACATACTTTATAGGACATTTTAAGGCCACAGTTGAGACCTGTGCCCTGAATGCAGCCTTAAACACAAAGTTCTTTCCTGAAATCTCCTAGTTTTAGAACCATAATGAGAAGGAAAACCAAAGCTGTCTTGACCCACTTCATTGGTCCTTTTAAATAAGTCACAAGTCTACACATGAAATTGTGACGTGAAGCCTGTATCTTTCACCAATCTCACCAGTTCTTTAAATAATGAGTCAGGGAAAAATAAGGCAGCAGGCCCTATTCTTTTTCAGAGTCACGACATCCTCGGAGGTGCAGAAGAGTGCTCTTGTTCCAATTTTAAACCAGCAGAAAATGGACTACAGGACTTTGTTTTCTGAATGACCCTAGACTCAATACATGTCTAGCAGGCTAAAGCTACTAAAGACTGATGTTTGCCTTTTCTTTCACAGCTCCATTAAGCTGTACCATTAATGCAGCAAATGAATAGAGGCATCATAAGCCACCGTGCTCCGATGTTTGGAAGTTGGCTGGCTCCTGCCCCATTTCTAGTTCTATTTGAACAGAATTTTCAAAGAAACAGACTTAATGAATCATGTTTAGTCATGCCTGAATGCTCACTGACATTGTAGCTTAAAAGCAATACCTGCTCTCAAGGGACATTTTTGCCATATCTACATTCCACACTACATTCTGGATTGTGTTTATTTATTTCCTAGAAGCACGTATACTTCACCAGTGAGCAAATACAATTTCATCTTTGCAGCTCAGTCCTCCCCAACCACAAATGGGGAATTAATGCTAGCCTATCTCTTTTCTTAATCATTTTGAGATATGCTCATGGGAAAAGCTGTTTAACACAACACTGCCGCTGATTTCTAGGGAAAAGTGAACAGAACATCTTTTCTTTTTCTTCTCCCCTCTCCAACTACCTGCCATTCCCCCCATTAAATTAGGTCATAAGCCTACAAGTAATTAAGTGGAAAAAGTTATTAGTTGAAACTGAAAGGCCAGTTCTGCAGTTTGACTCAACGCTGTAGAAACAGGTTCCACTGGACTGGGGTTTGTGTGAGCAGATCAGAACCTCCCTACCAGTGTGTGAGACAAGAGACAAGGTAATAGGCTCTTTATCCTTTATAGGACTCAATACTCAGCACTGTGGAACTTTCAGACACAGTGTCTCAAGTTGGGCTTTCATTCAGGAATTCCACTGCCTCACTGCACCTCGCTCCAGGCACAGAACCCAACAGCCAGGGTGTGATCTTCAGTGCCATCAGGATAAGGGTCCGGAAGGATCAAACCCAGCAGAGCTGCTCCTGCTGGATCTGCTGCCAACGTGACCTTACAACTGAAACACTGATTTCTAGAGAAGAGCATTGAATACCAAAGCCCAACACTGGTCTACAAACCTTCCAGGAATGCTTTGCTTTCCTCACTGATGCATTGGTTTCCAACCCCTAAGAGTTTTTCTTTAATTTCATTGTAGTTTGGTTGCATTTAATGTTCTTTTCATACAAACGTACCCTTGGCCTGACCTTTTTTTTTTTCTTTAAAGCAATGAAGCCCATCATAATGGATGAAAAAAGCCACTAGTTTCTGACATCTGGTAGGCAGCCTCACACATCTGAGATTCTACAAAGCATTAATATCGAAGCCTACCAGAGGTATGCCTTGTGCAGCAGGGATCAGACTGAAAATTAACGTGTCACTTACAAATGGTAAAGGCATAAAACTGACTAATCTAATTCCATGGGGCAAGGAACAGCTGGATCGGCCAAGGGCAGGCGTGTGAAAGGAGAGCCAGACGCCCTTCACTGGGGCATCACGGGGGAGGTGGGCTGAGGATCATCTCCAGGCATTCCAGGGAGCCAGGCAGATGCCATCGAGCACAAACCTGGCTGCAGGGAGTCCCTGTAATCCTCTGTAAGTCTCAGTGGCATGTTCTAGACGATTATGTGAAATGGTGATGAAGATTTTATTTTAATATGCTTTCTACTTTGACAATCTCTCACTTCAAGCAAGTTATATCTAAAATAATTCTATTACTTTCCCATTCTTTTCCAAGTGCCACAGAGCACCTGGTCATTTCTGGCCTGACCTTGCTGATTTCAAGGAGAAAAAAATATGACAGATTTTCCTCTTTTAGACTTATCTGGAAGCTCTGCAAAGAGCTCTATCTGAGCAAAGTATATAAAAATATAGATTTACCCAACTAGTTTTACTGGAAAAATGAAAATAAACCAAGCAAACAAGGTCGGGTATCCAAAACCAAGCAAAATTATCATGCTAATGAAATAATATGTATCTAGAAATCTCCATTAGTCTGGAAAGGAAAACCACATCTCATGACACCTTCACTTTGTGTCCAATGCAAACATATGGTATACTATGAGCACAGACCATTTGGAAATTATATGTTCCCAAAGAAAACATGCCAGGACAGGGAAAGATCTCGCTCAGATCTTATTCTTCCATTTATGAGTTGAAGAAAGAGTAAGGAGCAGAGGATTTAAATTAAAAAAAAAAAAATTGTGTCAAATCCTAAGTTCAGCTACCTGCTTTTCCTTTCAGTCTTACTCCTGTTGCTCCCAAGTAGTATTTAGTTGTTGCCAAGCAGCAGAAAGCTAATTAGTGCAATGTCATGTTTCCTTGTTTTTATCTCTTGCTCCTTCCCACTTACATGCACACTGCTCCTCAGCATTCCCAAAATAAAGGTAAATTGGCTGCAAGAAACAAGAGAATTGAAAGCACAGTTTTGCACTCAGCCTGTGGAAACACTCCCTCCCCTAGAGCACTTGCTCTTATTAGTGCAAATCGCCCCGAAAGCTTTGGTCACGGAACGCATTAACATCTCCAGCCAAGCATCTGGCAGGGCTGTGCTGTGCTGCTCACCTACCCCCAAACCAGCCAGCTGAGATACAGCAGGTATTCCCACAGGAGATGCATTCACTGCAGTACTGGTGAGGCTCCTGTTGAGGGCAATTTAGAGAATTTAGCATTTGTGCTGCAGTGCACAGAGCAAAAAAAAGGCTGTCAGAAAAACATAACAACAGCTTCTGTCAATTCATTTGCTAGGATGAAAGAGATGCCTTATTCTAAAGCTACCCACTAGAAACCATTTAGGCACACCACCTTCTGCCCATTTTGTAGTTCTTTGCTTCCAAACAATAGTAATCTTTTTCAGAGTGGTGGAAAGCAAAAAGATTTTGTCTTCCAAGCTACAGACTGGCTTTGCATCAGCACTCTTTTTTTAACCCAGAGATGCATGTCCCTAGTAGCATAAGAAGAATTTATTCCCTTTTCAGAAGACTCCAGTCTATTTCTGTATTTGAAATAGCAGAAGGTCCTAAAAACAGCTACTGCAACCCTTTCACACACGGGCACAGATGAGAAAGGGATCCCAGAATGCAGAAACTGACTGCACATACAAATCTAATAAAGGTAAGGGGGTAAGAGGGTCAAAATAAGGCAAGACAAGGCAATGCCAAGCAGAGAGTGACTGCACTGGAGACTGAGATCATCTGCTTACAGCACATCAAGGAGGGGAGTTTTCCAGCTCTCACAGGCACCATTCTTCACCATTAGCTAAGACACTTGAATTCGCCACCTTGTTTTCCACACCCCCAGCACTCTTGCCAAGGCCTAGATGGTTGTGATAAACCAGAGGCTCTACCTGAATTTCTGCTTGCAAGACCATGGCCTAAAGTCAGCTCAACAGCCAATTATAACTCGGAAAAATCAACAGTTATGAAATTGTGTCTGGCATGAAAGCAAACTCCAGTGTTGCCTTTCTGCAGGAGATCAGCAGTTACTCTCTCTTTTTCAAAACTGCTGACGTATCACCTTCCACTACATGGCGGTTTTTTGAAAAATACACGTGCAGGTGTTGAATAACACCTCTCTCCTTCCCCATTTTGACCCAATTGCCTTCTATTTTAGCTCTAGCATTAATGACCGTGGCATATCCAGGGTCCCAGGCCACTTTCCAAACGTCTCCCGAGGAAAGTTCAGCCACGTGGCTGCCACGAAACCTAAGCGAGAGCTGAGAAGAGCAACGCTCCAGTCAATGTTGAAAATATTTAATCCCAGAGAGCCAGTCAGAGATCCAAGCGCACTTAGAAGAGCATGACACTGTAATAAATGCATTACATTGTGTTTCTTGCATCCACGAGCCACGGAGTCGCTCTAGATATTCTTTATGTTCAGACAGCTCGACTACCTCGATACAGTTCCCTGTCTGGCAGGGAGGGGAGGGCTGGGTAAGTGCAGTGAATCTGTCACTTGCAGCAGACAAGAACATCTTGTACTTGAGCTGCTTGTTGAGTAGGTTAGAAAGGCACACAAACTGGCAGACTTATTAGATTTTTAACTGGGGTATTGAGAAGTAAAACCCTTATTACAGGCTATTAATTTAAAAAGGTCTATGCAAGATATCTAATTATCCTCATCAATAAGAACAATAACATTTGAGGGTTAATATTGAAAATAAAAACATTCCAGTCTAAACTGAGCTTTGAGGAGATCCCAGCGTTCCCCATCCTTATTTTTTAGGCAATCATCACTAAAATCAAAAGACACCTCTGCAGGCTGGAATAGCTGAAACTAAGGAGACAGATTGAACCAACTCAATATTCCCATCTCTGCTAAGCAACGGACTAGAGAGGTAAAAAAGTAGTTTGCAACAATCCGAAGGGCACTTTGACCAAGGAGGGAAAAGTTAAGCGAAACAAAGCAGCATGTAAATAGGAATAATGGAATGAAAGTATGACGAGGCTAAAAAAAAATTGAATTCAATTATTTCAGTCTGGAATTCTCCCTTAAAGGAAGAGCAATTAATCCCTTTTAATACCCTGAGTAACCCTGGAAGGTCCTCACAGTTGCAGCGGGATGTACAAATACACCTTTTGGCATTTCTCACTTCCAAGATTTGTAAGAATGATGTCACATCTGATATGCCAAAAACCTAGGGGTAAAGCACCACCTAATAACACTGATTTGCTCATCTTCAATACTAATGTGAGTTGTGTATGCATGTGGAGAATTAATAGGATTTTCTGAGCAAGGAGAACGACTGCTGATGGTCATTACACTAGAACAGAGGACTGTAACATCATGCTCATGAGCAAGCATATGTTGTTCAGGGAGAATAAGCACCTTTAAAATCCAATGCCTGTGTTAAATCCCATGACATCTGTCTAAGTATCTATGGGGTTTTAAAGGCAGCTTCTTAACCTTGTCAGTCTTACAGCATTGCTGACACCACTACTTAAAATTAGCAGACCTGAGAGAACTTTCTACGACTCAGCTTTTCAGACTTTTCACTTGGTTTCAGACTGTAAGCTTTGCATAACTATTGAAAAATCATGGCTAGAGACACAAGAAATGAATGCAGCAGGCACTGCATATTTCTGAAGAGCTCCATCTCGCTCCCCTCCCAGTGATTTGCCTGCCGCATGTCTCCGAATGAGTCATCGGTGCAGGGGAAATACCTCCAAATTAGCAGATTAGGAACGGCAGATCCTGCAGACTCGGGCAGAGTGGCACAGCTATGCTCCTTCCAGATCCAAGCCCTTTGTGCACGTGCAGCTCTGACGACCTTGGACTGCACCTGGACATCCTCCTTCCAGGTATCAAGCAGTTCAGAGTCTCAGCACAATGCCCACCTGGACAAAAACCATTCTCATACAAGAGTCTACTCCTCCTTGGGCACACAAGCCAGTGGCAAAGTGGGGAATTCAGATGGGGAAGAGAAAAACAAAGGCACGCGGTGCTGGTGAGCCCACCCAACCCAGCAATGCCACCAGAGGCAGGTTCTGGACCTCAGGCACATCCATACCAGGACTCAGGAGTGCAAACGTATTGCATAACTTACACTGAATTATGCAATCCTTAAGTGCTCATTAACAAGCAGAGGCTACCACAAGTTACGAGCAAAAACAATCTGAGAAATCCTGAATAAACGTGACCTGTTTTAATAATAGCCAAACCATGCTTTTGAGCCAAGAAATTGTGCATATTGCCCCAGGAATAAAAGTTACTGAGCCTTAAAAAGTAACAGGTTCACCATTAATATTAAAAAAGGCAAAACCAGGAATACTCTTGTTTGCATAAGTTGCAGTTGATCTTATTTGGTAAGACTGTAAGTGTCCTAATTTGGTTTTAAAAGTAAAATCAATTGTAAATTTATTTAGACCAATTTACCTGCCTGCCTGTTGTACATCACTGGGCCTGTATTGATTGTTTGAGATGGAACTCATTCCAAATTGTATTGATTTAATTCATCAGCAAATTTTTAGCAAAGCATATTTTGTTGTTTCAGAGCAGAAGTACATAAAGCTCCATTTAGAGACTGCAGGACTGAGCAGGGGAGGTATGGGAAGGGGCTAGAATTTCTCAAGTTAATATGATTTACAAGCAGCAATGTGAATCATCTGTTTCTGATAAAAGAATCGTTTTCTAAACAATAAATATGAAAAACTAGGGCTGGAAAAAGCCTAGATACATTGATGGGGGAAAAAAATCCAGTTGGTGAAATAAGAATGGGGTGAATAATTCATAAATAGTACAGTGTATTGGTCGTTTTAACAGACATTTTGATTTATGGATTTAAGTGCCTAAAATAGCTCAACAATTTATAAATCATCTTAAAATCAACAGATCATGAGTAGATTTGTCTGGCTTTACAGCAAGGCAGTTGAGCTGCATTTGTTACCTTGGCAACTGAAGGTACCTCAGTTACCATGGCTACAGCTCCTTTAAAATACGGTTGGCAATTCCTCCCTCCCCAACTTTTGTGACTATTTTGAAAAGGAATTAAATAAAAAAGAAATCCTAATACTCTGTCAACACTTGCACTGAGACAAAAGGTCTGCAAAATGCAAATTTTGTCAACCCACAAGGCCAGGTTAAAGATAAGCTAATTTTTCTGCTGCAAATCTTTAGATCAGTGAGACGCTGTGTTATGAAGAGCTTGGATCTGGGAATCCACAGTCTTGGATTATGAAGAGCTTGATCATCACAGCTCAACATTTCACAACAAAACCCAGCTCTGCTGCCCACAGGAAGAAGTGGTGCAGAAAGGGACTCCTACCACACTGTAAATTCTCTGTGTATCAAAGCTCCCCACAAACAGGCGGCTGCCTGGATTGCCTAATGACACATGGGAAAAAGGGTCAGAAATCCTGGATTCCTGTTTCTAAGGCAGATGAGGTGGCAACAAGGAGTGCATTCACCTCCCCAGACTCCAGTCGGTACCCGAGATACGCTTCCTATGTCTGGAAAGGATGGCTTTATGGAGGAAACCATTTACTGCACTCAAATCAGTGTCCTCTGAATTATCCTGAGCTCAGAGTGGCATTTACGTTGCTAAACTGCAAGTAATCTGTTTAGGGAAGTTGCTTGCACCTAATGCATCCAGACAGGAAAAGGCTTTTCCATCTTTCCGGAAAATTGTGCCCCTTAATCTGAGACACAGGGCATTCAAGGAAGAGGTCACAATGCCTCTTTCTCCTCACTGAGGTTATACTGTGAGTTAAATATAAAAACACTTCAAGCTCTGATTGAGAAATAAATAATTTAAAAAAAAAATCAGAAACTTTGATTTGGGCTTCTTCTGAATCCCAACTAGCTCTATGTTTTAAAATCACACTTAACTTTCCTTCTGGAGGAAACAGCTTTTTGTGCTCTCCCACAACATTCAATTGCACATTGTTGGTGTTATAAGCAGGCTTATGGCAGCACACAATTGCCACAAATCACTCAAGAATTAGAAATGGAGCGAGTGAAAATAATCCCTCTGGGGTGAACGCTGTTTTTTATCCTTGTTTGCTAACAGAATACCTGACTTGGACACGAGTTCTGCCTTTCTCCTCTCTTCTCCAGCTTCACCCCCCGTTCCCCTCTCAGATTCCCTTAAATTTTTACGTAGTTTTGTGCCTATTATATGGATACTTGCTAGAGAAGATTTCCAGAAGTGATTACTGATTTCTGGTGATTCACAGTTACTGAGTCTCCAAACCAAAATCTCATTAAGGGCTAACTTTAAATAAGCCATCAGTCTGATCATGGTAAAATATCTGATAAGAAAACTAGTGTTGAGGACTTCACAGCCTCCTGACAATGTATCGAGGACACTAGAAAGGGCAGTGGAAATGTTTTCACCCTTTTCTTAACCCAGAGGGCCCATTTCCAGAGTCATTGATGTCACAGAGGGGCACAAAGAGCAAAACCCTGAGAGCCTACACAGATCTGAGCACAGTCCCCCCATTCTTTACACCCCACACACATTTGCTGTGTGTTGGACTCGCTGCACTGCAAGGTTAAAAGGAAGAATACGGCTCAAGGACTGAGCTGGAATTTCACAACTAGGCAGTTTTGAACTCTGCAAGCACAAGTGCTGGGGGACCATGTCTTGACCAATAGACACAGTACCCTAACAACAGCCCAGCACTCCAAATTTCACAGACTATCCACTCCTGGGGAAGTTTAGATATTAAGATACAGGTTTTGAACAATATCCCCTATTTCTTGCCCCAGTCCAAGATCTCGATGCTGGTACTTGCGTAGTCCAAGTTAAAACAACATACTTGAGAAACACAGGCTCTAAACACAATCACCCTGTGTATGGGACAGAAGCAGTACCTACTTGTTTTGCCTCACAAAACAGTTGCAGAGATTGAGACCTACATTAACATTTCAACAGCACTTCCAAGGTGTAGAGTTCCACGCTGTTAAATGCTGTGCAGTATTTTGGATTCTTTGTAGTGCAGGTAGATGCATAATATTCGAACAGAGCTATTTCAAATGAAAGACATTTCCTTTATGTCTGAGGTTAGAATTCAGAAACTGAGTTGGTTCTTCAGCCACACTTAGCATCATACCTGCATGTGCACTTGAATAAACCAAAGAAATGAAAATACACCCCAGATGATACAGCCAGAAGACAGTAAACAATACTGGATGAGAGGATCCTATTATCCAACAAGATGCTGAGTGTACTGCAGAACACAAGCTAAACACAGTTGCATAATGTTGCTAGCAAACCTTTTAGAATATTGTACATTCCTTTCACCTTATGCAGAAAGCAAATTTTCTTTAGGTTTAGGCTATGACTTACCTTGTGATCCTTTCTGAATATTTCCATCTTTCTTTTGACCTTGACTGCACAAGAGGTTAGTTTTAGAAGTGCTTGCTTGTTGCTTATGCAATACACCTCACAGGAGAGGTTCAAAGGGCTCCTCCTGAGCCTTTTGTAGCCCCAGCTAAAAGGGGTTAACAGAGAGATGTACTTAGTGCAGCACCAGATGAGGGGGTGGCTCTCACCTGCAAAGGGCCGTTGGGAGCCCATCTGACAATGCCAAGCAATCAGCTCTGCAGCAATACCCCTGGGAATCCTCCCTCTGCAAGGCCTCCACAGCTGCTAACACTGAACTGGCTCAAGGGAGGGGTGGTCACCACGTGTAGCTGATAGCAGGGTTGGTGTCACAGGTGCTCGATGTGACCACCAATTTAGCCTTAAAAACATAACAACGAGGGCAAGGCTTTTTGATTGCTCTCCTCCATGTGAACGCTGAGTTTTTGCATGTCTGCAGGTATGCACTACTGTGGCTGGATTGGGTACGGTAGGAGAAAATAGTACCAGGGAAAGAAAGGATGATACAACTTTCTCCTTGAGATCAGGATGGTGCTGTCAGCAAGGGGGGGGTGGCAATGTGCTCTAACTGCCCTGTGCCACGTACCGTGGTGGGAGCTCATGCCATGGCAGATGCCCTCGTGAGTTTGGGTTGTACATTATGCTTTCCATAAATACCACGCATATACTTGCCCACAAAACAGTGGAATCTCACCACAAAGAAAATGGGCTGTTTTCCATGACATGTAAGAAAAAATAAAAAAATTACTGGGGAAGCAAAGTGTGTGACTGCCCAAACAGGAGACTGGCACCAAGTGGCCACCTTATGGCTCCAGTTGCTTACGACTGACACATTAAAGAGTGGAGCCATGGACACACAGGAATAAATATTTTCTTCTTCAGAGAGACAGGAGAACTGATGTTGAAAAAAATACCCCCAATCTTGCTGGTCTGAGTCAAGACAGACTATACAGAATCCTTCAGGCTGGAAGTGACTTTTAAAGGTGATCTAGTCCAACCCCC